>CM034307.1:57437970-58037970 GCA_019925795.1 Dendrobium chrysotoxum
AGTGTTGAGGGATCCCTTAGAAGTTTTTAAATATAGGATGAAAGTGATTGAATGGAATCATTGAGGAATGATTAGTGAATATTTTTATTTCAATTATTCACTAATCACATCATTAGTCATCTTAATTAATATTAATCCTTACATGCTTAGGGTACACACACTCGCACCTAGTCTTAGGGCTCTCATAGATTTAGAAATTTATTGTGAATGTTATATGTGTATCTACATGTTTGTCCAAGGGTTAGTGTGACATTGATTTAAACTTATTTAAACTTATTTAAACTTTTGACATCATTAAAAGACGATAATTAACGATCTTGATTAGAGTATTTAGAAAAATTCTAATAATTAGGACACATCATTTTGATTTGAAATTTGAACCATTTGTATAAAGTTACACTCTCAGCCCATAGAAAATTACTTATTGATTTTTGAAGTCATTAAGCCCTTTAATTTTTTTAATCAAGATTAAACCTTAATTAAATTTAAAAATTTCTAAAAATTTTAGTAAATCAAATTTAAATCCAAAAAATATAAATAATACCTCTAATTGACCAAAATTCAATCCTTAATCAATTAAAAATAAAATCCCTCTGATTTGACATCAAATTTGACCTTAATTTAATTTTTATTAAAAATTAATATTTAATTAATTTAATTAATTAAAAATATTTAAAAAATTCAAAAAATTCCCAAACACTTGGAAATCTCTCCTTAGGTCATTCCTAACTTTGGAGTTGATTTCAAGGAGTTGGGAGTTCATTTGGAGTAAAATCAATAAAAGGCTTTTGATTAAACTAATTAAATAATTCAAATAAATAATTAAACTTTCAAAAATTATAACTAATTAGAGAAAATTCTAAATTGAGTAAACTTGAAGGAAATTAACTCAAATGAAAATCTAATATTTATCAAAAATATCAAACCTTCAAAAATCACTCAAACTCAAAAAAGTCAACAATGTGGTCAAACTTAAGTTAAATTCAAGTCAAAACTTCAAACCTTCATAATTAAATAGAAAAAAATTTAAATCTAGCATACTTATAGTCTAACTGATCATCTTAAGGTCTAATACTTTATAAAAATACTAACATTCTAGAAATTAAGCTTAATCAAAAAGTCAATTTTTGACCCTTAATTAAATGATTAAAATAATCCATAAAATTTTAAATTCTAGATAATGTTAAATCAATGTTTAAATCATTCAATCAAACCCATAATACATAAAAATCACTCTAAAGATGAAGTTTTTAGGATGGACTACTCCAGGCTGCGGGGCTACGTGTTGTAAGGAGACTTTGTTCCTCAAGCTTGGTGGTACAACGCCACGAATGAATTCAATGGAGTATTAAAACTTTAAAATTAATTAATTACTAATGATCTAACCAAAATTAAAATTCTTAATCAAATTATATCAACCAATTTTATAGGCTGGACTACTCCGGGCTGTGGGGCTATGTGTCCTAAGGAGGCTTTATTCCTCGAGCCTAATGGTACAACACCACGAACTGGTTGAAAGCAAACTTAAATAAATTTAAATCTTAAAATTAGTGATAAATTAAGTTTAATTAAAATTTAATAACCCTCCAAATTTAATCAAAATCAAATCATTTAACTATACCAGTTATTACTAGTAACTCAGGCCTACGAGGCTATTAAATTAGCTCCAAGAAAGGTGAAATAAACTTTATAGCCTCGGTGAGCAACAAAGGTGGTAATTAATAAATATTTAAAACACATTTTAAAATTAATTTTAAGACCATTAATACTTAAACTCAAATTTAAATCCCTTAAGCATTTCAACCAACTAAAACCTCAATCAACTTTAACTAACTTCCCTGTATATGACATATCTAAGCCACACAACCTACCCCACACACTTTAGATGATTTGCTAGGATAACCACCTCTAGTACTAGGCTAGACTAGTGTTTACTTTTCTACTACTTATGTATGATGGGTTTTTCATGGTTTTCACTACATGCTGGTTATTATAATTAAGTAATTGATTGATTGTTTATTTAATTTTTGCACTCTAGATATGATTGATTGTGGGTTAGATCTACCACTAGGTTAGGGATAATTTATACCAATTCAATTTTATGCAGGTGGCCATACTCATACAGGACATTTAAAATTAAAGGGGGCAATAAATTAAGCTTTAAAATTAATAATATTTTCAGCAGGCGCTTCAGAATATATAAACCCCTTTAAATTAAAGAGCGTGGCCAAGTATAGCTATGGTTTGAGCACTTAAGTTTTAATAAATATTAACTGCTTGGGATGTTTATATAATTGCTGATTATTAGGATAACCTGCAGGTTGTTGAGTCTAGATTTTTCTTTTGAATTCAAATATAATTTGATATGAATTTGAGTTGTAATTGTAAAGTGATTTGAGATGGGATACACACCTATCCTACTTAGATTCCAAAGAGGAGGAGACATCATTCAAGGGAAAGTCATCCTCCATTTGAAGCCAAAGTAGGATACTTTGAGTATCCAAGGAGAAAAGATAACACCCCTTTCAAGGGAGAGTTTCTTTTCACTTGGATATTCGAACTCGACGAATCAAGGAGCTCTGTAGAAGGATAAAGAAGTGAATAACGAGAAGAATCTCAATTCTCAAATTCACTTGAGTTTTAGGAGTATAATCCGGGTTGTAGTTAGTGGTACCCGGCCACTTTACTTTTCCTGTAGACCTCAGGTTATACAATTAAGTTGCACTTGCCACTTAGACTTTCAGTTTAAATATTAATTTAGTTGGTTTAATTATTTAATTGATTTGATTAATATGTTGATTGCGATATAGGATTGTATGCTTTTAGTAATTTTTAGCACTTTTTTATGTCATATTTGATTTAGCCTGGAACTCGATCGGAGGCTCATAAGGGTACAAATAAAACTTTTTTTACTTAAACAAAATTAAAAAAAAAAAAAAGCTCACATAGAAACTCTAACGCTTTAAAGAGAAGTAAGCCCGGGATCGCCAGGAGTTCTCATTGCATAATTACTACATTTTCTTTCCATTTGCTAGGCACCTCCCCGCCTGCAGGTTTTGGCAGACCACCTGACCTATGAGGGTGTAGATCTGCCAAGGGAAATCTGTGCATTCTTCTAGGAAAAAATATATTTTAAAGCCTGATTTTAAAACTTCTTCATCCTGATTTAAGTATTTAATCGAGTCAATTTACATGCATTACATTAGTAACAAATTAAAAAGTGTCTAAAATTTAAATACATTTTATTTTAAGTTTCACATTACCCAACATATGTCAAGGGGCCAAATTAAGGATTTGCTCTAAATGTCAGCCCTATTCTAAAAAACTTATCTTAAATAACATCGCCACCACTCCACATTAAAAGACCAGACTCATGGTTTTGAAGCATTTAGGTGGTTTAGTTGGCTCCCCAATCTAGGCCAGGATAAGTTTAGATCCTGCATTGCACTTACTAAGTTCCGGGTCACTGATTTTTAATAGCTAGTTTAGACTTAGATTCTAAGGCAAATTTTCAATCTTAATCCTCAACCTCCAGGAATTTAATCCAAACCTTCTAATAAAATTGATAATTCAAACTTAAATCTTTTTCCATCAAATTCAAACCCAACATTTAGGATAGACTGAGGTGCTTCTAAAGTGATTCAGAATCCTAAACACCTCCTACACCTTTTCCTTTGACCTCTAGAAATAATTATTTAACCTTGAACAAATTCCTACTAAAATTTCAACCCTTACCTCCTTTGATATCAAACTTTGAATTCTTAAATAAAATTTATATCGTTATTTTAATCGAGAGTATTCGTAGAAAATTTTTGGTTTCCTATGATGTAATTAACTACGAGGGCTTACGCTGGTAGGAGATTTAGAAAACCTACATCAATTTTCAAAATCAAGTTTTTTTAAAATCGTCAATTAATTATCTTTAGGAAATTTAAAATTTAATAATCATTATCATCATTTTTAAATGATAGATATTAGACAATATCCTCTTTCTTTGGAAGATATATCATCGTATTATCAAGATTTTAATTATGAAATCTCCTATTTCGATCATTATAGTTAAACACTCGATCAAACATCATTTTGAACCTTCTGGATCATATATTGTCTATTCTTGAGTTAACTATGATAATTAGGATAAATTTAAAGTTTTGCAATCTGAACCTATTAGGGAATGATATTTTCACATTTCAAGGTGATATGTCATTCATAATGATGTATTCGATCGTAAAATTGAAATTCAAGCAATTTAACTTTCCCAAAGAAAATTAAGTTTCCGAAGAGGTAATAATTTTTTAATTAGACAATCAGATACAATGACCTTTAGCACATCATGCAACCTGATAATATCTTTGACATAGATCTATGCTAACCTATCCATCAGGTCAGTTTGTCGAATCGAAATACATGAACATATTTTGTCAGTCGATCGACAATAACCCTAATAGTATTATACACCAAAAAATCTATTATTACCTCTTCCCATTTCCACTCTAGAATAGGTAACGACTGTAGAAGACCTTCCGATCGCTGATGCTCCGCCTTCACTAGCTAACAGGCCTCATACTTCGACATAAACTCTACTATATCCTTCTTCAATCCAGGCCACCAAAACATATCTTTCAGATCTCCACACATCTTGTTACTTCTTAGATGAATAGTATAGCCCTAAATAATGAACCTCATGAAGAATCTTCTGCCTCAACTCTCCAAAAATACGAACCTAAAGTTTGTCTTTATACAAAATAACACTAAAATCAGACACTCGTAGTTCAGATTTCTTACCAGATATGATCTGATCAAACAACTTTAGTTATTCTACATCTAATTTTTGAGATTCCTGAATCTTTTCTTTTAAAGAAGGTTGAATGATTATCTGAGACACTATACCAAATTCCTAATTGGTAGAGGAAATCACCTCCAATTATAATCTCTTCATATATCATATCAAATACTCATTAGAAGTGAGCTACATACATGATAAGTCAGAAGACTTCCTGCTTAGAGTATCACCACATTAGCCTTACCAGAATGATACTAAATAGTCAGATTATAGTCCTTGATTAACTCAAGCCACCTCCTTTTCCTCATATTTAGATTCTTTTGAGTGAATATATATTTCAGACTCTAATGATTAGTAAAAATCTCACATCTGATACCGTACAAATAATGCCACCAAATCTTCAAAGCAAATACAATAGCAGCCAACTCTAGATCATGTGTTAAATAGTTCCTTTCATTTGGCTTCAACTGTCTTGAAGCATAAGCTATCACTCGACCATGCTACATCAATATATATCTCAAACCTCTCAATGAAGCATCACTGAATACCTAAAATCCTTCTGTACTAGAGGGAAGAGCCAAAATTAGAGCAGAAGTTAAATAATCTTTCAATATTTAAAAAACTAGCCTCACACTCTGATGTCCAGATAAAAGTTACTAACTTCTTATCAGTCTCGTTAGAGGTGCAGAAATCTAAGAAAATTCCCTTATAAACTTTTTATAATATCTAGCCATACTCAAGAAACTTCGTATCTCAAACACAGTAGTAGGCCTCGGCCTATCAGTAATTGCCTGAACTTTTTGGGAATCAACAGAGATACCATCACCACTCATAATGCGTCCCAGAAAAGAAATACTTCTCAGCCAGTACTCATATTTAGAGAATTTAGCATATAATTGATGTTGTCTCAAAGTCTCTAATATATTCCTCAGAAGTAGAATATACTAAAATATCGTATATGAAAACAATCACAAACTAATCCAAATAATCTTTGAATACTCTGTTCATCAGATCCATAAAGACAGCTGGTGCATTAGTCACCCCAAATGGCATGACCAAAAACTCATAGTGTCTATACCAAGTACTAAATGCTATCTTCATCACATCAGCCTCTCTCACATTCACCTAATAGTAACCTGATCGCAGATCAATCTTTGAGAATATAGAAGATCCAACTAGTAGACCAAATAGATTATCAATCTGTAGCAGTGGATAGTTATTCTTGATAGTGACTTTATTCAACTCTCTATAGTCAATACACATACGCATTGTACCATCCTTTTTCTTCACAAATAGAATATGTGCTCGAAAGAAATACTAGGACGAACAAATCCCCTATCAACTAACTTCTAAAGCTAAACTTTTAACTCCTAAAGCTCCTTTGGTGTCATCCTATAAAGAGCTTTAGATATCAGGGCCGTATCCAAAAATATATCAATACAGAACTCTAAGTCTCTATCCAGAGGTAAAATGACTAACTCCTCAAGAATACATCTAAAAAATCTTATACTATCGGGATATCATAAAAAGAACCAGCATATATACTCCTATCCCAGACTAATGATAGAAATACCATACAACCATTATTCCATAATCTATCTTCTTCCATAGTAGAGATCAAATAGGTTTATACACCTCTAACTCCTTGGAATACACAACTCTCCCTGCCCATAAATAATATAACTCATTTTTTCAAGCAATCAATCTGAGCCCCATACTGACTTAACCAATTCATACCCAAAATAACATCATATGAGAAAATGGGTAATAAAATCAAATTAGATTTCTACTTCTTATTAGAAATCTTAATATTACAGAAATAGAATTTACTGACTATTATACTATCTTCAACTGACAAAATAATAGAAAGAGAAACAGGCAGTGTAACTAAAGCCAAGTGTAATGAATCGAAGAAATGCTCGAAAATAAAGGAATGACTAACTCTAGAATTAAATAAAATATGACATAGATGCTCAGAAATATAAACTATATCTGTCACAACATCTAGAGCATCCCGAGCCTCTTGTTGAGTCAAACTATATATATGTAGCTGGACTGGAGCTGGAGTAACAAAACTACTAGGCTCTCTCTGACCACCTTCAGATGGTCTCCTTGCCACTAAACCCGAACCACCGCTCTACCAAATAATCCCTCAAAAAAAGTACAGAGAGGAACTGTCCTCGATCTCCCTACTGATCTAACAAAGCTCTCAAATCTGGACTCATGTGGACACTCTGCTACCTGATGCCTTGTTTGACTGCATTTAAAGCACTGTCTAGTCATCATATAGCACTGACCAGAATGATGTCGGCCAAAACTTTGACACACAGGTGCCCTACTAACATAACCAAAATTGGCTATATTGCCACTACCAAAGATTGTTGTAGATGCTGATTGTCCACCTCTCATGGAATCTCCAAGTGTAAATTTGCTCTTCTTCCCAAAAAAGCAACTACCAGAAGTCTCACCACTGAACCTCTTCCTACTAGAAGTCCACCGCTGCTAAGTAGCCATCAGGTCGTTCTCTATCAGACGAGCACTCTCACTAAGCTTAGAGAAATCAAAAATGTAAAATGACATCAGAGGCTATCTCAGACTATCCCGAAGTCCTTTTAGAAACCTGCAACACTTCTTCACAAGAAGGTTAACCAATTGTGGAGCATATCTAGCCAAAGAAGTGAACTCTATATCGTACTGCATAACTGTTCTGCTCCCTTGAACCAGTCTCATAAAAGTCTCTTGCATTTGTTGTCATATAGAAGGTGGTATAAACCAAGCTCTAAACACATCAGAGAACTCCTCCCAAGTAATCAAAGAGTTCAATCCCCCTTAAAATTTTTGCTCCTGCTAGCACATCCACCAACGCTCTGCCTCGCTATCCAATAGAAAGACTGCTAATGATACCTTCCTCTCAAGAGGACACTGCATATCATCAAATATCTTTTCTAGCCTCCTCAACCAGTCCTCTGTTGCTCTGGGTTCAATAGTACCCTCAATTCTCAGAGGTTTCAATCTTAAAAATATTTATAGATGTATGTCTACCTCTTTAGATCTAGCAACAAGAACCCGACTCTTTGCCTCACCCATCATCTAGGATATCAAAATAGTAAATTATGAAACTATATCTAAACTAACTATTAGAGCATAACTATATACAAGAGCTGTCTGGCTAGCACTCTGTCCATCAGTTATATATAGGTCTGGTGAATCCATAATCACACAGAATATGTAACTGAACACATATGCGCATGAAACAAAAATAATAAAAACCTGTATAGACTTCAAACTACCCTACTAGACTTACAGATTAATTTCTATAGCTCTATTTTATGATCCAATTCAAAAACTATTGCTCTGATATCATAAAAGCTTGTCACAACCTAACTCGATTAAAATAAGTCCTATCTTGTTGAGTTATGATAGGAAAATCCCATAATCAAGTTTTGGAATTTCTTTTCAGATTTTATACCAATATTCATTGAAATATACTGCAGACTACAGAGCTATTAAAATATCTAAATACTAAAATTAATTTCATCTACAAAGCTTCTTTCATTTTATTAAAATAAAAATTTACACTACAGTATATGACTACATACAAGAGCTATAGAACTAAAAATTTAACTAGTCATGACTGTACAAAAAATCAAAATAGCAAAATACCTATGACCTCAGATCTGATCATGAACTGCTAGTCCAAAACCTCCTTCCCCTTCTCAAATCCTATAAAATTAAAAGCAAAATCACAATGAGCTACAACAACTCAGCAAACCACATAAATAAATCTAAACTTCCAAATATTTTTTATCAAATATTTTGCTAAATATTTAAAAGTGGTTAAATATAATTTAAAAAAATCACTATACTAAGAGATATAATAATTACATAAGAATTATTCCCTAATTTAAATAATAATACTAAATAAATAACTAATTTAAAATTCATATCACAGAGTAGTTCAGATCACATTTCTCAGACCCAGAAAGAATCTCAAAGAATTCTGACCCATTATGACTCCCTTTTATTTATGCTTATAGCACCAGAACATATCACATATATCTGTCTCTGACAGAATCTCAAAGAATTCTGACCCCTTATTACTCCCGGCAATTCTCTAACATAGATAGAATCTCAAAAGATTCTTGCCCCTTATAGCTCCCAACAGATATAATTTAATCACATATATACATATATCATCACATTATAAAAATTAAAGAGTAATTGAATATATATCAAAATTTTATAGTTTTGTATAACTGTAGACAACAGATAATCTAATAAGATAAAAATACACATTTTCAAAAAATTACTAAATTACTATGGATTGTATAAAATGATATTTTAAGACTTTTATTATAATATACCATTCAACATTCAGATAATTTTCTATTTAATGAAAACCCCACAAATTTCAAAATACATATTATAAAATTTTTAAAAAATATTTAAAATGTGCATAATCATAATATTTATAATATATAAAAAGTTACGTGGTGAAAGTTTTACATGTGCAAAGTTATCCCCATTTTTTACTAACGAATACAAAATTTTAATAAAAAAATTTACTAAAAATTATGAATTTTTGAAAATTGAGATGGGTGTAATGTGACTTACCTCGAGATGAACAAAATTTTCAACTAGGCCGACGGACGAAAATGGATCGAAGTCGCCCAA
This sequence comes from Dendrobium chrysotoxum, assembly GCA_019925795.1. NCBI lineage: Eukaryota > Viridiplantae > Streptophyta > Magnoliopsida > Asparagales > Orchidaceae > Dendrobium > Dendrobium chrysotoxum. The sequence continues at coordinate 57,447,428 of CM034307.1, forward strand.
AATCAGATTTCCTCTTTCTCTCTCTTCTCTTTTTCTCTTATTTCCCTTAAGCCTGTCTCTGTTTTGGAAAAACAGAATAAAGGCAAACTATTTATCATTATCTTTAATACTAAAATGAGATATTTTATTAAAATATTAATTTTTATAATAATTTAATAATAAAATATTAATTTTATTTAAATTTATTTATATCTTTAAATTCAAAAATTATAGAAAAATATTCATAAATTAACTTCTTTTATTTAGAAAATTCTAGTGAAATCGATTTGCAAAACAGACACCTAATGATCCCAAAAATCCCACTTGTATCGATAGGTGCCGATTTCTTAATAAATTTTGACAGTGCCCAAAAATTATGAAAAAATTAGAAAAGCTAAAACACAATATTATAAATATTTCAGTGAAGACAATTTATGATTTGGACTTCTCTAGGTCAACAAAAATCTTAAAAATTTTAAGGGTTTCATAAAAGTGGAGGGAAAATTTGACTCCCATAACCCCCATCTAGCCCAGTACTATAGCATGATAAAGTCGCTCTTAGCTTGTATAAAAGAGCTAGCATCAAATTATCCATATTCTTTGGGAGCAAAATATATGAGGAGATGCTCTCTCCAAACTTGCTACATCAACAACGGGAGATATCTTCAAGAGAAAATATATTAAGGGGATTCACTTTTCAAGTGTAAGGAGATTCACTTTCCAAGTATTCAAGATACATAGGTCATATAATCGATTGATCACATCTTATCCTTTTTATAAGATGGTGTGTTACTTGAAGATCCAATAATTACAATACGACTTTAGAGGTAGGCAGCAAACTTTACTATTATTAGTGGAGAGTTATATAAATGATCCTTCACTGGATCATACCTCAAGTGCCTCCTACATTTAGAAGCTGATTATGCACTTCGAGAAGTTCATTTTAGAGTATGCAAAGAGCATCTAGGAGGAAGAGCATTAAACCAGAACATCATGAGATAGGGGTTCTATTGGCCCATAGTGAAACATGACGTACTTGAATTCACTCAAAAGTGTGAAAACTATTAATTGTATTTCAATCTCACCCATATGCCCGCTGTAGAGCTTTTATCGCTCCAAAACCCATGGCTTTTCTTCCAATGGGAAATTGATATAATGAGAACTTTTTTTATAACCATCGGATAGTAACAATTTATCATCCTTTCTATAAACTACTTCACCAAATGGGTGAAAGTAGAACCTTTAGCAAAGATTATATAAGCAAATGCTAAATAATTCTTATGAAAAAATATAATCAATCATTTTGGCATCCCTGCAAGGATCATCACCAACAATGTGACTCAATTCACCATAAAATTTTTAGATCTTTTTATAAGGATTTTTATATCCAACTGGCGCACATAGTCGTAGCCCATTCTCAGGAATATAAATAGACAAAGGTTATAAATTGAATAATACTGAAATGGTTAAAGATAAGTCTAAGGAAGGCTGGGGGAGAAATGGGCTAAGGAACTCCTAAATGTCCTCTAGGCTTATCATACCACCACTACTCCAATAGGAGAAACTCTGTATAACTTTTTCTTTGATACAAAAATAATCATACAGGTCGATATTAGAGTCCCAAGCCATAGGGTTCAAACTTTTGACTTTAATAACAACGAGGATAAGCTCAGAAATTACTTGGATCTCCTCCCAGAAGTAAGAGACATGACCTGTTTCAGAGTTATTGCGCACCACCAAAGAATTGCTCGTCACTACAATTAGAGGGTGAAGCCTCAATGTATCTCGATTGAAGACATAGTTCTGTGCAGCATTGTGAAAGTATGAAAAGGCCCCTAATATAATAAACTCTCTCCCCTCTAGAAATGACCTTATTTGGTGGTATCCATAGTCAAGCCCAACACCTTCAAGCTAAATGACATTAATGAAAAAATGCTCCGTTGAACTTGGAACATTAGAAATCTTCTCAAGTATTATCTGTAGGTGATAATAAAACTGCTTGTCTTATTTCATGTATTTATTCCAAGTTGAATGTTGTGTAGTCCCCATATCTATGTACCTCTTCTATGTTGAGTGTTGTGTAGCTCTTATATCCTTAAGTTGTACTAAGGAACTGTTATATTATTTTATATAATGTAGTAATTTGTTGTTTGCTCTTTGTTAATATTATCTTCTTCTTCAAAAAGATCTTAATGATAATCTAAAACAAACAACAAAATTTAATCATTTATTCTTGATTCAAGAAACACACAATCTTCATTATATCTGAATCATTGGATGATCAATGCTAGGGGGATTTAATCTGACATCTTTCATACATGTTAATGTCATAAAAAAATACTTTAATTAACAACTTTGGATAGATTAAACATCTTAAAATGATTTCTATTACATTTGCTCAGACTGAGTGAATTCACTGAAATAATTTTCACCATCTAACTTAAAAAAAAAATAAACAAGTTTATATATAATAGAAAAGAGGACATCAATAACTCCTTGTTATATCACTAAAAAGATCATATACATTATATAAGAACATCAACTTCTAATATATACATAATCACTACTAAAAATAAAGTGATACAACCAATAATAAAGAAATACTACACAATCTTAATATCATCATCCTCACTGGTAAAGACCTTCCTCAACTCACTTGTAATATCATCATCACTTGAGGCAGAAGACGAACCATCAAAAGCCTGGCTAGATGTCAACCCTTCAATTTAAGCTCCAATCGTATGCTGTACTAGAGGAACTCTTTTTTAAAAACATTGAATAAAGACTTCTTCAATACACTCTCATTCAAAGGCCTTAACTTCTACAATATGTATGTGATCACGAACTTCCTGAATATGATCATGAATTATATTTTTAAAGGCTATAGAATTCTTAAATTCTTCTATGGCTTTAGGAGATGATAATTCTAATTTGTACTTAGCCTTTGACAATATAATCTCTTTCTTAGACAAAAGACTTTGAATATCAGGTTTTCACCTTCAAGGACTGTTATCTTCTCATCAAGGATATACTAGTCCTTTACATGCTAATTAATCATTATCTGTGCATCCACCAGTTGAATATTGATTCAATTCATCTATTGATTCTACAAAGAACTGAAAGTTGTCATAATAGCCAATTCAGCTCTATATTCTATTAACTATTCTCCCATTGCCTTCATCTCATTAATCTTGCCATCATATTTTTCCTTATACTTTATTTGAAGATATTTGACCTTCATAAGTTCATCATTCCAATCATTCAAGATCTGAGTTAGCTCAACTTTAAGATCCACATGACGCAGTAACTAAAATAATAAAATAATATTTGTAAGGGATATATCCTTATAAATGTGCAAAAAAGGAGAAACAAAAAAAAGAAGTGGATACTCACCATGTCATTAGCTTATCGACGTCTAAAATATTAATGTTTTAAAATATCTTCTAGAATGTGTAACTTGGATGGAGAAGAATTGTGACCTTTAATAGTACCTGCTAAAATCTCCTCCACCTTTTTCTTCTTGGATGTGGCCTGTGGATCAACCTCATTCACTAATTGTTTAGGGGGAGCCTTCAAAATGTGGCCAAGTGTTTCCTAAACTTTTGATGACTCTTCAGCATAATCGTATGAAACCTCTATACCTGAATAGATAATCTAGCCTTGAATAAGTATTCTTCCTCTATATACTATTTACAAATTTTGTGAAACATGCAAATCAATTGTATTTGTATTTTGGAAAATTTAAATATAATTTTTTTATTTTAAATTTTGAAGTTGAACACATTATTATGAATAGTACATAACCTAAGAAGGTGAAAGTACCATTCTCTAATGAGTTCAAATTACAAAACTGTAAATTTCATCCTGACTATAATAGCCAAATTCAAAAAGAAACTACGTATGACTCCGAAGGGTCAAAAGGTTATTCTATCAAGTATTTAGCTATGATAATCAGGATGCATTATCATTAATTTCTTAATCGAAGTTATAATAATAAATGATGTATCTTTACAAAGAAAAAATATCATTTGTTATTAATCATTCGACTATGACGATAATGATTATCATTCATTTTTATTTTCCTAAAATAATAATTTTCTCCCATCCCATTTACGAGCTAAACAAAATGGGGTTTATTTTATCTTGGGTCTTAAATCTCCTATGAAGGCAACCTTTAATAGTTAATTACATCTTAAAAGGTTTTAGGCTGTGAGAACCCTTTAAAAAAAATTTCGTACATGTTAGTCCCGGACGAACCTGTACGAACTGTCTGTACGAACTGAGAAATTCAAGATTTTTTTGTGCACGTTCGTACTGTATGAACCTATTAGTCCCGTACGAACCGTCTGGAAGAACCGTCCAGAGCCGATCGTCCTGCAGAATCGTCTGTACGAACCTGTTAGTCCCGTACGAACCGTCTGGACGAACCGTCCAGAGCCGATCGTACAGCAGTTTCGTCTGTACGAACTTGGTTTGTCCGTACGAACAGTCTGTACGAATAGAACAAAAATTTTACAGAGCCGATCATTCAGTAATTTCGTCCGTACGAAGAAATTATCGTCCAAGACGAACGACACGATCGTCCAGGATGAACTGAAAAGATCTTAGCCCATTAAATATCTCAGCTGTTGGATTGAAGAGAGAGAAAATAGCTAGAGAGAGAAAGAGAAGGAAAAGAGGAGAAAATTTGCATTTTGGGCGACTTCAGTCCATTTTCGTCCGTCGCCGCAGTTGGGAAAGTTGATCGACTCAAGGTAAGGCACATTATGCCTATCTCAATTTTCAGAAATGTGAATTTTGATGAATTTTCTGATTAAAATTGTGTTTCCGTTAGCGAAAAAAGGGTATAACTTTGCACTGGCAAATCTTTTACCCCGTAACTTTTGGTATGTTGTCGAGATTGTTATTATGCACATTTTGATTATTTTCTAGAAAATTTTTATCGGGTATTTTAAAATCTGTGGGATTTTTATTGAACAGAAAATTTTCTGGATGTCAAAAAATAGTGCTTCAGTACAATGAAAGTCTTGAAATGATGTTGTGCATGATCTCTGATAATTTGGAAATGTTCTAAAACTGTGAATTTTGATTAGTTGGATTTTCTATTATCTACCGTTATACCGTCTGACTGCATTTTGATATGTATTTGATTTCTTTGAAAATGATATGATTTGATGTTTTATATGATTTGAATGAATGATATCAGAAGGGAGTTATAAGGGGCCATAATCCTTTGAGATTCTATCTGGGTCTGGGAATATGAAAATGATTTCTGATCTGATAATTCAATCTATCTGATATGTTCTGGTGCTATAAGCACAAAGGGAGACATAAGGGGCCAGAATCCTTTGAGATTCTATCTGTGTCTGGGAAGGGAGGCATAAGGGGCCAGAATCCTTTGAGATTCTGTCTGGGTCAGGGATATGTGATCTGTGATCTGATATGTGATTTGAAATGCGATTCTGTGATGTGATTTGTATGATTCTGTGAGATGAATTTGATTCAATTTCTGATGATTGCTGTGATAAAGATGATTTCTGTGGTCTGATGAATTCTGTTGATGTTCTGATAATTTTTGTGATAATATCTGAACTTTATTTGATTCTTCAAATTCCGTGCTTTGTTTTGAGATTTCAGTTTTGTGTGTGGATCTGAGAATTTAGATCAGCTAGTGTGATCTTGCTGAGCTGTTAGCTCATTGTGGTTATCTTCATAGTTTTTAGATTCTGGGAAAGGGAAGGAAGTGTCAGACTAGCCGTTCATGATCTGAATTACAGTTATTGGTATTTTTGTACTTTTGATTTTTGTACAGTCATGACTAGGTTGCTTTTCTGTTATGTACTTTCTGTTTATAGCCATGCACTGTAGTGTACATGTTGACCTCATTTTTGTATGAGGTCATTAGGACCCAGTCTAGGATCAATGTGATCTTGGATCAGATCCAGACCCTAGGAATTATTTAGATCCTATTATTCTTTTAAATTCTTCCCAGACTCCAAATCCTATGATCTACTCTAGACCCTAGGATTCCTCTGACTAATCTAGATCTTAATTCAATCTAGATTCAATCTCCAGACTTATCTAAAACTTCTAGGCTCTAGGATCCTCCTAGACTCCAGACCCTAGGATCTACTCTAGACCCTAAGATTTTGCCAGACTCTAGATCATATGATTTATCTAGACCCTAGGATCTTCTTTAGACCATAGGATTCCTCCAGATCCATTTAGATCTTAGGAACTATCTAGACCCTAGGATCTTCCTAGAATCCAGACTTTAGGATCTACTCTAGATCCTAAGATCATTCCAGATCCCAGACCCCAGGATACTCCTAAACAAACCTTAAGATACCCTTTGACTTTAAACTCTAGAACAATCCAGATTTTGAGATCTACTCTAGACCTCAGGATTTATCTAGACTTTAGATCCATCTAGATCTTAGGATCCTCCTAGACCTTAAATCTATCTAGACCTCAAATCTACATAGATTTCAAACCTATTCAAGCTTCAAATCAATTCAAACCTCAAACTAACCCAGACTTTAAACCCACGCAAGCTTCAAACCTGCCTAGACTACTAGGCAATTCAATCCACAGGTTTCTCTAGACTTAAATATTTGATTCAGCCTTCAATCAAATCCAACTTTTAAACTTTAATCAAATCTAAATTTCAATCAAATTCAAATCTCAATCTCAACTCCAATCGAAGCTCCAATTCAGCCACACCTCAATTTAACCTCCAATCAAGTCCCAATTAATCTTCAAGCAAACATCAATCAAATCTAATTATTTAACCTCTCGTCATATATCTCAATCAACCTTTATAATCTAATCAGGACTTTAATCCAAAGTTTCAAGTCAAATCTCAATCAAACATGCATCCTTCAATCAATCAAGTTTCTAATCAACCTCCAACAAATTTTCAATCAAATTTTGATCATACTCAATCTACACTTCAATTGAATCTTCGATCATACTTCAATCCAATTTTAATTCAAGCTTCAAACATCTAGTTCTCAATCAATCATCAATCAAACTTTAAATCAAATTCAATCAAGCAATATAGAATTGAGCCGACCAATTCGTATTCAATTTAAAGCTAGATGGCTTTAATCGATATGATTTAACCTATCTTGGCATGAAAATCTCTCCCCATCCATTCGTGGAGAGCAGCTAGGGGTTGGTCGTGGGATTCCACGATCTCATCTCCCGACCCCATTCTTTTTACAAGCAGTTGCCCCACACAACAAAGCTAGGACTCCTCACGGTTCATCCTCGAGAAGCCCTAGAGAGACGGAAGGGAGGGACGGACAGAAGAGGCGAGCAGTAGGGGACTTTCTGGCATTCAACTTGTGCGATTTACCACGATAATTTCTCCTTCTTCTCGCTAGTTCCTTACATTTCCCTTGTTTGGATCCGAATGAATGGAGTTTGTCAATGATTTGAGATTTAATGGTTATTTGGGATCTGAAATGAGTATTTCCTGAGGATTAAAATAGCCATAACTATTTGTTTTTCTTCCTCTTGGCATTCTCTTGATTCTATTTTATCTCCATTTATCCGCTTATTGACTTACCAAAAGGAAAGGAATCTGTTCCTCATTTGTTTCGTATGGATTTAGATCTGTTTGCCTGTGTTTCTTTGTTCCTGTGTTTGCTTCCTGGATCTCGTTAAATGCTTCTAATATTGGCTCTAGTTTCTAAAGTATTGGATCTTTAATTATGCTCTTTGAGGCTTATTAAAAGGTGTTAGTAAGCCATGACCCTAATCATTTCGAGGCTTTGAATATTGCCATTTGCACAGCGTGCTGTATCCGATCCATGGGACATGTCACTGAGGATATGAGCTTATTATTTCAAGAGTTTCTTTCTCCATTTTTTGTGAGGAACTTCTCGTTTAACTTCTATCCAGATTCATTTTTTTTAATTGTATTCTTGTAAATGAAGAATTGAGAACCGTCAGTCACGTTCTGTATACTTTATTATGAACTTCTCTATTGTGACGCTTGTATTATAGCTGATATCCTTCATATTAGAGAGTCTATATGCATATCAGAATTTATAATATTACACATTCAATTCAAAAGTTCAATGTTCCTACCGAGCATCCATATGATGGAATACCTCATATTAACTTTTAGTTTGTTGAAAGTTTTATTTTAGGTAACTTCATGGAATTATCCAGTTTAATGCTACCAATTGTTTCACGATTAGATAGTGGTCAGACTCATATGGTTATGTTTCTTTCCTTTTGATCATCTTAATAGCAAAAGAAGAAGTCACTGCTATTGTTTAAAGAAATAAGAGAAAGAGAAAGGTTATGAGGGTCTCGTTGCTGATTTTTTTTTTATTTCCGTTTTGAATGGTAGCAGGATGTTATCATTATTTTATAGATCCTGAATTTTGTTTTCTTTCTTCATGAGATTCAATAGGCTTCAGTTTGTTATGCTTACTCTTGACGTAAAAGAGAGATCTCAGTATCATTAGAGTAGGTTTGAGAATTCGATATGTGGATAATCTTTCGTTGAGAATTAGATTTGTTATCCTGTATTGTTCTAGAATTTTAAGAAGCAGATAAATGCTCTTTTCTTTAAAATTTGTAAATGGCTAGTTGCATTCTCTTTCTTCCTGAAATAAATAGAGATATGAGTGTGAAGCCCTTCATTGCCTTCAAAATTCTTTAGTGATTGCTGCAATGAGTTTGTTCTAATTTAGCCAAGAAGTTAAATGTAATCTTTGGCATTTTTTTTTATGGAGGAAAAGGTGTTTCATGAGGAATATTTAACGGTCTGGGGCTACATATTTCTTTTCCCAGAAAACTTTTTCATCTTACCATCTTCCTGGTAAATATATTCAAGTGTTTTTTGGTATGAAGGCTTATTAGATACATATCTTATGCTTGAGCGAAGGAATGCATTTGCCCATTATTTTTTTCTGATGTGATACTTTGTTAATGGTTGCTATCTATCAGTGATAAAATTAAGCTTGAGCAAGTCGTGGCCATGTTTGGGTCAATTTATTTCCTACCAAACTAAAGCAGGTAGAGTAGAGGGATCTCAAATGAAGCTAGCCAATCATTTTATTTGTATAGAGAAGTATATTTTTTATGACCTTAAAGCTTGAATTCTGACATTGTTATCTACATCATCTTGATTGGATGTTTTGGTAAGGCAAATGAAGTTGAGATGGCTTTTGAGTTGTTTTATGAAATGCTAGCTGGGGGTGCCGCCCAAAAGTTATAACCCATTTAAGCTTGCACAAGGAAATAAATGGATATTTCATTGATTTACAATTTCTTGTAAAATTTTCTATTGTTTGCTATTTGAGAAGTTAATATTATGGATTATCTTGGAATGCAATGTTCTTCCTCACATCACTACAGTTTATTCTCTCTGAATTCTCGAGATGGATGAGCTTGTGGATCTATACCTTTAAAGCAATTTTTATGAGTTGAGGGCTGTTTACTCTCAGATTTTTGTTGTTATTTCTATTAACATTATCTGATCGATCCTCTTTACAGCATGCTTTTTCATTATTTTCAGTATGGTATCTGGTTTCTTCACATGTTGGAAAGTGATACATATTGTGTATTGGAGCGAGTGAGTGGGTTGGAGGCCCATCTGATTTCATAGAGTCATAGTTGATGATGAGGTGCTTATATATATATATATATATATATATATATATATATATATATATATATATATATATATATATAAATCTTGAGCGTTTTGTATTTGATCGAGCTTATGTGGTGCATCTTTGGAAAGTTTTGCAAGCATAAATCTTCTTGTAATGACTACACATGCTGATTTTCTTTTCTAAAATTCTATATAGGCTGGAATTTCTCTTGGGAATTCTGATATGTGCTGAAACCATTTTTGGGAAGTGTAATATGTGTTGAAACTTCTCTTTATATATAAGTATGTGCTAAAATTGTCCTTGTAAGATAGTATATGAGCTGAAGTCCTCTCTTGCACATCATTACATGTGCTGAAATTATTCTTTTGGGATGGTATATGAGCTGAAATTCTTATTTACATACAAGTACATATTCTAAAAATTACTCTTGTAAGATGTCACATACATTGAAATTATTTCTTGCAAAGATACATATACTTTGAAATTGCTTCAATAATTTGATTTGATTTATATTTTCACATATTCATTTATATGTCAATTCATATTATCTTTTATATTCACATACATGATATTCTGACACCTCTTTCTCTCTTCGCTTTTTTGCGAGGTACTAATGGAGCTGATTGGAGGATAGAGTTAAAGAGCTTCAGTCGCTCCTATCTCTTTTAATTGAGGGTGCTACGGCCGGAGCACCGTTGACTAGCTCCGGTGACCAGGAAGTTTTCTTAAAACTTAAAGAACCTCAGGTGCCATAAGCCCTTTTGATTGTATTTTCCTCCAATCTTAGGTCCTCGCAGTAGCCTATTATATTTAAATATACATTTATTCTCTTTAAAATCATAACCCATTAATCTACATACACATGTACGTCCAAAAGGGTTAGTGGAACATTGATTTAAACCCATTTAACTTAGTGTCATTTAAGGACAATAATCAAGGACGAGTCTTAGAGAACTTAGGCAAACTCTAGGATTCACACATATATCCTTTAGGGATAAAACATCAAACATAGAGAACTTAGTGACACCGTACCTTAGGATTAGGGTATACTATCAAACTTGACCTCAATCAAACTTAAATCAATCGATTAATCATTAAACCACTTAATTGATTTAATTAAATTTAAACCCTCAATTAAGCCTCAAAACTTCTTTAAATCCAATTAACTTGAAATTCAAACCCCTTGAGTTTAGTGACCTTCCCTGCTCTAGGGAAAATTCTCACTAAAGTTTGAACTCTTTAAACCCCTTAATCAAATCCCTTAAGCTTAAGCCTTAATTAAGCCATTAAAACTTCAAAAAGAAACTTAATAAATCAAATTTAAAACACAAAAACACACATAATACCTCAAATTAATCAAAACTGAACCCTTAATACAGAAAAATTAAAACCTTCTTGATTTGACATTAAATTTAAGCTTAATTGAATTTTAAATAAAATTGAACATTTAACAAATTTAATTGATTAAAAATAATTAAAAATTACAGAAAATTCCTAAACACTCGGGAATCTATCCTTGGGTCATTTCTGACCTTTGGAATTGATTACAAGGAGTTTGGAACTCAATTGGATTCAAAACATCAACACCTCTCTAATTAAGACAATTAAATAATTCTAATAAATGATCAAAACTTTGAAAATCCATAACTAATTCAAATAAACTCTAAATCAATCAAACTCAAAGACATTTAACTCATCTTAAAGTCTAATATTTCAATAAAATATTAATCTTACAGAAATCATTCTTAATCTAAAATTCAAAATTTAACCCCTTTAATTAAATACATTAAATATTTCAAATAACTTAAAGAAAATCAAATACTTGATTTAAATCCAAAAAATTTCAATTTAATTTTAAAACCTGCAATCAATCAACCTTAATTAAGATTCACCAAATTTTAAATCTGAAATAAAATCTAATTCATTTAATCATACCAGATACCACTGGGTAACTCGGGCCTACGAGGCTATTAAATTAGCCCCAAGAAATATGAAATAAACTTCACGGCCTCGATGAGTAACATAGGTGGTATCCAACAAATAATCAAGAATCGATCTTAAAAATTAATTTTAAATCATTAAGACTTAAACTTTAACCAAAATCTTCCCTTGAGCCTTTCAACAAATCAAAACATCAAACAACTTTAATTAATTGCCCGATTCAGGATATATCCAAACCACACAGCCTGCTACACACACCTAGATTGACCTGTTAGGATACAGACTCTAGCTTTAGGTTAGGCTAATGTTTCTGTCTATTTTTGAAATATGTTGATATGTACACAAAATGAGAGTGGCATCCTAGGTTAGATAACATAGACATAGGTTCACTACCCACAGGTCTGTGCACCTCCTATTTGTCAGCCTAGGATTAGGTCCCCAGCCCCTTGGCCTATGAGGTCCCCTTGAATGAGGTAACCCATGGTTACTAACAAGGATCCTCTGGTCGGCACTTGACTAAGTAGGCTAAGGACACCGACGAACCCAGGACGATGGAAAACCATGGGATCTTGACCGGGGACGTCATACCCACTCGGTAGGTTAGTCTCTACCCTCACTTCCTGGGCATTCTCCCGATCTATTGATCGAAAATATAAGTCCCAACTTTCTAATAAAATTGATCATTTAAATTAAATTTCTTTCCATCAAATTCGAGCCCAACACTTAGGATAGTTTGAGGTATTTCTGAAGTAATTCAGAATCTCAAAACACCTCCTACTTTTCTTCCTTTGACTCTAGAAATAAGTGTTCAATTTTGAACCAATCCCACTTGAAAATTCAAATCATTAACCTTCTTTGATATCGATCTTTGAATTCTTAAATAAAAATTCGTATCGCTATTTTAATCGAGAGTTTTCATAGGAAATTTTCTGGTTTCCTATGATGTAATTAACTACGAGGGCTTGCGCTCGTAGGAGATTTAAAAACTTAGACCAGACTTTCAAAATCAAGTTTTCAAATTTTTAATTAATTATCTTTGGGAAATTTAAAAGTCAACGATCATTATCGTCATTTTCAAATGATCGATAACAGACGATATCCTCTTTCTTTGGAAAGATATATCGTACTATTATTATAACTTTGATTATGAAATTAATGATTTCTTTACTATATCATTGTAGTTAAACATTGGATTAAACATCATTCTGATTCTTCATGATCATATGTTGTTTCTCCTTGAGTTTGACTACGATAATCAGGATATATCAAGATTTAAAATCAGAACCTATTAGGGAACGATATGTTCACCTTCTGAGGTGATATATCATTCATAATAAGTGTTCGATTATAAAATTAAAATTCCAAAAATCTAACATTTTCCAAAGAGAATTAAAACCTTTTTCAAAACCATATCTTTTTCAATCAAACAGTACATTATTTTTGATGAAAGAGAGAAGAAAGAATGGATGAGTTTTCTGTACACTTGGATATTTATAGCAGCTATGTAGTTCTATAATTCGTTGAAAGAAAAAGTAAAAAAAAATTCCAAAGCTAGATCCTGTGGTTTTCTGTCGCAACCTAACACGATAGGATTAATTCTTATTGCGTTGGGTTGTGACAATCTTTTTGGTATCAAAGCTTTAGTTTTGGAATTGGATCATAAGACAGAGCTATAGGCATTGATCTGTAAGTCTAGTGGGGTAGTTTTGGATTGTCTGTGTGTTTATTATTTTTATTTTATGTGCATAGTTCAATATTCTGTGTGATCATGAATCCGCCAGACCCGGATATGACCGATGGACAAAGTGCTAGTTAGGCAGCTCCTTTATATAGCTCTGCTCTTATAGTTGATTCCGATACAGTTTCACAGTTTGCTACTTTGATAGCCCAGATGATGGGTGAGGCACAGAGCAGAGTTCCTGTTGCCAGATCTGAAGAGGTAGACAGACATCTACAAATGTTTTTGAGATTGAAACCTCTGAGATTTGAAGGTACTGTTGTGTCTAGAGAGGCAGAGGACTGGTTGAGGAGATTGGAAAAGACATTTGATAGTATGCAGTGTCCCCCTAATAGAAAGGTGCCATTAGCAGTTTTTCTGTTGGATGGCGAAGCAGAGCGCTGGTGGATGGGCCAGCAGGAAGAGAAATTTCAAGGTAAACTTAACTCTTTGATTTCTTAGGAAGAATTTTCTGAAGTATTTAGATCTTGGTTTGCACCCCCTTCTGCAAGACAATAAATGCAGGAGACTTTTCTGAGACTGGTTCAGGGGAGCAAGACAGTTATGCAATATGAGGCAGAGTTTACTGCTTTGGCTAGAGAAGTACTATAGGTTTTTGAGAGGACTTCGAGGTAGTCTGAGGTAACCACTGATACCATTTCACATTTCTGATTTCTCTAAGCTTGTGGAGAGAGCCAGACTGATAGAAAATGATCTGATGGCTACTCAGCAGTGGTGGACTGCTAGTAGAAAGAGATTCAGTGATAATACTTCAGGTAGTAGTTTTCTTGGAAAGAAGAACAGATTTGTATCTGGAGATTCCAAAAGAAGTGGATAGTCAGTATCTGCAGCAGTTTCTGGTAGTGGCAGTGTAGCCAGCTCTGGTTCTATCAGTGGGGCACTTATGTGCCACAATTATGGACGACGACACTTTGGCTAGTGTTATAGAATGACTGGTCAGTGTTTCAGATGTGGTCAGACAGGACATCGGATAGCAAAGTGTCCACAAGTTTGATTTGACCGACGATCTGAGTTCGGATCTGAGAGTTCTGTTAGACCGACCTTCCAGCCGAGGACAGTTCCTCCCCGTACTATTTCTAAAGGATCATCTGGTAGAGCTAGTGGTTCAGGTTTTGTGGCAAGGAGACCACCCAGAGGTAATCAGAGGGAACATAATAGTTCTGTAGCTCTAGCTCCAGTTCAGCCACGTGTGTACAGTTTAAATCAGCAAGAGGCTCGAGATGCTCCAGACGTGGTGACAGGTATGGTTTACATTTCTGAACATCCTTGTTGCATTTTATTTGATTCTGAGGCTAGTCATTCATTCATTTTCGAGCGTTGCTTTGATGTTTTGCAACTGGATTCAGCCCCGTTACCTATTTTGCTTTCTATTATTTTGCCAGCTGGAGATACTATGATAGCCCGAAAGTTTTGTTTATGTGAGATTGAAATTTCTGATAAGAAGTGGGAGTCTTCTTTGATTTTGTTGCTGATTTCTTCATATGATGTGATTTTGGGTATGAATTGGCTGAGTTTGTATAGGGCTCAAATTGATTGTTTGAAGAAGCGGGTTACATTATGTATGGGCAGTGAAAGTTGTGTATTTCAAGGATTAAGAGGTGTTTTATCCTGTCTGATTTCTGTATTGGAAGTGAAAAGATTGTGGAAGAAGGGTTGTATGGTGTTTTTAGCATCAGTCAGGGATATGAATATAGATGCGGGTTCTATTTCTGACATCCCAGTAGTACGAGATTTTTTGGATGTATTTCCTGAGTAGTTAGTCTGTTTGCCTCCGGACAGAGATGTTGAGTTCTGCATTGATGTATTTCCAGGTACAGCTCCGATATCAAAAGCTCCATATAGGATGGCACCAAAAGAACTTACAGAATTAAAAGTTCAGCTTCAGGAGCTAGTTGATAGAGGATTCGTACGTCCTAGTGTTTCGTCTTAGGGAGCACCTATTTTGTTTGTAAAGAAAAAGGATAGTACGATGCGTATGTGTTTTGATTATAGAGAACTGAATAAAGTTACTATCAAGAATAAGTATCCATTGCCAGGGATTGATGATCTATTTGATCAACTTGCTGGATCGTCTGTATTCTCAAAGATTGATTTACGCTCTGGTTACTATCAGGTGAAGGTAAGAGAAGCTGATGTGATGAAAACAGCTTTCAGCACTCGGTATAGACACTATGAGTTTTTGGTCATGCCATTTGGGGTGACTAATGCACCATCTATTTTTATGGACTTGATGAACAGAGTATTCAAAGAATATCTGGATCAGTTCGTGATTATTTTTATAGACGATATTCTGGTATATTCTACTTCTGAGGAAGATCACGCCAGACATTTGAAAATTGTATTAGAAACTCTGAGGCAGCATCGGTTGTATGCAAAATTCTCCAAATGTGAATTCTGGCTAAGAAGCATTTCTTTTCCGGGGCATGTAGTGAGCGGTGAAGGTATTTCTGTTGATCCCCAGAAAATTCAAGCAGTTGCTAATTGGCCAAGGCCTACTACGGTGTTTGAGGTACGTAGTTTCTTGGGTATGGCTGGATATTACAGGAAGTTTGTGAAGGGCTTTTCTCAGATTTCTGCACCTTTGACGAGATTGACTCAGAAGTCAGTAGCTTTTGTTTGGACACCAAAGTGTGAAGCGGCTTTTTAGAGATTGAAAGATTATTTGACTTCTGCTCCAGTGTTAGCACTTCCATATGATACGGAAGGATTCCAAGTATTCAGTGATGCTTCATTAAAAGATTTGGGATGTGTTTTAATGCAGCATGGTCGGGTAATAGCTTATGCTTCAAGACAATTGAAACCACATGAAAAGAATTATCCGACGCATGATTTAGAGTTGGCAGCGGTTGTATTTGCTCTGAAAATTTGGCGTCATTACTTGTATGGCGTCAGATGTGAGATTTTCTCAGATCATAAGAGTTTAAAGTACATATTCACTCAGACGGATCTAAATTTGAGGTAAAGAAGATGGCTTGAGTTGATTAAGGACTATGATCTGACTATACAGTATCAGCCTGGTAAGGCTAATGTGGTGGCAGATGCTTTGAGTAGGAAGTCTTCTGGCTTATCATGTGCACATCCCACTTCTGATGAATATATAATATGAGATATGGAAAGACTATAGTTGGAGGTAATATCTCATACTGATTTTGGAAGAATAACTCAATTGATCATTCAATCCTCTTTAGAAGAAAAGATTCATGAGGCTCATAAATCAAATGTTGAATATTCAAAGTTGATTGATCAGATCAAGTCTGGTAAGAAAACTGAATTACGAATTTCTGATTCCGGTATTATTTCCTGTAAGAATAGACTTTGGGTCCCTAATTCTAGAAATCTGAGACAAGAGATTCTGCACGAGGCTCATTATTCAGGTTACACTATTCATCTAGGAAGTGGTAAGATGTACGGAGATATGAAAAGTATGTTTTGGTGGCCTGGATTGAAAAAGGATATAGTGGAGTTTGTTTCAAAATGTGAAGCCTGTCAGTTAGTGAAGGCAGAACATCAGTGACCGGGAGGTCTTTTGCAGTCATTACCTATTCCTGAGTGGAAATGGGAAGAGGTAACAATGGATTTTGCTATGGGTTTCCCCAGATCAAGGCAATGACATGATGCTATTTGGGTTATTGTAGATCGACTGACGAAGTCTACCCATTTTCTTCCGCTTAGACAGACAGATTC
The DNA here is from genome assembly GCA_019925795.1 of Dendrobium chrysotoxum. Classification (NCBI taxonomy): domain Eukaryota; kingdom Viridiplantae; phylum Streptophyta; class Magnoliopsida; order Asparagales; family Orchidaceae; genus Dendrobium; species Dendrobium chrysotoxum. Next base: position 57,464,408 of record CM034307.1, read on the forward strand.
GGTAGACAAGTTGGCACAGATCTATGTTAAAAAAATTATCAGATTACATGGTGTGCCGAAAGTGATTGTCTTTGATCGGGATGGCAGATTTACCTCTAGACTATGGAGAGGAATTTAGCAAGGATTGGGCACGAATTTGCATTTCAGTACGACTTTTCATCCACAGACTGATGGACAGTCTAAAAGGACTATTCAGGTACTGGAAGATCTTTTGAGATTGAGTGTTTTGGATTTTGGAGGCAGTTGGGAAGATCATATTCCACTGATAGAATTTGCATATAATAATAGTTATCAGTTCAGTATTGGTATGGCTCCATACGAAGCTCTGTACGGCAGAAAGTGTAGAACTCCTTTGACTTTGACAGAAGTGGGAGATAGACAAGTGATGGGTTCAGCTTTTGTGGATGATACTATGATGAAGATCAATCTGATTAAATAAAAGTTGAAATCTGCACAAGATAGACAACAGAACTATTACAATCGAAAGCACAGATTGGTTGAATTTCAGGTTGGTGACTTTGTATATGTCAAAGTCAGTCCGATGAAAGGCGTTAGTAGATTTGGAAGAATGAGCAAACTCAGTCCAAGGTATATTGGACCTTTTGAGATCATTGAGAAGATTGGAAATTCTGCTTACAGGGTATTTTTACCTGAACAAATGTCTGATATACATAATGTGTTTCATGTGTCAAGTCTGAGAAAGTGGATATCTGATTCCGGGAAGAAATTATCTGCTGACGATGTTGAAGTTCAGGCGAATCTATAATACAAAGAAGAACCTGAAAGGATTTTGGCTTATGATGTAAGAAAGTTGAGAAGTAAACAGATTCCTATGATTAAAGTGCAGTGGAAGCATAGAACAGCAAGAGAGGCTACTTGGGAGAAGGAATCTGATATGAGACAGTTGTATCTAAGTGTTCTGACTCCGTTTGTTTTGGCAATGTCAAGGACGATATTTTTCTTAAGGTGGGTAGATTGTGAGAACCCTTGAAAAAAAAAATTTCGTGCAGGTTAGTCCCGGACGAACCCGTACGAACTGTCTGTACAAACTGAGAAATTCAAGATTTTGGTGCAGGTTCGTACTGTACGAACCTGTTAGTCCCGTACGAACCGTCTGGAAGAACCGTCTAGAGCCGATCGTCCTGCAGAATCGTCTGTACGAACCCGTTAGTCCCGTACGAACCGTCCAGAGCCGATCGTACAGCAGTTTCGTCTGTACGAATTATCTGTACGAACTTGGTTCGTCCGTATGAACATTCTGTACGAACAAATCAAAAATTTTACAGAGTCGATCATTCAGTAATTTCATCCGTACGAAGAAATTATCGTCCGGGACGAACGACACGATCGTCCGGGACAAACTGAAAAGATCTTAGCCCATTAAATATCTCAGCCGTTGGATTAAAGAGAGAGAAAATGGCTAGAGAGAGAAAGAGAAGGAAAAGAGGAGGAAATTCGCATTTTGGGCGACTTCGGTCCATTTTCGTCCGTCGCCGCAGTTGGGAGAGTTAATCGACTCGAGGTAAGGCACATTATGCCTATCTCAATTTTCAGAAATGTGAATTTTGACGAATTTTCTGATTAAAATTGTGTTTCCGTTAGCGAAAAATGGGTATAACTTTGCACTGGCAAATCTTTTACCGCGTGACTTTTGGTATGTTGTCGAGATTGTTATTATGCACATTTTGACTATTTTCTGGAAAATTTTCATGGAGTATTTTAAAATCTGTGGGATTTTTATCAAATAGAAAATTTTCTGGATGTCGAAAAATAGTGCTTCAGTATAATGAAAGTCTTGAAATGATGTTGTGCATGATCTCTGATAATTTGGAAATGTTCTGAAACTGTGAATTTTGATTCGTTGGATTTTCTGTTGTCTGCCGTTATACCGTCTGACTACATTTTGGTACGTATTTGATTTCTTTGAAAATGATATGATTTGATATTTTATATGATTTAAATGAATGATATCAGAAGGGAGTTATAAGGGGCCAGAATCCTTTGAGATTCTGTCTCGGTCTGGGAATATGAAAATGAATTCTGATCTGATAATTCGGTCTATCTGATATGTTCTGGTGCTGTAAGCACAAAGGGAGACATAAGGGGCCAGAATCCTTTGAGATTCTATCTGGGTCAGGGATATGTGATCTGTGATCTGATATGTGATTTGAAATGTGATTTGAAATGCGATTCTGTGATGTGATTTGTACGATTCTGTGAGGTGAATTTGATTCAATTTCTAATGATTGCTGTGATAAAGATGATTTCTGTGGTCTGATGAATTCTGTTGATGTTCTGATAATTTTTGTGATAATATCTTAACTTTATTTGATGCTTCGAATTTCGTGCTTTATTTTGAGATTTCAGTTTTGTGTGTGGATCTGAGAATTTAGATCGGCTAGTGTGATCTTGCTGAGCTGTTAGCTCACTGTGGTTATCTTCATGGTTTTCAGGTTCTAGGAAAGGGAAGGAAGTGTCAGACTAGCCGTTCATGATCTTAATTGCAGTCATAGGTATTTTTGTACTTTTAATTTTTGTACAGTCATGGCTAGGTTGTTTTTCTGTTATGTACTTTCTGTTTATAGCCATGCACTGTAGTGTACATTATTTTTGATGAAAGAGAGAAGAAAGAATGGATGAGTTTTCTATACACTTGGATGTTTGTAGCAGCTATGTGGTTCTATAATTCGTTGAAAAGAAAAAGTAAAAGAAATTCTAAAGCTAGATCCTAGGGTTTTCTGTCGCAACCTAACACGATAGGATTAATTCTTATCGCGTTGGGTTGTGACATAAGCATCCTATTAATACTCTTGATTAAAATAATAATATAAATTTTACTTAAGTTTTTTAAAGAGTGATATGAAAAGAAGGATGTTGGAATTTCAATTGGGATTGAATCAATTTTGGACACTTATTTTGGAGGCAAATGGATAAAAAGTAGGTGTTTTGGGATTTTGAAATAATTCAGAGACACCCCAATAAATCCTGTGTTAGTCTTTAAATTTTGGATGAGAGAATGTTTTAGTTTAAGTTAGCATTTTATTAGAAAGTTGAGATTAAATTCCTAATGTTAGGGACTTATAATTTTAGGTCTGTCCCGAATACTAAATTTAAGTTGGGTCACTAAATAATAGTAGACTCAAACCTAACTAATGATATGCAAATCTGGGCTTATCTCGACTTGGATTAGAGAGCTAGCTAAACTCCCTAGGCGCTTCAAAACCATAAGTTCAATCATATGATAGATAGGTAGGCTGTTATTTAAGTTTTGGAGAAATTGGGGCTAACATCTAGAGAGGATCCTAAGTGTCCCTTTTACTTATGTGTGGTGATTATGCTCGACGCAATTAAAACTTTATTATTTTTAGTTAGTTTTTAATGTAATGCATGCTAATCGACCTTGTAGATAAAAATGTATATGATAAACTTTAAAAGTTAGGCTTAAGAAAATAACATTTTCCCTAAATATGCACAATATCCCCTAAACAAAGTTACACCCTAATAGGTCAGGTAGTCTGTCACGACTTGCAAATAGGGAGGTGCCTAAAAAGGATAGAAGATAAATATGAATGCATGAAAAACCCCCGGTGTGCCTAGGCTTACTTCTTAGGAGCATTTATCTTTCTATGTGAGATTGAAATTTTTTAATTTAATAATAAGTAAAAGCATTATTTCATTATTCTTAAGAGACTAATCGCATTCCAAGCTAAAATAAGTTCGACATATATATAAGAAATCTAGAGAAGTAGGTAAATTTTACGGAGCAAATAATTTAAATAAATCATCGAGCACATTATATCAAATGAATGTAAGAGGCAATGTAACAGATTCCACTTAATTACAATCAAGGGTCTGTAAAAATTATAAGTGGCCAGGCTCTACTGACAATAACCCATATTCTAATTCTACAGAATGACGCAAGTTTTAAAATGGGATATTTTTTTATTTTCCCTTCTTCAGCTACTTCTTTCGAGTTTCTTGAATCCGCTGTGTCCGAATATCAAATGAAAAAACTCCTCTCTGAAGGGGGTTTCTTTTCTCTTTGGATTTCAAGTCATCTTAATTTGAATCTCCAAATGAAAAGAACTCCCCGAATGAGTGTTTTCTTCCTATTTGGATTCCAATTTGTATATTAATATCTCATTTTAAATTAACTTTTACAACTCTTTGAAATTTAAATTTACATGTGAAAAATTCAAAATAACTCTAATTCAACCTACACGTTAACCTAAGCAATTTATATAAAAAATCATCAAAATATCACAAGCATTTACAGAAATTTCATAGCCTACATTTGAACAAACACATTTATTTGGCCATGTTTTTAAATTTTTTTTAAGTGGGCTTAGCAATTTCAACACCTGCATAAATTTCATTAATCGCATTTTAATTAGCTTCCCTTTTATGGCCCTGTATAAGTAGGGTCACCTACAGAAACCTCTGTTAGCATCCAGATCATCCATCCTAGGAGAAATCTAGCTTCCATCACATCATATCACAAGAAATATAGCAGATATATCACATCAATAGGCATCACACAACATATTAAACCATGACAACCAGTATGCAATGAAGTTCGCATTAAATCATGTCATATAAAAAGTAAGTACAAAGGAACAGCGGCTTAGCCTAAAACTAGTTGGTTGTCCTAACAAGCCATCTATAATGTGTGTACAAGGTTATGCGGTTTGGATGTATCCTAAATGTGTTATTATTCAGAGTTTTCTATTAGTTTCTTTTAGTTTGTTGTAGGTTAAAGGTAATTTAATTTGAGTTTAAGTTTGATGTTTTGTTTTTTATTTTAGGATAAGTTTTAGGTGTTAACATTGATTAATTATTGATTTTCTAAAGTCCTAAATTTTAATTAGGTGTTTTAGTTCTTAAGCCTCAAAATTTAATACATCTATGCTCTCCAAATTAGAATCTTCATAAGGTATGGAGGCTCCCATTAATTAGTGATTTATGGTTAATTATTTAGGTTGAATAATAATTGCCTTTGTTTACACTAGAGCTGTGAGATTTATTTCACCCTCCTTAGGGCTAACTTAATATCTTCGTAGGCCTGAGTTACCCAGCAGTTATCTTTGGGTTTAGTTTAGATTTAGTTTATTGATTAATTATTTAGATTTGTGATTATCTTGTTAATGATTTATTAAGCTTAAGATTTATGATTTGCATTCCATCAGATCTGTTTGTGACGTTGTCACAACAGGTATGAGGATCGAGGGCCTTCTTAGGACATTTAACCCCACAACCCAATGTAATCCATCTTAAAACTTTATTGATGGAATGTTGGTTGTACATTTTAATGTTATTACTTGATTTAATTGATTAGATTGTTAATTTAATGAAAATTTGGTTATTGAATGAATTTTTGTATTTAATTAAATATTTTAATGCATTAAATAAATGGTCAATTTCTTGACTTTTTGATTTACTTTAAGTTTTGGAGTTTTTATATTTTTAATAAATATTAAATCCTAATATGAGTAAAATACTACTAAGTTTACTGAATTTAGATTTTTTTATAATTATTTATGATTTTTTTAAGTTTAGGTGTTTTATTAAACTAAGGTTGACCAAAATATTGACTTTTTTGATTTTAATGAAGTATAAAGATTTGAAATTTTTCATAAATATTAAACCCAGGAATGGTTAAATGAAGTCAAATCAAGGTGAAATTTGAACATGGGGTTTATAATTTCACTACATTTATTGGTTTGAAATTTCACCCCTATGAAGTGTGTGTAAAATTTCCTAGAATTTTTTTAAGTTCTCTTGACAAATCCCTTAATTATTTTCCCTATGTGTCTTTAGTGTTCCAATGGGCTTTTATTCCAGCTAATCCTTACACATGCACAAGCACACCACAAAAAATTCATAGGAAAAATCTACATATTCGGACAATTATGAATTTTTAAAGTTATGGGTCCAAAATAGGAGATATTGTTTTGTGCGGACACCGGACAGAGAGAACTGTTTGGATTTGTTGAGCCTTTACTACCCTTTTGCTACGCTTTTGCAAAAGAGTAGTAAAAGTGCATCAAGCATTCAATTATGCATAATATTTTATTGCCCTTCTGCTATGCTTTTGCGAATACTCAGTAAAAAAAGCGCAGCAAATATTCAATTTTTAATAAATATATGTTTTAATTTTTTTCAAAATGTTTTTTGAATTTTTTCAAAAAAATTTAGATTTATTATTATTATGTTTAAAATAATAATAATAATAATAATAATTTAATTATATATATATATATATATATATATATATATATATATATATAAATCATATTCGTGGCTACGGTTGGCACTCCAATTGGTGCATGGCGCCGAAATAGCACTTCCAAGACCGTGCTAGTGAACATCATGCGGCGGCGGCTACTGGCCAGTTTGGTTGCCAAGCCACGTTCGGACTTCTGGAGCCTCGGCTTACAAAATTTTTTGGCATGGGCATCCCAATTCAGGATTTTTTAGAGTCTTCAGAATCATTTTTTGACGTTTCGTACTTAATTTTGATATTTTTGGAGCTGATCGGGAGCTTTACAATCACGATCAAGCAATTCTGAAGTCTTGAATAGTGCCAAGAATTTCTTAGAAGCTATGACACATATTTTCGGACTTCTGGAGCCTCGACTTACAAAAATTAGGGGGCAACTGATACAACATCAAATAATTTTTATGATCGAGCACGAATCTTGAGACAAATTTGAATTAGAAACTTCCAAAATTAAATTTGGGACCATATGAACTCCAATTTCAGCAAACTTATAATCGAATTGAACATCTCGAAAAGGCGAACTAATAACACCAAATTTATCCCAATCCGAGCCCAAATGGGTCCAAATCGAAGACCTGAGACACATTTGAAAGGTTCAAATCATAAATTGGATGACCAAACATTTTCCAAATGTGACATGCTTATAGTCGAATCGAGCATCTTGACGAGATGAATCCAACGAGACCAAGCTTATCGAATTCTGATATCATTAAGATACTCAAATACTTGGTCAACAGTTCATAATGAAAGGAGTCGATATTGGTCATCCATTGGGAACACTCCCAGCATGCCCCGATCTTCTCCCTTTTTATTAGCCATGCTACTCCCAAAAAATCAAAAATCGAACAATCATTCTTCATTGAAGGGAGACCAGGCAAGGAAGATAAGGAAGAGATGAAAGGAAGAGAAATCAGGGTTCTCTTGCCACTAGACTCGTCCTCGACCACCACCAACCCATCGACCATCATCGAACTTTCACTAAACTTCCGCCCGGCCACCAACTGATGCTAGATTTACAACCGGCCATAAACTGTCGCTAGACTTCCATTCAACTCCTACTCATCGTTAGATTTCTACCCGACAACTGACGATTATAATATGATCGTCCTCAAGTTCAAGGATGAATCAATCATTTGTAATCTATTCAAGTACTATTTGATTCATTTCAATTGGGCGTGGTCTCGTAATTTTTCCCTTTAGGAATTTTCACGTAAAAATTATGGTGTTTATACTCTCTCTATTTGTGAGCTGAATGCTTGGGCAATGCTAAAACGTGAAATTATATACTTTACCGTCGCGAATATTCTATCCCACAACAATTATAAATAAAAATTCATAACAATTTATCAAAATGTAAATAAATATTCCTTCGTATTAATATTAATAAATGTTAGGTTGCTAAAAATAGTGAAAGTTATTAATATCTTGAAACAAATCCTACTTGTATCAAATTGCACTCTACACTTAACATTTTGAATTAATTAATAAAAATACAACATTTATATAATTCAGATATGATAAATAAGCATAAATAAAAAAATGAATATATAATTAATATTACATTATATTGGGCTACTAACCTAAAAATTAAATTAATGATATAATAATTAACAAATTGGGAGAAGTTAAAACACAGTATATACTTATTGATTAATAATTAAACACTTAGTAAATTGCTCATAAACTATTATTGCATTGTATTTATGGATTATTGTGTGCACTTGAGATGTTGATTACATTTTATTTAATTAAAGTTTGTTAAGATTTAACATCCGATAGCAGTTATTTCAACTCTTTGGCTAAATCATGTGTTATTTAAATCTTAAATCAAGAAAAAAATAATTAAATAATTTATTATTATTTAATTAGATTTAATAACTGTCAGGTCAAAACAAATTATAGAATTTTGGCTTCGTTTGGGAAGGCTTTTTTACTGTTTCTTAAAGTAACTTTCTAGTATAAAAATTTTAATTTTTGCACTAAAAAGTTGCTTTAAGAAGCAGTAAGCAAGCCGTCCCAAACGAAGCCTAAGCCTCACTAGGATTTACTAAATGAAAAATTACCAGTATTATTAAGGCTTCGTTTGGGATAGCTTTCTTCCTACTTTTTAAAGTAACTTTCTAGTATAAAAATTAATTTATTTAGAAATTTTCGTATTAGAAAGATATTTTAAAAAACAATAAGAAAGTTGTCTCAAACAAAATCTAAACCATACTCGAGTTAAATCCTACTTCTATTCATATAACTATTAAAGGATTAGGATTTGTTGTGGAGTGTCATGCCTAAGTTGTGTTGGATAAAGAATTTTTTAATTTATTTTTGCTTGATTAGTAAAGCCTCTTAATGGAGGGCTTAAGCGATTCATGAAAACAATGGCTAATAACACTATGGGTAGACTAAATGTTAATGTCTTGAAAGTGGTTGCCTTTTAATATTTCTATACTTCTTTTTAGATGACATTTTTTAGGATAAAATATTTTAGAATTTATAGAAATCGATGGCCTAAAATAAATGTCAAATTAACATAGCTCACACAATCAACTTGATGGAAGAGAAATTTCTAAGCAATTTTTGTCGATATGGAGCACATTTAAAATGAATTTCAAAATTTACATAATGATTATAGAAACTCCAATTTAAGAAATTTGTAATCCATATAATTTGCTTTGGTAAGATGAAACCATTTAGACATAAACCAAAAGATTTTAAATGCATCTTGACCTTGAACAATCCTATTGGAGCGAGATTGACCCAAATTAGGCCAATTTGAACTAATCTAAAGCTTCGTTTGAGACGATTTTCTTATTGCTTTTTAAAGCAGCAAGAAAGCCGTCCCAAATAAAATCTAAAAGACGAACAATCTTTTTCGACAACCCTATTTGAGACATGTCAATAATTTAAGTGGCATAGTTATATGTAAAAAAAAAGGGTGGCATATTTATATGTAATATTTGTCCAACACATTTTTATAACTTCATATTACATGTTCTTTTAAAAAAAAAAATATTCAAGGGGTTACCAAAGCATGACAAACTAGATTTCAAAAACACATATTACAACTTTCTTTTTTAAAGCAATATTCACAATAAATAAACGAGAAAGTAAAAAAAAACTTTTAACAAATAATATTTTCCACAATAAGCAGCATGATTGTATATAATATCTGTCCAACACACGTTAAACGCATCTCAAGATGTCCCAAAAACCTCAAAAAAAAAGTAAATAATAAATTGTCTTCATAGAAAAAGAGGAATTATTGATGCTATAACCCGAAACAAACGCAATGTCCATAGACATCAAATAGGACAAATTTTAGGTTTTATTTGGGATAGCTTTCTTACTATGTTGCTTTTCATATTACAACCGCAATTTCCATTTCGGCACTGCTTTTTTGCTGTTTCCAAAATTTTTTGTACTCGGAAGTTGCTTTCTACAACCGTTTTAAAAAATTACTCTCTATAGCAGCTCTACAGCTCAATAAAAAAGCTGTCCCAAACGAAGCCTCAATCGCACCCATCCATGTCATACCATATTATCTTGCAAAGCTAAAGAAAATTCTTCCAGAAAGCAATATCAATGTCGTTCACACAAGTGGCATAAACTGCATTCAAACTTATTTGAAATAAGCCCTATTTAAGGAATCCGAATCCATGCTACTGACAAAACTAAGAAGATTTAATAGGACAACGTTTGTTCATTCACCAAATAATCTTAATTCAAACAGCCTTTCCTGATATTTTGTAGAAGAAAATGTGCTCAAGGATTGGCATAAACTGAACACGGGAAGAACATTACTATACAGTGAAGAAGAATTCTCTAACATTACCTGCAGGACTTGCGGGGAATCATGTTTCCAGACTCCACATTTTACAATTGCTAACAACATTATCATTACTAATCGTCTTCGAGCTCGACAAGATGAGCTCTTCTTTCAGCTGCTTTCTTCCTAATAAAAATTCCCCATCTCATCGCTGCCTTGATCTTAAGCCACCCAACAACAGCTTTACCAGACGAACGGCTGCGATCATCATCAAAGCTATAGCTGGGGAATGGAGATGGAACGTATGATGGGAAGCCATATCCATCTTCCTGGAGATTAGTAGTAGCTGCTCCTCCCATGTTGAAGACTCGAAGTAGATGCTGCATATCCTCATTCTCAAGAATCTCATGGCTTCTCATTCGTATCTCCTCCTCTGAGAAAAACTCGTCGACGCCGCGATTGTCACGTGGACGTGACCAGTCATCATAGGAGTTTGCATTTACTGATTGTACGGGCTGATAACCTAAGCTTGCGTGCTGAGGAGGGGGCAAAGCAAGCCCTGGATTGTTGCTTCTAGTGACAAGAGTCTGGTGAGATGAGCTATTGAATTGACTCTGTGGACCAAAAGAATTGTTGTCATATTGCATGTGGACATTTGAGTTGATCTGCTGGGTTTGATTCGCATATCTGGCAGCTTGGTTCCCATTATACGGTGCAGCAGCTATCCCTGCTAAAGTAGATGAGGAAAATCAAACAATCAAAATCAGTTTTCGGATGGATTAGAATGAAGGCGGGGAAGAAGAAGAAGAGACATGGATGGATGGAGGCTGCAGTGATGTTTGTTCAAGGAGAAGATCAAAGCATTTCAATTTGGAATTTATCTAGATACCAAATGTTCCAACTTTACTAACAAGGGTAACAAATTTGTCTGCTATACATAAACACTGGGTTTGCACATGTGTCAATCAAAACTTTCCATTTATTTTACTTCTGTTATAATTATTTAAAAAACTACATTCTTTACAGTCATAAGTATGAAGATTGCTTATGAAGATTGCTTAATGATGAAATATCTGTAGAACTTGTTTACAAGCTGCTGTATAATATACAGCTTAAACAGAATAGAAAAACTGAAAGTAGAGAAGAACAGAAGAAACATAGTAGTATATTTCATTAATACAAAGGATGCTGAATACAGTAGCTACATATATACTAGCTAAGACATTAAGGTAATTACATAAGTGTTATTTGAGGTGGTTAGAAAGCAGCGGCTGTGATTTAATCAGGTGAAAAGATAGCCATGTGAAATCTGAGAATGCAGTAGGCGAAGATGGCGGACGGGTCTGAACCGAGCAGAAATTCTTGGAGAATAAGGAAAAAGGGATTTCCATGATAGCAGCTCTATTACCGCCCCTCAAGTTGAGGGGAATCGCAGACTGTCAACTTGTGTCTGATATAGAAGGTAGAGTTGGGTAGAGCTTTTGTTAAAATGTCTACTACCTGATCTGTTGAAGATATATGTTGAACATTGATAATAGCAGATTGTATAGCTTCTTGGATAAAATAATGATCGATCTTTATATGTTTTGTCCGCGCATGAAAGATCAGGTTGTTAGCGATGGAGAGAGTAGAAATATTATCACAGAACAAAGAAGTTGTATCCAGATTAAGGGAAAAATCTTGGTAGAGACAACAAAGCCAGATAATTGCGGTAGTTGCGGAAGTAAGGGAGCGGTATTCAGCCTCTGTAGACGAACAAGAGACAATGGTCTGTTTTTTTACACACTCGGTGATGAGGTTGGGACCGAGAAAGATACAAAAACCATTAGTGGATTTGAGATCTTGGTCATCACCTGCCCAATTCGAGTTAGAGAATGCTTGAAGCTGGAGTTGTCCTCGTTTGAAAAGAAGACCATGGGTTGGGGTACCCTTTAGGTACCGAAGTATGCGCTTAAGTAGATGAAAATGACAATCAAAGGCTTGTGCATGTGTCGGCAAATTTTATAGCAAATGCAATCTCAAGATAGGTGGATGTAAGGTATTGAAGGGATCCAGCTGTCGAAACATGGAAGGATTGTGAAATGGTTGTTGCAATTCAGGGGCTGAAGGATTTTTTGGGGGCAGAGGATTGAGGATTGGTTTACAATTTTTCATGTCAGCTTTTTGTAGAAGTTCCATGGTATAGGTATGCTGAGAAAGGTGATAGGATTGGTTTTCTAAAGTGACATCGATTCCAAGAGACGGGACAAATTGCCGAGATTTCGCATATTGAAATGCAGCTGAAGTTTGTGTAGAAGAGCAGCAATAAAAGATTGATCATTACCGGTGACCAAGATATCATCAACATAGATGAGAAAGCATATGCGGATATTATTGGTGTTGTAGATCATTTGAGAAGAATCGACTGAGCTCGAATGAAAACCTTGAAGAGTAAGGTAAGAGGAAAGAGTGGCAACCATTGACGGGGAGCTTGTTTGAGGCCTTAGTAGACATATATAGTTAGGATATTGGGTATCTTGAAAACCCTGTGGTTGAGACATGAAAACCGTTTCATCTAAAGAACCATAAAGAAAAGCATTGGCTATATCAAGTTGTAGAATTGGCCAGCGAAAAGGAAGGGAATGGTGAGAAATAGAAGAATTGTGAGAGATTTAGCAACGGGGCTAAAGGTTTCATGATAATTAAGCCCATACTCTTGTTTGAATCCTTGAGCAATAAGCCGTGCCTTGTAACGAGCAATAGTGCCGTCATGATTTTTTTTAATTTAAAATATCCATTTGCGTCCTATGACATTTTGATGGGATTGCGGTAGAACTAGTATCCACGTGCCTTGCTCCTTTTTTTTTTTCATATGCATATTGTAGTTGCATTACACGACCTCAACACAACTTATAGAGCATTAAATTCAGTCGATAGGGCTTGACGCCATTCAAGGATTTTAATGGATGAATTGTAGTTGGTTGGGGTGGTTTGAATAATATGACTGAGGTCAAGAATTTGGTAGGGTTTGAGAGAGCCTGTCTGAAGTCGGGTAACCATTGGGTGTCGAACTTGTTGTGGAGCTGAGATTTGGTAAGTGGAAGGCGTAAGAGATGAGGTGGAAGAAGGGGAAGTGGCAATTCGTGGGGATCAGAATGTTGAAGAAGATTTTTTTGTGCTGCTAGAAGGAGATATAGTAGATGCCAAAGGGGGTGGAAGGGTAGTTATAGGTAAAGGAAATGAAATGTTTTCTGTGGAGGATATGGGAGGTAAAGGGAATGAAATGTTTTCTGTGGAGGATATGGAAGAGGATGAACTTGGAGGTATATTTGATTCGTCAAATATAACATGTCTGGATACAAAAATGTAGCCCGAGTTGGGGTTGCAGCATTTGTATCCTTTTTTATTTGAAGTATATCCAATGAAAATGCAGGGAGTTGAGCAGGGTGCAAGCTTATGTGAGGCGTAGGGTCGAAGCCAGGGATAGCATGTACAACCAAAGATACGAATATGAGAATAGTTTGGCGATTTGTTGTAGAGAAGCTGGAAAGGAGATTTGTGAGAAGTAGTTGGAAAAGGGAGACGATTAATGAGATATACAGCAGTGAGAAGAGCGTCAACCCAAAAATGATAAGATAACTTGGATTCACATAGAAGAGTGCGAACTGCTTTTAGGAGATGACGGTGTTTTTGTTCAGCAACACCGTTTTGTTGAGAGTATTAGGGCAAGTATATTGGCGATGAATGCCATTTATAGCTAGAAAGGTGTGAAGGTTATGATTAAGGAACTCGCTATCACCATCGGTTCGGAGAGTTCGAATGGTTTTATTTAAATGTTTTTCAATGAAATTTTTGAATTGAATGAATTGTGTGTAGTATCCGATTTAAATTTCATTGGAAATATCCAATTATACCTAGAGTAGTCATCAATAAGAATTAAGCAAAAACAAAAACCAACTGTAGAAACCACAGGGGACGGACCCCAAACATCCGCATGGATCAATTCAAGAGTAGTAGAAAAACTTGTGGATTCATTAAAAGATAGTTTGTGACTTTTAGCTATAGTGCAAGAGTTACAAATAGGGGGAGAAGAGGAAGAAATACATAAACGGGCTCAAACGTTTTGCAATAACAAAAACTATAGCTGAATTTGGATGGCCCAAACGTTGGTGCCAAAAACTAGAAGTAGATGCTGCAAGAAACGCAGTTGGTGGAGTGAGCCTTGAGGTGGAACTTGTGGAGATCGGGTAGAGGCCATTAAGACATGGTCCTTGGAGAAGAAGTTGTTGATTGTGATCCTTGATAACATAACCGGAAGAGTCAAAAGATATAGAATAGTTGTTATCATCAGCAAGGTTAGATATGGAGAGGAGTTTGTGTGATGAGCATGAAACATGAAAAGAGAGTTTAGTGTGAGCATACGAGCGGGTGTAGGATGAGCATGAAACATGAAAAGAGAGTTTAGTGTGAGCATACGAGCGGGTGTAGGTAGGAGACCTTTGCCTGAATGATCAATGGGAAGAGTTGTATCGTTGCCAATGAGTACTTGATTTGAACCTTCATATAGAAGCATTATGTAGGGAGTGGAGCTCGGGTGTTAAGTGAGCTGTTGCTCCACTATCACTATCAAGATACCAAGGAGCAAAAGATGGTGTTGATGACTCAGCAAGCAAGGCATGAGAAGCAGACATAGTGCATTGAAGGTTGGAACTGTGCCAGCAAGAGAAGGCGGAGTGACCTCTTTTTCCACATATTTGACAATCAACTGAATTTTTTTTGCTTTGCCGCCCCTGAAGGATACGAAGGTGTAGAACGAAGAATGACCATGACCGTGAAACTGAAATGGCTAACGGCCAAGACCACGGCTCCTAGTTGATGCAAGAGCAAACTGGGTATCAGATGTGGCATACAGATCCGACAGAGAGAGAGCTCTTTGGCGGCATCAGTGGCAAGATTTACTTCCTTGCTGTAGAGAAGGGAGTATAAATCATCTAGAGAGATAGGGGTAAGCTTGGTTCGAATTGTTATTTTGAAAGCTTGATTGTTTGTGGGCAGTCCATTTATAATGTACATGATAATATCTTTTGTATCAATAATCCCACCACCACCAGCAATGTTATCCACCAAGAGTTTGACTGTAAAGAGGTAATCGGTCATCGATTGATTTCGCATAGTAAGTGAATGAAGCTCGTTCTTGAGTTTGATAAACTTTGGAACGGTTTGTGGAAAACAGTCGACGCTCAAGAGTTGTCCAGACGAAATGACATGAGTTCAAGTTAATGATGTAGGGTAGCAATGAGGAGGAAATGGTGGAGAGGAGAGCAACCGATAAGTTTTGGTCAAGAAGAAGCCAGTAAGTATAGAGGGGATTTAGCGTCAAGTGTTCTATACCAGAGATAATAAGTTTGGGTGGGCATGAGGTGGTGCCATCAAGGTAACCAATGAAACTATTTGCAAGAAATAGTTTCTAAATTTGAGTTCTCCATGTGGGGTAGTTGTCCGGCAACAGCTGAATGTGAACAACATTTTTGATATTAGAGACCAAGAACTTTAAGGAGGCAGGAATAGGGGTTTCTGTGGTATTAATCGGGGAGCTAGCATGGGACAGAACATTGGTCGACGAGGTTTGAGAGGTATCCATTTGCAGTTACGCAAATAGCTCTGATATCATAATGAAATACCTGTAGAGCTTGTTTACAAGCTGCTGTATAAAATACAGCTTGAACATAATAGAAAAACTGAAAAGTAGAGAAGAACAGAAGAAGCATAGTAGTATGTTTCATTAATACAAAGGATGCTGAATACAGTAGTTACATATATACTAGCTAAGACATTAAGGTAACTACATAAGTGCCATTTGAGGTGGTTAGAAAGTAGCGGCTGTGATTTAATCAGGTGAAAATATAGCCATGTGAAATCTGAGAATGCAGCAGGCGAGCAGAAATTAATGGAGAATAAGGAAAAAGGGATTTCCAGGATAGCAGCTCTATTACTTGAGATATTTTACATATGTGCTCAAAACACTACTTCTAAGGTATCAGTAATCAATTTCAATCAAATAGCTCGATATATAATCTCAATTTTTTTTAATATACTGTTATTTAAGTACATTATATAAAATTTTCAGCGACCAACATCACAAGCCAAGCGCATACTGTAGCAGTTTAGAATTAAAATGTATTTGCTTATTATATACCCCTAAAGGTAATTTTCTGATTTTTTTATCTTTTAAACTTTTAAGATTTAATTTAATTTAAAAAAAAATCATCAATTTAGCCATGTAGAATTGTCATGATTAAATGATAAATAATGTGAAAAAGATCAAAATGGTCTTGGACTACATATGAGGGGTTATTTTAATCCCAAACTATCTAATATATCAAATTTAGTCCATTGAGTTCTCAAATCTAATCCAAAATAATCTTTTGACTCTTATCCAAAATAATCCAATAGATAGACTATTTTGAATTAGATTTTATTAGTCAATAGACTAAAATGGGCACATAAGATAGTCTAGTCTGGGAAAGACCATTTTGATCTTTGTCATCCTGATAAATAAATATCAGAATCTTTGGTCCATAATTCTTCAATGAAACTCATTACACACAAGTTTTGATCCTAGTATTTCAGACCACACTTACATTCAGATAGTATGATCCGACAAAATGAATTCAACACGTACATAACCATATGCACTTAACATTAGTCCCATATTTTGCTATTTAAGCTTAAAAAAGATGCAAGCTCACAGAACAGATAAGGCAATTGTGAGGTGGATATGCTATGATCTTAGCTTCTAATTTCCACTTTGCTTTGAAATACTAGAAACCAACTCATCTAGTCTTGAAAGTCAATGTTAATTGTTCTCTAATTGGCAGCTGCTTGCATTAAGCAAGCAGTATAATTAGATGATCATGATTTCTAACGCGTGACTTCACAGTAATCAATGTTCTTTAAAATCTTATACCATGTTATATAAGTAATATAAGCTTTATCCATCAATAAGTTACGATTTCCTTCTAATATATTTTGCTCTTTAACTTTAAAGATTAAGCAGAGATCTGTAATTTTGTTGAACAAATAAGGAACCTATTGAATGAATTATTGATTGAAAATATGGCTTATTATAAATGAAAGATGACCGCTTATCGAGTAACAAACCAAAAAGCAGATAGGACTGTCGAAGATTATGCATGGAACACAAGTGTGATTCTCACAAAGAATTGCATAGTTTAGTTCAGAAAATGATGATAACCTTAATACATATTAGTCATCGAAACAAAAGAAATACAACACTACAATGGAATATAAATGGAATCTGATCCATGCTGCTTGAGAGTATAAAGGCATAAGATGGTGCAAATTAATTAAATTCTCACCTCCAACGGACACCGAGGTATCAATTGAAGGCTGCTCTACAGCAACCGGAGCTGGCAACTGCTGCTGTGCAACTTGTTGAATTTGTTGGGAATAAGTAGAACAATCTGATGAAGTTTCACTGCGAGTGGCCTTATTGTTGTTTTTAAAGCTCAAAAGGGCCTTGCCATCATACTCTATAACGTTCAACCAATTATCATATGCCTTCTTTACCAACGTATCAGCAAATATCTGCAAATATCAAATGTTTGAATTTTCTCTCAGAGGCCTAGAGTATTTTTAAGGCACAAAGATATTAAGAGATAATAAACTTTCCCCTGAATATCAACATGACAACGTATCAACAAATATCCAATGTTTAATTTTCTCTCAGAGGCCAAGAGTATTTTTAAGGCACGAAAATATTAAGAGATAATAAACTTTCCCCTGAATATCAAAATGACAACATACCGTTGATGACAAAAGAATGGCAAAAACAAAATAGTAAATTGTAACATGAAGTTTTAGATGAAGGACTCCAAATAGCATGCATCCGGCATGCTCAAGTTTATTGCCTGAGCAAATGATTTGATTTCTAAAAGTTCAAATTTTAGCTATCATGTTTCAGAGTTAAGGACAATTACAACAAGAGCGCTTAACAATACACAACTGGAGCGCTTAAAGTGTTTTTTTTTTTTTTTAATTTGAGCATGAGTTATACATGCAGTTAAGAAAGTTGTCACATCCCAAACCCTGACAAGTATGCTATTAGGAAACACTTGAAGATCTCAAGTGAAATCTAATGATCTTGACAAAAACAGCGATAACGATCCACAAAACCAATGGAAAAAATCAGAAAACAGTAGATTTTATTGCAATAATCCAACTAACGGAAGAAAAATAGCAAGATACAATTGATCCTCTATTTGAGAGGGGGATCTATCTTTCCCAAATCTCTAGACGCTGCTAGAGCCCAAAAAAACCTAAGAGATCTCAAATTTCAGGCAAATTCAAGATGCCCTAACCCTAGGAAAATAAATTATTTAATACATACAATCCAAAAGGAAAATTCTAAACAGTCCCTACATTCAAATTTCCCTCCTAACTCCCTTCAAAAACCTTCCTAAACCGCTCTGTCTGGGCGTCGGATCGCGCAGCATATGCAGGAGGAGGAGATTTCCGCCTCTGTTTGCGGCTGGACCAGTCTAACACATGCCTCAAGGCTCCAATGCAGTAGTGAGGGGGACAATATAAAACTTCCCTCTCAAGCAAAATGTTTCAAGGTTCTGTTACGGGGAGACATGAAGCCGGCCCAATCAGCTGGCCCAACTGGCGCCGGTCCAGCAAAACCAGGTGGGCAGAGCCTGAGCGGAATAGGCAGCAGGTTCGGCCCCCCTTGTGGGGGCCAGCAAAGCTTTGATTAAATATACTAGGAGAGGAAATAAGGAGAGAAATAAGAAAGGAAAGAATTCTAATTTTGAAATAGAGAAAGAGAGGGAAATTAATTAAGGAAGAGGGCTGCTTTTGGGGGGAATTAGGGAGTTTAATTAGGTTTGATTCTAGGGTTTGTTTGTTTTGAGAGTTTCCTGTAGGTTTTGCTAGAGTTTTCTTGAGGGCTTCCTAGCGGCGTCTAGGTCAAGTGGGAGAGATGATCTACCTCTCTAATAGTAAATCATTGTATCTTGCTTTGGTGCTGAAGTATTAATACAAAAATCAGCCATCATTTCTCAATTTCTGCTATGTTTATTATCTTTTTTTGTTGATTTCTTCTTTAAGGCATATCAGGTTCTTGAATCAAAAGTGCTCGAGGGGTCCTCTAGAACTCCGGCATCAGCCTAGCACCAAGCAAACTACTCAACATGCAGAACTATACAATAAAGTTAGATTTGAATGAAAAACAACAATACCATGTGAAACTTAGGGTACTATGTGAACCAATGCACTCGATAAACAACTCAAATTTGGCTCGATTAATATTTGTTCAAGTGCATTCAAATTAGTAAATAAACAAGCTTGAACTCTTTTTAAAGACTCGAAGGCTAAATGAACAAAGCTTGAACACGATTCAACTTCTTTACCTACACGTTCACAAACTAGCTTATTTGTTATTCAACAACTTGTTGAATGTTTGATATTAAGATCGGTGATAGCTCATATACTATATAATTAAAATTTGATTAAATGTAAATTGTTTAATTACATATTTAATAGTAATATATATATATATATATAACTATATAATTATTTATTTATAGTCTAATATGCTTCTCAATTCATATATCTTATTTTCATAATTCCACCTCTTGCTAAGCCAACAATGTTACCCATTGCATTATCTATAGCTTACTGCCAACCATTTCTTTGCCCTTGCTTACAAGCTCTTCTTCTCCTGATCATCTTATATCTCTTTCTACCCATCTTCCTTATTTTTGCCATCTCTTGCCCGCTCTTCAGCTTGCCTTGTCCCTCACAAGGGGAAAGAAATATGCCCTAAGGATTCAAAAAAGATGCCATCACAAGACGGGGAAAGAAATACGATAGTCCAAAATATAGTGAAATTGAAAGCATCTTATTTTTTCATTAACTTGCTTAGTTGTAGTAAATCATCTGACTTCTATGAGATTAAAATGATGCAAAAAGTTGGTATAAGATTACTTCCCAAGAAATACTTCTTATCAAAGTATATATTTATGTTTCCGACTTCAACTTTTTTATTATTTTTAAACTAATTAATTTATTATTAATGAATTTGCATATTGATTTAATGCAACCCCTTCTTATTTCTCTATTTCAATAAACATGCTTGTTGATAATTATTTATATTGTATGATTGCAATAAAGCTTATGTTGATGTCTATTCATGACATATTTATTAGCTTGTTCAATTGATGTTTATTTAGTTGAGGCAAGTAATTAGATAGTAATTTTAGATTTATTAAATTGCTTGTTCATTTAAACTTAAAATTATTTGTTAATAAAAGTACTTCATTTTTTAGCTTGTCTATTAGCTCTCTTAAGTACTTGTTTGATTAATTCAAGAAAGTTAAGTAAAAGCCAAGCTCAATCATTAAAAAAATATAAATAAGCCAAGTATGAAAAGATAATCACCTCTAATCACAAATTTCAATCACACGGGGAATCAAAAACTTATGAAATCATTTAAACATCAATGCCAAAAAATATGCTCCACTTAAAGGGTTAAGATCCCCCACCTCAATATGAACACCAAGTGTTGTGACTACCAAGCCTCAGCCTTCCGCCAACCTGTCGCTGCTTCAAATGCTGCCTCTTAACTCTCCACAATAAAAGGAATAGTGAATATGCCACCACCACCTAATCTCACTATCTCAACAGAATAACAACAAACCTTACCCTAGGGGGTCTTCTTCTCTTAAACAAGGTCCCTGATAAGAAAGTCAACAATTGATAATCATACAAGCGACACTCTTTCAACGCATCAAAGCAAATGACAACATTGTCAAAAAGAGTAACTTCTTTCCAACTACTCTTAACACAGCATCTTCCTGCAGGTTATCATTCTAATGGACATGAGAGATAAGGCTTCTCAAACAATGTTAAGGTTAGGATGACTCACAACATACACATTACTCCCTGCCAAAAGCCAAAAAGAGCATAAGATGCTAATTATTTGATTAATCAGGTGACTAAATTACTTGGGCCTAATCTATCGAATCTACTTATTTGGCCAAATGCTTTTGTTTCTTCCTGGAACTCTAGCCAGAAACACAGATCTAAGTTACTATATAGCTCCACTCGGCACACATACTGACATTTGGATTCCACTTAGGTTCATTTAGTTTTGTTCGATGTTGTCCTCTACATTTGGTTCAGAGTGAGTGATAAATGAGATTGCTTGCAAAGGGAAGAGAATGATGATCTCCGATAATTCAAGGAGGAGTGAGACAGATCCAAGGCTTAATTGAGAGATACCATAAGGAAGTGTCTTCATAATGATAAGAGTTATCAACTCAACAAATTAACAGTCTCCACCTAAGTGAAATAGAAAAACCACCTACCATAGGATCTTCTTTCCTTAAATAAGGACCCCAATAGGAAAATCAACAATTGGTGATCGTCTGACTGACGCTAATTTAATGCACTCTAGTAGCAAAGGACAACTATAAAAAAATGTTCCTTTCCAACTACTCTTATACATGGCATCTTCCTACATTATAAATTTCCAACAGTCAAGAGAGATGAGACTTCTTGAACAATCTGGTGATTATTATGAACCAAAACAAACAAATTGCTTCTAAACAAAAGTAGAAAAAGAGCATAAGATGCCAATTGCTCAATCAATCATTGGACATCATTCCTCAAACCTAATATATCGAATTTGATTGCTTGGCCAAATGCTCATGTTTCTTCTCGACCTCCCATAACTCCGCTTGAATACACAAATCTATTCAATTGCATAGTATCAATCGACACCTATACTCACATTAGGATTCCACTAAAGTTCATTTGACTTTGTTTAATGTTGTTGTCTGCATTTGGTTCAAGACGAGCATAAATGAGATTTCTTCTGAAGGGAAGAGAATGATGCTCTTAGATAATTCAAGGAGTCATACGGTAGAGCCAAGGCTTGACTGAGACATACCATAAAAAGGTGTCTTTACAAATGGCTGAGTTACATAACCACAAAGGATATTTTTATTGAAGGTGGAGTTGCACAACCATACAGGCCTACCTACACACCCAAGAATTGAATTTTTGTTGGTGCAGAATCAAACTCCTTTATAATTTTCCCCTAGGGGATTACATCCCTTCCGCATATTTTCATGATGAATGGTCACATCCCAAAGGAGTGCTCACTTCCTTTAATTTTCCTTCATAGGCACTTAAGTTGTGCTTAGGTATTGGCATGCGATGCAGGTGGTTTCAAGAAAACTTTATCTTTCAACGCATCTTATGTTTAGATATCATCCTTGATTTTCTACACATTTTTTCTTCCTTCGGAAGTCACATCTAGGATGTCCCTCTTATGGTAGCAACATCCTCTTGACACTATTACTGACATCCCATGATCAATGCTAGGTGTGCATCCTTTAGCACGTAGTGTAAGCTTAATTAACTTTATATGGAAGTGCTACATGTCATAGTCTAAACCCATTATGGTCTAAGTTTTAGCGTAAATGTTCATATTCTCGATTCGAGTTGGGTCAAACTCTTCAAGTTTTTACGGGAAAGTTAGCGAGATTTTAGTGTTGAATAATCATGATGGCATGCCTAATCAATTTTAACTTGCTTGATCAACTACCTTAAGACCTCTGAGAGTAGGCACTCAAGACCTCCTCAACAGATCTTTCCTCAATATCCTCAACTAGGTGATGATGCAGGTAAGCTTATGTGAAGATTTTGTGACACACAAAGTCTCCTAGTTAAGCTTAATGACTAATTTACATTTGTGCTCCCGTTTTGAACATCTCATAGCTTGACAAAGTTTAATCCAGCTGACCACACTAGCAATTCGCTTTCATCATTGAAACTGACTTAATTGGTTTGATTTAATGATATTGAGTCATTGGTGAATCGAGCCCTCTTGATCAGAGCAACTAGTTAATTGGAAACTTGTCCTTCATAGAGTGAGAATAAAAACTTAATCTCATATAATCACTTCAAGATTTGGTTCTAGATCTCTTAACTGATTGAGGTAGATTTGGTGGTATTCAAACACTAATTGTTGAGGTGGCACTTAGTTTTGAAAATTGCATTTAGTGATCGAATGCTCAAATTCATTAGTCCATAATTAGGTGAAGCAATTTACTTCTAATCTCTTTATGGGAGTGTTCCTCATACTGTGATGTGGAGGTCTTTGATCTCTTCTAACAGAGGAGCCATTTCTGTCAATCTCGTTTTGTTATGTAGGAATCCATTTAGTCACTCCAAAATCCATTCAATAAATAGCATGTCGCACACATTCCATTTGGCGATGTCGAGTCTTAAATTATATTGATTAGTAAAAACATTCACAAATAAGAAAAATCTAAGAAACAAAGATTTGACTCATAAAACAACCGCACACAAAGTGTACATGTGCAAGATTAAAAGGCAAACAGGTGAAAGGAGATTTTCACCAAGTAATAGCATAATAAGAAACAAATATGATAATTCACAGTATTAGTTATGATCGACAATGCAAAAAATCCATTATTTTTTTCCTGTATGGAAAGTGCAAAATGCAGACTGCCAAAGAACATTGCATGCTTCAACAAAATAGTCTATCTAATTTATGATTCTGGAGGACACATACATGCAGACAGGAATTATAATTTACAAATTCGTGTGTGAGATAAAAATTTGATTCAGAGATGCTTTCATTATTACCACCATTTGGCAATTGCCATATTAATGCCTCATCCTGGCCATTTTGGTCTCAACTGAGATTGCATATAATAAACATTCCAAACAATATAGCGCACTTACTATTCACCAGTTATTTGTATTGAACGCATAAAGGCCTAAAGACAAACAAAAGCACTAGAGTTCCAGTAACCATGCCACTTATAATAGTTCCAGTAACCATGCCACTTATAATCATTTCATCTTGAAGAGAGAAAAATCACATCATAAGTCTAATTCTTCAAAAATTATCATGATGTTTCCAAGCCTTATATTTTATAAACGCCATACAATGCGTATTTTTTCTTCTTTTGCATCATTGCTGGATAATGAGAGAACCGGAACAAGTTTTAGAACCCATGTTCATCTCTGTCAAATAACTACTCCATCACTAAAGAAGGATCAAAGCTGAATCTTGCCAATAGCTATGTAATGCATAAAGCATGTGAAGTCCAACTTAGGTGTAGCAAACTTTTTTAAACAAAAGAAATAACTCAATCCATATCCAAAAAAAAGTTGCTCTCAACAATCAAGTTCATGGTTCCAGCACACTTATCAAGCTCAATTTAGAATCAATACAACAACATAAAATATTTATCCCACTACATTGGGTCGGCCAATTCAGAAACCAATGAATATTTGATGATTCTTCCCAATAACCATATTGAAAAAACAACCGATTAGTTAAAGTATTAAACTTATCATCACTCGAAATATCACAAAAATTGAATCACCCAACGTATGTAAGGGCTGCTGGTTTTCAAATTAAATAACTTAAAGGATTATAACATAATTAGTCTAACGCCTCTTTTAAATCCGTGACTTAATATAAGTGGAATTAGCTAGCCCAGACACCATAAAGGGAACAAAAACAATTCGCAGAACTAGATTCTTAATCCATATCTATTGTCAACTAACCTCGACCAACATCTCTTAGAAAGTATAAAATTTAGCAATCGAAAAACAAGCGAACAATATGAACCTTCTGGTTCTCATTAAGAGATTCGGCCGAGAAGTACTGTCCACAAGCAATCAGCCCAGTAAATTCATAGATATTGAAAATAGCACCAACATCTCTTGTTTCATCTAAGTTGAATTAGCTAGTCCAGACATCATAAAGAGGCAAAAACAACTGGCAGGACTAGATTCTTAATCCATGCCTATTCTTACCTAACCTCAACCAACATGTCCTTTAAAGCGCTAATAGCATTGGAATGTATAAAAGCTGGCAATCAGACAACAAACAAAAAACATATACCTTCTGGTTCTCATTAAGAGATTCAGCTGAGAAGTACTGTCCACTAGCAATCAACCCAGTAAATTCATAGATGTTGTTGAAAATAGCACCAACATTCCGTGCTTCGTCAGAATAATATATATAGTATTTTCCACTAAGGACACAGGTCTTGGCATGCTCCACAAGGACATCCCACATCTTATTGGACATGCCGCTTCCAAGAATCTGCAATCATGAAAATATTTCATTGGAGCAATATTCATTGAAGATTTCACAACAGTAAGAAGTGAAACTTACATTCCTCAACCTCTGTGGATCCCTAATTAAAAGCCGAAGGAATTCTTCAACTGTACAAATCCCAACCTTATTTAATTTTTTGTGGAATGCACCATCTTTTCCTATCTTCTCCAATCTCCAAACTTCATCTTTTAGGGCAGGTGGATAATGTTTCTTGTATACTACATGCCATTAAAAATAAAACTTCAAAAAACAAAATTTCTACCAAAAAACAATTCAAAGAGGTAATACCTAAAATCCTTAAAGCACCTACATTCTCCTCTGTGATCCTTAACTGTAAATGCTTCAGTTTTCCCCTCTCGAATTCGAATACCATCACAGAATCCAGATGCAACCTTCAAACCAAGCCTGAACTTCCTACTTCTTATCCAGCTAGAATTGTCAGTAAATGTTAGTTCTCCAAGGGTTCCCACCCCTTCTTTTAAGGAAACCTGTAAATCACCAGTTAAAAGGGGTCTCTTGCCTTCACGTTCCTTGACAACATGACTTTCAAATTCTTCTTCAGTCCAATCTTCATCATCTTCATTATTGAAATCACCCTCAAGCACCAGAATATCTAGTTTTGCAGAAGACTCGGGCCCAGAAGTTATGACCTGGTTATTGTTTGCATCAATCAACACAACATGAATTGCAGCACCTTGCTCTCCCTCTACCTTTCCTCCAGTAAAAATTGGTAAAGACAATCTTGACCTGAACTGCAGCTGCAAGCTTCTTCCATCAGGTCCTTCCAACCGTTTTGGAGAAGACCTGCACCAAATTATGATAAGAATTATTGCCAGAAAAAATAATATCACCACCATGCATGGTACAATAGTATCAACTAAAACTTCTAGGCCAGCAGACAAGCATTCAGAGTAGCAAGCACATTTGAATTTCATTGGTTCTTCAACTTCAATACGAGATGCATTGCTCTCAAGCACAAGGCGTAGGTATGATTTTCAATAAATGAAAGTTGGAATCCAATCAAGTCATAAACAGAGAGAGTATCTCAGCCAAACAAATACTTCTTAACAAATCCAAAGAGCCAAAAACTTATGAAATGGAGGTCAGCAAGCATAGTCTGTTGCGGACTAAATATGCAATGGATCTGAAAGCAAAAATTAGATATTATAACTTTATTTTTAAACTACAACAAAATTAAAATGTCATCAAGGAAATTGAAGAAAGTCATGCAGCAATGACTACTTTTCCTCTACGAGCAACATATATGGGCGGACCCCATCTCTACTCACCCTTCTCTTGGTCTGTTCAATGTAGATTAAATAAAGTAATTGGTAAAGCGTAAAGTCCAGTCAACTTCAAGCATTAAAACATTTTCCATATCAGATATGAATACATAGAAACCCATTATGCCTCCAAGCCTAGTTACAGCTTGCAAATAGTTAGGCCACCTAGATATTTCACTCCGCCTATGAATTAAACTTGAAAACCATACCCACATAAGAAATCCAATCGTTCCCATGAACCACATAAGAAAATCACAAGTCATTAACTTGTTTTGCATGATGAAATCCTAAAAAAAATCAAAAGTCATTGACTTGTTTTGCATGATGAAATCCTCATATGCATCACAGTTCTGAAAATGTCAATCTTCATCATTATCATTAGCATTATCCCAATTGTTTCGGATCGGTTTTACCAATCCCTATTTTCCATCCATTATGGATAAATGTTTCCCAAGGACTGAAACACATTAATAGTGAATTATTTTACACAACTTTATCATCATAAACTTGGTTCTATCCCTTCTTCCCTATCCTCTTGCACGAATTTTATTTACTCATCTGATGGACAAAATTTTTTTACCCTTCATTAAATATGTCCAAATCACCTAAATATATTTGCAATGAATTTATTTTCAATAGATGTCACTCCACCTATCTCTCTAATATAAGCATTCCTCAAATTATCCTTCCTAATTTACTAGACATCCATCTTAACATCTATTTATGCCATGCTCAATCTTATAAAATGAATCAATTTTTTCAATTATATATACCAATACTACAAAACTATTATAATTACGATTGAAAAACTTTTACAAGCAATTTCTTTGAACTAGACTAATTGGCATTAAGCATATCTGAGAATGATAGACAACCCAAAAGCTGAGAAACCAAAATAATCAGTTTGCACAAGGCTTAATATGGGCCATGAAATCATCATAGGATGGGAGACCAAGTATGCATCCGCAAGCATGCCTAAAGTTAAAACTTAATTAAGAAATTCATGTACAAATAACTGATGCAGGACGATAGCATTACTATTGCAGGATTTCATCTTTGATGCTAATTGTGGGAATATTTCTTCTGAATAAAACATAGTTTTTGTCTGCATGTAACATGAAAAATGGTGGGCTTTGTTCTATCAACCAATTGTCGCTACTATGCAAAATTATATTTCACACTTTTCATGAAGTTCCTATTCACTATAATATAAATGGGAATTGTTGATGTAGCTTCTTTAAATTTTTAACTTTAGAGAAAGGTTGAATTATGAACCTGAAAGTTATCTGGAATCAAATTAGGCTAATCATGTGACAATCATATCTACTAAAGGGAGTGGAGTCTATAAACAATTATTCTAAGATATATAAGTCAATATCTTTGACTAAATAAAAATTTCTTCTTGCAATTTTCAATCTTATTTGTGCCAGTTGGATTTGTGATGCCTTCATGCATTATAAGTGTGACTACCTAATTCAGGGAAAATTCATATCCTTATAATGACATATTTCAGATTTTACCTAGTTTCTTTTATATATTTTGTTGCTTGATGCTGCACTTGATTTTCTTCAAATTCGATAGGTAAATCAATCTATTTATGATGATTAAATTACAATTGCATGTGATTTCATATTTCTTGAATTTTTTGTTAATTTCTTTAAATTTATTAGATTATTACATTGTGGTTGATGATCTAATTCTTATATTTCTATTTTATGTTTAAAAAAATAAGTTGTTGGCTTATTTAGTGTTCAATGGTCAATAAATCTTAACTTTCAATGTGTAATTTACATATAACACTTCATTCTAGTTGCATTAAGAAGCCTAAATTTTAAATTGTCATCAACACTGCAAATGCAAATGCAACAATCAAATTCCAACATAGGCCATATATTTTCATATTTGAAAAAAAAATTCCACTTGCTAATAATAATTTGAAAATTTCCATAATTTGTTTAGTGATTGCAGGATATTGCTAGTTTTGCATATTCTTCAATTTAAGGGCACTGAAAAGGAACGTTAACACATAATGATAACCATAAAAGTAAGAGAGTCAATAACAAACTCAAAAACCTCCATGATAATCTCAAAAGGTTTCACATTTATTTTATAATTTTCCACGACCAAACAACCTAATTACTCAACACTGACAACTTGAAATTCTGATAAAAACACTATGTGATAACATTTAATGAATACAGACCCTACAGTGTTTAAAAAAAAAGCGTTAAAAGTGTTGG
This sequence comes from Dendrobium chrysotoxum, assembly GCA_019925795.1. Classification (NCBI taxonomy): domain Eukaryota; kingdom Viridiplantae; phylum Streptophyta; class Magnoliopsida; order Asparagales; family Orchidaceae; genus Dendrobium; species Dendrobium chrysotoxum. Next base: position 57,493,146 of record CM034307.1, read on the forward strand.
AGACATTTTCTTGTAATATGCAAAGGTAGGAAAATGGTTTAAGAAATAGATCAATGCCATGAAAAATACAAAAAGAAACAAAAATATGATATACAGTATTCCAAACTTAGCAATCTAACAGTAATTTAACATCCTAATGCCATACCTTGCCCCAAGCCTAGCAGGGCCAAGCTTTGCTAAAGCGCGCTCCACTTCTTCACTGACCTATATAACACAAACACCATAACTAAAACATAACTGCCACCAAGAGACCACAAGAATAATGAATAGATATGCAGACTATTAATATTAAACTGATTTCAATCATGGCCCTTTGGCCACCTGTACTAAAATATGCACCTCATGAAAAACAATTAACCCCAAATTTAGCATAATGTAAACTGTGTAAAGAACAGTTTGCAAAGCATCATCTGATTCCAAAAACTTTATTAAATTTTTCATCCCAGCTTGAATTTGCTAAGGAAGAGCAAAAAAGAGCTCATCAGCTCATCATAGGTTTAGGAGTCCAGGTAGAAAATTTCAGACAAAATAAACAAAGCAATATCTTCAGTCCATGAATTGTCCATTATCTTACATGTCTTGCTGCATTAAACTAAATCTAATACTGCTTCGATACTTATTCCATTGAATATTTAATATTATGGTTGATCATTCAATATGCAAGCATCTATTCACTATACTGAATAGAGTTTTCATATTTTATTTAAATTTTGGGCCTCGTGGAATCGGTTTGGGGCATGGCTTGGAAGACAAACCCAACCTGCAAATGTTCATTGAAGAGGAATTACTGGAAAATTAACTCATGGCAGATAGAAAATAAAATATCTCGCATTAAACCGTAAATAATCAGCACTAAGGCATTCAACATGATCCAGAATTTAATGGAGAGATATTACATAAATACGAGTAACCCATTAATACAAAATAAAGAACAGGTCTTGATGTTTCTGAAAATTTAAATGCTGTCAAAATTTTAACTTAATAAAATTTAAGGAGATGCAAAATTATGACTAGAATAAACTAGATAAGGTGAAAAACTCATTCCAAAATTAATTAACATAACATCCATGAATAAATAAACCATTGCATTTCACGAAGGAAAATATGCATGTACTATATATCCTCCACAATAGGAAGATTATAGGCTTAAAATCATCATTCAAAATGTATATAAGATTGGGGAATATGACCATATCTATCAAATCCAATGACTACCCACTGGCAATAATCCTTATTATACGAAAATGGAGACGGAGTAAGCTTTTCAACTTACAACTCGACGAAGCACAGGCTCTAATGATGAACAAAGCTTCTGCAGACTATCAACCTTGAGTGCTTCCACAATCACACTGCACAAAATATAAGTTTTCTTTTAAATTAGCAGAGACATCAACATGTACATGGTGAACCTTTACAACAAAATGAACTAAAATAGAAACAAATAATATATTCCAGTATTCAGAACACAGCTTAAAAAGAGGATAACAAGTAGACTGTTTCCAAGAATCATTTCCAACCAGTTTCTTTGGCATGATGGGAAAAGAAAGCAGCAATTAAACGCAACAAAAAAAATGCATTGATAAACATTTCCTAAAAATTCATTATGAACTTTCCCTGCCAAAAAGAAATTTATGATAAAACTCAGAAGTGTCTAGGGAAAGTTTCATTCTAAAAAAGCAAAGGTAAACTAAATTTATAACCATTAGGAAACTGGAATATGGCAATTTTCTTCAAGGAGAAATTGTGCATCTCCTCAGTTCCCCAGCCTGCGGATCATCATAAAAGTCAAATTCAACAACTATTACTTATATTCAAATACAGAAGAATACAACATAAAATGGCCTGTGGAACTCAACAATTCACCACTGAGATTCAACTAATTTCTTGTTTTAAGGGTGCATGAACACTAATTTTCTATTATGATAAAATTAATAGAAAATAAATGATATAAGCAAAGCAGAATTATGAGTAGAGATTAAAGTTGACAATGATATGAAATAATATACACAATAAAAAAATCCAACTTCAGGGCTAGCTAATTCATTTTGCTTTTGTTTTTACCACTACTGGACTACAAGAAGATAGTCATCAGCTATGGTTAAGCCAAACCAGTTCTGAAGTAGAATCCTGGAAAAGATATACTTCAAGCACTTACTCACAAACATTTGTAAGCACCTGAATTTCAATCCTAAGGAGATGCCCAAGGAATAATCAACTAAAGCATGTTTTTTTCCCCACACACAAGTACAAATGCCAACAACTTGAAGGGAAAACTTCACAAAAAAAAGTGAAATTAAATTAAAACCTCAACTGTATAAGAAGAGATAAAGTACCAAAAAAGAAAGCATAATAATTATCTTAAATTCCTCAACTGATTACTACATAGATTATATAACATGACTTATCTAACTTTTTACGTGAAAAACATAAGAATCCATGATGCAAATCAGTTCACGAATAGATGCAAAAATTAGAACCTCACTAATTCGTACATGCTTCTAAAAATAAGGCACTTTTACTTTTATCCAAAACACCATACTCCAAATAGACTAAACTTTACAATTCCAACAAAAGAGAATGAGTGAAAACACCATTAAAAAAAAAATAAACTATCATCACTGCAAATCCAATGAACCATAAAGCACAATAATCATTAATTACCCTATCGAGCTACCAAATCCACTATCTTTTCACATCATTAAGTTGTATGCTCTTTAAAATAAACTAAACATGACTTCAAAATGTTCATGAGAAACAAATCAAGATAACTTGTTACCGCCAGAATGAAAAGAGAGAAACTTAGAATAACAATAACAACTTTACAGGTTAATGTTCGGCTTCATTCCATATAAATTAACAACTGCAGGCATAAATAAAATAAAATAAAATTCAAAAAAGGGAAGAATTTGATAAAAAATTTCAAACATAAAGGTGGATATGCAAAGAAAGGTCCTACTAGCATCTGGCAACTGCTTCACTAGAAAGTTGAACTACCTAATAACCTTCGATTATTAGTCTTATAACCAAAACTTATAGAGAGAAAACACCCTCTTTCACCACTAGTCTAGCAATCCAGTATTAAATCAAAACGGTTTCTTTCACAAATCTGAGTCTCCTTCTCTATCAATCACAAATCCCAATACCAATAAAAGCGAAGCAAGAATAGTTCGCACAAAACTGAAATAAGCAGTCACTTTAGAAAAAGAAGCGCCATTTGGGGGACACTCAAATTCCAAGATCCAACTTAGCATCTACAAAGCGTTCTCGACAGACATCTAATTCAAATTTCAACGCCAACCAGCTCTTCCACATTCACACACACGCCTCCTTAACCCTACAGGCGAAGGAGCCGACTTAACAGTACCTGGCAAGAGCCGGAACCTTCTGACGCTTCGTCTCAGGACCGCCGCGTTCGTCGCCGTCGCCAGTATCCAAAACCCGTTTCTCCCTTGTCATCGTCGTCGACCTCTCAAGGTTCCTTGTTGACCTCTGCATCTATCTGACCACGCAAACGGAACCCTAAACCGAGATCCGAGGCGTAGATCTTACGGAGCTTGCTAAAAAAACCACACACTTCTCCGCCGGCTGCACCAATCAAAGAAGCCTGCTGAATCGGCGGATCGATAAAGACTTTTTTTAGGGTAAAAGATTCCGTGATAAGCTTCCCCTCTTTGGAGAGAGCGAGGAGATGTTGAGCCCAGGGTGAAATGCAGAGTAGTTGACGGAGGCAGCTGACTGTTACAAAACTAGGCGCTGCTGAGCATTTTATCCATGTGTGTTTTTGCTGGTAACCATTCAATATTATATTCATATAATCAATTTTCCCGGTGCTTATTATCAGCTTAGAACGCATCTTGATTTTTGGAAATAGGCAATGAGAGTATAAATAACTCAGCTCTTTTTAGTTTATTGGCCGAGAATTTTGATTATCAATTAAGATCATCTTCAATTAAAAAATTAATTTTTTCACATCAAAATATAATAATATTTTAAAATACAATAATTTATTTCCAATCGAATTTTATTTCTTAACACAAAAAAGAATGTTCCATATATATTCTTTCTCAATTACACGTGCTAGCCTTTCTCCCCTCCGCTTTCTCTGTTTTCGTAAAAAATACGTTTGTAAACAGTGTGACGTCAATATTGACGTGACACTGTTCACGAACAAGAGAATGACACATCATTTGTCGTTCGATTGGAGAAGTTTGCAGATGCCAAACAGGGATATGGAGTTCGATTGGAGATACCCTAAGAGAGTTTGAATTTGGATCTTACATACATCATGTGTGTGTAAATTTGTCTTAATTGACTTAAATATCTCAAAAAAATGAGTAAAAAAAATTTATATTAATATCAAGAATCCTTCTTTTTATAAAAATATTAGCCAACTTTTAAATATTTATAAGATCAAATGCTTTATTGAGAAATTAGTCAACCTCTGGGTGTTTATCAACAAGCTTTAAGCATTGGTTGACAATTGAAAAATAAATAAATTCTATGAAGTATTGGATGAATGATTTATATTATGTTGTACATGTTATATTTGTGCCTTACTAATTAGCAAGCAAATCTGATGAATGTAATGATAAATATATAATTAAAAAAATAGTAAGAAATCCAATACAATAGATTTTGATAAACATGTTTCAATCACAATAACAAATTAATTGATGGTCCATTTAGTGAAAACTATATAAGGAAATGTAGCTTTAGGTTTTGTTTGGGACAGCTTTCTTACTGCTTCTTAAAGCAGTTTTTTAGTACAATTATTAAAAAGCTGTTTTAACAAGTAGCAAGCAAGTCGTCATAAACGAAGCTTTATAGGAGTTTAATTGCTAATCAATAATGGAAGAGAACCTTAGGTTTTTTAGCATTATAATTGTTTAGGTTATTGCAGAGGAACTTTCATAATTTTAGCTATGATATGCATGACTATATGATTATGCAATCACAGGTGAGCATATAGGTAAGGTAATATATTGATCAGATTTTTATTTGTTGGCTTTTACTTATTTATAAGTCAAATATTGGGCCACCAATTTTTGAACAACTTACTGAAGGAAAGACAGAAAAAAAATAAATTTTCATTAAAAAATAGTTTTGTATTTTCCAAAATGTCCAGCTATTCTTCAAGAATGTAATCAATGAAGTTCCAAAAATATGACTTTCTTTTCTCGATACAACTATTCAATGATTATTAAGAATATTTCTTGCAAGATAATGACTTATTCGGGTGTTCAATATAAATCAGATGAAAATTAGGACACACGGTTTATTCGTCTTTAATTTGTTCAAATCCTCCAAATAATGTCTTGAAGTTTTCAATTATGCTTCTAGTGCCTAATTTGGGCTAATATGGAGTCAGATCAGATTATTTTTTGTGGAAGACCACAAGTCATTCATCTCTGCTAATGCTTTTTCTCCAGTCTCTCCGCTCCGCTTGGGTTTCCTCCCGGCGGCTTTTGCCGCCACTACCATCTCAGCTGGCTTTAGCAAAGTTCCCCTTTCTTCTATATTGCAGTTTTTTGTGTTTTTTTGTTTGGTTGTCCATTTTGTCCACCTCCGGCCATTTGCGGCCGGAATGGTGGTGAATCGGTTCTTGGATCCTGGTTTTTGGATGGATCAAAGAAATCACGTTCTTTCTTAGATGCCCTATATGGTTCTTCCTCTGATGTATGTTTTCCAGAGCTCAAAATGTCTACCTTTCGCGGTTTACCCTCTTTGTGGATCTCGGAAGAGGAGATCCTTGAGCTTACGGCTCCTTTCTAGTTTGCGTTGGTTTTTTTCCTAGCCTGGATTCGTAGGTTTTTCTTCAACCTTAAGCTCATTGCAAACTTTTCGGTAACCTTGCTCGATCCGTCGTATGTTCTGATTAAATGATCAGGATTATAGCTAAGTGTTCTGCCACAGCTATTGCTTTGTTAATAATTGTTACATGAAATTAACCAAATTATCTCCCTCTCTTGATATTGGTGTTGAGTCTCCTGTTATTCTCATTTGGATTTTATTTTCAAACTTGAGACCTCATCTCCTCTCTCCTTGTATTCTCCATGCTTTGGGTTCGCTCTTTGGTCGTCGATTAAAAGTTGCCAATGCCACCTTTGTTGGCTCTCGGCCATCTCTTGCTCATGTTTGGTTGAGCTTGACATTATAAAAAAGTATCCGGACAAAGTGTGGCTCGGTCCTGATAAGTTTGTATATTTCCAGCTTGTTGAGATGAAAACTTTCTCTCCCTTTTGTGATCACTCTAAATCTATTGGGCATATGTGGGGGGATTTTCGGACCCAGTCCTTTGTTTTGGTGAATGTTCCTGCTATTACTTCTAATCCTCTTAAGTCTGATGGGAATGAACCTGGTGTTTTGGAAAACGTTATTGTCGATGAAAATGTTGATGATGTTATTCCTAATCCTCTTTTGTGTCCTGTTACGTCTAATAATGAGGCCCTCATTAATGGGGATAACGAAGTGGAATCTGATAATGGGGTGGAGATAGCTTGGGTTGTTGTTCGAACTGAACTGGAGGTCATGCCTAGTGCTCCTCGTGTTGTTGTATCGGGGGTTGATGCTATTTTTGCTGTGGATGAAGCTATTCCGTAGGATTCTCTTATGCCTATGGCTTTTTCTTCTGTTAACATTGAGGGTGTTAATGCGGTTATGGGAGCTAAAGCTTGTATGACTAATTTAAAGCCCTTTCCATTGCATCCCCCATTTCGGATTCTGATGGTAATTTTGATTATTTGGAAAGTGGTGAAGCTATTATTCCTTTGGAGGTTTTGATTTCTGATGTGCCAATTGAGAATGAAGTTGGTTTGGCTGATCAACCTCTTGATACTGTTGGTATTCCTGTGGACATGCATACTGGAATGCTTATTTTAAATGCTCCCATTTCTTTTGTCTCTAATGTTGTTTCGGCTGGTAGTATGGGGCCGAATGGGATTTGCCTTTTGTTGATGTTCCAATTGCGCTTATCTCTTCTGATGAGTTGAAAACTCAATTGGCTTCCAAATTTTTACAAATTTGTGTGGATCAATTAGATTGGTCGGATGGGTATGTCTCTTTACCTTGCGGGGACGCTGGGGATGATTTGGATGAGCCGGAGGATGCTTATTAAGAGATGTATAGTTTGAATGTGAGCCGTATTGGTCAAAAAGTATTTTCTCATGGTGGTGGCAAACGTCAGAGGCTAAAATAAAAAAAAGAAGTAATTTTTTATTATTTTTTTCTTTTTTTGTTGGGCTTGTGGCTGTTGGGCATTTTATTCTTTGGTTTTCTTCTTCTTGTGCATGTGGGGTCTTTTCTTGTTTGGTTTGTGGTTCCTAGGTTAGTGGCCTCTTTTGGTTGTTTGGCCGGCTAGCTTTTGCTTGTCTACAAGGGGGGTGTATTGTTTGATTAGTTGTTTGTCTTTTTGGGCTTCCGTTTGGTTGCCCTGTTGGGTCTGTTCTTTTATTGTTTGTTGTTGTGGTTCCCTTCTATGGGTTGTTGGCGTGTTCTTGCCTTGTAGGGGTTGTGTTTGTGGCCCCTTTTGCTCATGGGGTTGCTCTGTTGGGTCTGTTCTTTTATTGTTTGTTGTTGTGGTTCCCTTCTATGGGTTTTTGGTGTGTTCCTACCTTGTAGGGGTTGTGTTTGTGGCCCCTTTTGCTCTATTGGGTCTGTTCTTTTATTGTTTGTTGTTGTGGTTCCCTTCTATGGGTTGTTGGCATGTTCCTGCCTTGTAAGGGTTGTGTTTGTGGCCCCTTTTGCTCATGCCTGGTTATGTGTTGGCTTTCTGCAAGTGGACTCTTCCTGGCTATTGTGGTGTCGACTAGTAGATTTTACTAGTTGCAGGTTACTGCTCTCTTGGTTGGTTGCCTCTTTGGGCTTCTTCTAATTGTTTTTATTATTATTATTATTATTATTATTATTTCTTGATTTATTGTAATAGGTATAACCACTAGCTTGAAGGTTTTATTTCAAATGCTGTATTTTTAGAGAGCTTTGTGGTTCTTTAAGGACCTGTAATTTTCATTTTAATTAACGCGTAGGCCCCTCCCTGAGTTTTCTCTAAAAAAGAAATCAGATTATCTTGTGTCAATGAGTTCAACTCTCGAACTATTAAGTTCAACTATAATTTTGCTAAAATCGAAGCTCAAGTAGTCTTGAATTTAATTATAAAAGTTTTTAATTAAATGCGTATTCAAATTGAGGCTTAATGAAGTTGATTTTTGATGTCGTATCAATTACAATAAATTTTGCTTACCATTTATAAATTATAATTAATAGTTCAACCACCTTGCATGTTTCTTGTTAAGTTAGATTATTGACTAAATAGCATATATCATTCTATAACAATAAATTTTATAATATAATTCAACAGATTATATTTTTATCAACAATGAAAAAATTTTATGAGAAATTTTTTATGACTTTTTAACGCTTGTTAATTACTTTTTGCTCAAGTCCTAAAATGATGCCATGAAAAGCTATACTGCAAAATAACAATCACAGTCCCAGAAAATAAAGTTTTATGGGTTTGTTTGGTAAGGAAGACCCTCAAATGCCCTTCAAACATATAGAGGTGTAGTTAATGGTGGACATAACCCCTACCATTTTTTTCCTCTTATTTCTATTAAGAGGAGAGGAGCTAAAAGACCATCAATGACCATCAACACCATCATTATTGTCCTTATCCCTACAATTTAGGGTCCACCTTATGAATCCTATTTTTTCATGCTTTTATATTGAGCATTATTTAAGATGTTGAATCTACTTCATAAATCATATTGAATAATTTTTATATATGTTACATTAGGTCTACTCATTCTCTTTCCTGATTCTCTTCTACTTATTTGAGGTGCTTGTCTAATAAGCTTATTTTTGGCCTTTGTTATACATATCAAACATATTCAAGACTACTTTATTAATTCTATCTTCTATAAATATCACTTAAATTGTTCTTCTTATGTAATTAATTATCATTTTGCCTTTCTTAATTTTTCTCTACATTCATCTTAACACTCTCATTTTCACTGCAATACACCTAATTGTTAATGTGTTTATCACTATAATTGACTTAATTATCTTTTTATAATATTTATCTTTACGTCTTTATGAATTCCTCTAATCATAGAGCATTAGTGAGACACTTTTGTATTTTAACCATCAAACTTTAACTCTAGAAGTTATATCATCATTTTTATGTTACTATTCTGAAATGGATCAAAGATACTTAAGCTTATTTCGCTTAGGCATCACTTCTATCTTTTGGTAATGTTGACTAATCACATACACTAAAAATGCACATCATATTATCAATCTTTAGTCAACTAATATTAAGCCTTGCATCTTCTAAAGATTATATCTTTTGCCTTAATTCACTTATTTTAGCATATGAAATATTTAGTCATGTTATTGTCATATTTCGTGCTGAGAGGTGATAGATCTTGACAACATGAGATTTAATGAAAGGATAAACAAAAATTATTTTGCATATGAAAAATGAAAGTTCATATACAAGTAATATGATAAAATATATCATTGTAAACAATGAAAAATAATAATTTTAAATTTCATTGATATAAATCAAAATAATCATACATCAACATAGTAGGAATAATAAAATATGAAGGGATCTATTTAGACATTGGAGCTAGCTAGAGTGGAGCTCCGAGATTATCCAAGCATCTGAGCTCTCTTAATTTCAAGCCAAAATATAATCCTCCCTTCATATAAAGAGTAGGGGCAAATTGTTGAGAGAAGTATATGAGAACACTCCATTAGATGGTTTGTATTTGTTCTCTTGATCATAGATCATTTTTTTTATATTTAAATGTCTTAATGATGTTAGAATTAAATAATCTTAAGCTTGTTGGATTTGTCTTGTTGAGATGCTTGATTTGATTATATGCATATGAGATTTGATGATTATTTAGTCATCCCATTAATATCTTTTTTTTTTATTATACTTTCAGTGCTTGATTTGAGCTCATGTGCTTTTGTAATGGATTACTTTTAGTGTCAATGGGTTCATCTTGCCGATGCATTCAGTTCTACTATAAATTTGCTGAAATTGAAGTTTGAATGACCTTGAATTTAATTTTGAAAGTTTCCAATTCAAACATGCATCGAGATTCATGTCCGATCAAACTGCTTTTTTATAATATATATATATATATATAGATGGAGCAAGCAAGTGAGACCTCATAGGATTAATATTTTAATTAAATGGAATGTGGGTTCTATAGAGTTATTCTAATTAGATGGAGCGTGTGTAATTCCATAAAATTTTTTAAATTAGATAAGCTAGTATGTGATTTCATGAAATTATTTTATAGTTATTTGTAGATTATTACAAGATTTTGAATATATTTGTCATAGATATCTTTCTTAGTGTGCCCTAAATTTACTCTCATAATTATCGATCATGTCTTATTGAGTTTATTCTAACATTTGTAACCTTTGATACAACCGACTCTGCTAAGGTTTTTTCCTGGAGCGTTGCTTAGGTTTCCTTAGCCCCATTAGGGCTTCTCCCTCGGTGGCGCTGGCGATCTTGGTGATTTTCCAGGGAAGTGCTCTCTGCCTTTTCTAGTGTTTTCTTTGGTTCTTGGTTTGTGGCTTTGTTTTCATTTCCCTTCTCCGGCGTGTGTCGGGATGGCGCCGAATCGGCTGAGCAACCCCGATTTTTTAGGGGGTTTGCTTAATTCGCGCTCGTTTTTGGAAGCTCTTGCGGGTTCTTCTTCTAGTGCTAACTTTTCGGATCTAAAGACATCTACTTTTCGTGGCTTGCCTTCCCTTTAGATTTCGGAGCAGGAAATCCAAGCTTTGTCTTTTTCGTTTCAATTTTCCATAGTTGGATTCTTTCCCTCGAAACGTCCCTCTCTTGACTCCATTCGCAGATTCTTTTTCAACCTTAAGTTGAATGGTGAAGTTTCGGCCACCTTGCTTGATCAGTCGCATATCTTAATCAAGTTAGCTAATGAACTTGATTACTGTAGGGTTTTTTGTCATAGATCCTATCTTGTGTTCGATTGCTACATAAAACTTACTAAATGGTCTCCCCTTTTTTATGTTGGTATAGAATTGTCGGTCATCCCAATTTGGGTATCCTTTTCACAACTATGTCCACATTCTACTCCCCCGTATTCTTCACGGTTTGGGCTCTATATTTGGCAAACCTTTGAAAATTGATTCGGCCACTTTTGTTGGATCTCGGCCTTCCATGGCTCGTGTGTTGGTGGAGGTTGATATCACTAAATCCTACTCGAACAAGGTTTGGTAAGGTCCTGAGAAGTTGGGTTAAGTGCAGCAAGTGGTTATGGAAGAATTCCCACCCTTTTGTGCTTCATGTAAATGTATCGGACATGTGGTTGGGAATTGTCGTCCGCTTCTTTCGGTTGATCCGTCTACTGCTAAGGCTAAACTTGTGTTGAATCATTCTCCCTCGGTGGCGCTGGCGATCTTGGTGATTTTCCAGGGAAGTGCTCTCTGCCTTTTCTAGTGTTTTCTTTGGTTCTTGGTTTGTGGCTTTGTTTTCATTTCCCTTCTCCGGCGTGTGTCGGGATGGCGCTGAATCGGCTGAGCAACCCCGATTTTTTAGGGGGTTTGCTTAATTCGCGCTCGTTTTTGGAAGCTCTTGCGGGTTCTTCTTCTAGTGCTAACTTTTCGGATCTAAAGACATCTACTTTTCGTGGCTTGCCTTCCCTTTAGATTTCGGAGCAGGAAATCCAAGCTTTGTCTTTTTCGTTTCAATTTTCCATAGTTGGATTCTTTCCCTCGAAACGTCCCTCTCTTGACTCCATTCGCAGATTCTTTTTCAACCTTAAGTTGAATGGTGAAGTTTCGGCCACCTTGCTTGATCAGCCGCATATCTTAATCAAGTTAGCTAATGAACTTGATTACTGTAGGATTTTTTGTCATAGATCCTATCTTGTGTTCGATTGCTACATAAAACTTACTAAATGGTCTCCCCTTTTTTATGTTGGTATAGAATTGTCGGTCATCCCAATTTGGGTATCCTTTTCGCAACTACGTCCACATTCTACTCCCCCGTATTCTTCACGGTTTGGGCTCTATATTTGGCAAACCTTTGAAAATTGATTCGGCCACTTTTGTTGGATCTCGGCCTTCCATGACTCGTGTGTTGGTGGAGGTTGATATCACTAAATCCTACTCGAACAAGGTTTGGTAAGGTCCTGAGAAGTTGGGTTAAGTGCAGCAAGTGGTTATGGAAGAATTCCCATCCTTTTGTGCTTCATGTAACTGTATCGGACATGTGGTTGGGAATTGTCGTCCGCTTCTTTCGGTTGATCCGTCTACTGCTAAGGCTAAACTTGTGTTGAATCATTCTTTCCCCCCCTCCCCCCCCCCCCTCTTTGTCCCCTGTTGTGCCTATCCTCAATGGGGAGGAGAATGCGCCTGTTGCAGTTGTTGTCTCTATCGAGTTGGGGAACGCTGGGCATGTGGAGGGGTATGATAATGTGTTGTTGGGGGATGCTAATATAGCCCCTGTTAATTCTGTCGTGGTTGCGGTGGAACCTAGTTCCCCTGCTCTTCGGTTATGTGTTGGTGAGGCTGGAGAATTGAATTGTGGTACTAATCTTAAAGCTAGTTTTTCTTGTGTGGATGTTGTGGCTGATCTGAGAGAACTGTCTTTGGAGGTTAATTCTGGGGATGTTGTACCTTCTGGTCCGGGAGTTGGTTGGTTATGGGGGTTCCTCTCCTTTTACTTCTGTGGAACGGGATGTTGTGTCTTCGCCTGTTAATTTAGACTCGAATGTACCTGTTTATGTCCAATCTGAATTTTGCCTTAATGCTTATTCGGAGGGTAATGCCACTTTTATTAATATTCCTATTTCAGTTATGTCTAACAATGAATTGAAGGCTCATGTGGCTAAGTCTGTGAAAAACTCTGTTCTGTTTCAAACTGATTGGCTGGTTTTGGATGACTCCATTTCTTCTTCTTGGGGGGGGAAGAGGATTTGGATGACTTTGAGGAGGATATGGCAGTTCATTTTGTTGAACAAAATCATCTCAATGGTGGTAAGAGACGTAAAAGTAAAGCAAAGAAGAAATAGGCTTTGGTTTTTTTTTGTTTCTGTTATGGCAGTGGTATTTGATGGCTTTATGGACAATGATGAGGAAGACCCCAGCTTCCCCTTGTTGGCTCGGCTGGTTGGCAACCTGGGTGTTTTGGCCTTTTGCTTGGAATTCATGGCTGTGTTGGTTTTGAGTAGATGTCACCTATGGATGGTTCGTGGCTGGCAACAGGGTTGGTGCAAGGGGCTTTCATTCCTGAGTCCGATTAAGTCTTGTTTGTTCTGCTTGTTTTTGCTTTGTTTCTTGCTATCTTGTTTGATTTTTTGCTATTTTTTTCAATCGTTGTTGGCCGGTTGGTGTTATAATCATTATCTTCTATGAATAATATGGTGTTTTGGTTTAAAAAAAAAAAATCAGGCCTTCTTGAGTTTAAAAAAAAAAACGCTTGAGCTTTTTTCCTCTACTCTTAATACTTTTATATTAATTATCATAGCAAACAAAATTTGCTTTAATAGTAGATCTTCTTTAATGTGTAATAAATATATTTTCACATTTAACGATTATATATCTTCATAAGATTAATAAATATTACAATCTTTTACTAATAGATTTTCTTGGGAAAAAATAAGTTGTTCTCCAAAATAGATGTAAGTGACCAATTTTTTCATTACTCTCCCAAATGTTTCATTATATAATCATCAGTTTGATTTATCTATAATTAGCACAATATTAATCATTATTCATAGATACGAGTATCCAAACACTTACTTTTTAATCACCTATTATCTTCTTAATTTGTAAAATGTATTAAAAATTTTTGCTAACATGATCATTATAATAATCTTCATTACTCTTTAAATCTCAATAAGCATCTCACCTAATCCTAATACTTTACTTTTATACATCATTTTCAAAGTCAACTCATAACTTTTTCCTAATATCAACGTACTATATATATCATTATTTTATAATTTAACTACAATCTTATTATCTTATTTTCCAACAATAACAACAACAACAAAATCAAATCTTTATCCCACACTGTATGAGGTTGGCTACATAATTCTTTTTTCTTTATTATGTTCTACTAAAAGTCAAATTCTCATTTAAATATGATAAAAAAAAGTCATTTCTAATAATTTCTAACAAAATCTTTTTAGGTCTACCTCTACCATTCTTAATATAGGACAGAGTTGATATATCTACTTTTCTAATCAGGTCATTGGAAGACTAATGTTTTATGTGACCAAACCATAATCATCTAAGGTAACTCTCTGTAATCTTAGTATCTTCTTTTCCAATGCATTTAGGCTTCGTTTGGGACGGCTTTCTTATTGCTTTATAAAGTAGCTTCATGGTACAAAAATTTCTAGTTCAATAATTTTTTGTACTAGAAAGCTATTTTAATGAGCAATAAAAAAACTGTTCCAAATGAAACCTTAATTTGATCTTTAGTAAATTAAATGTATGAACATTTATTAATATAGGTTATGTTTAAACCCAAGATCTTGACAATAAGTTCTCAAGGTATTTACTAACTGGATTGATTAGAACTTAATAGATCTTTATATATATCCATTAATTTTTTTCTTAGTATGAAGCCTATTTTATAAATCATAAAAATTAAGTACACTTTTTTTTTTGCTTAATACATTGTTTTAAAACTTTTAGAGTGTATTTATTTTCCTTAATAATGTTTTGTGTCTTATGACTCCACCATCAAACTTCACTTATTAATGTATGATCTATTCTAAACTATCCTAAAACTTATATGATAACATTATTAACAAAATTCATTATTTTATCTCACATCACGTTTAGCTTAACTAAATAATTTAATTTGATAAATCTATTCTAGAAGATTAATAATTCCACATATTTCAAATTTTGCTATTTTATCTTATGATAATTATTTCTTTATACTCTTGAATATATATATTCATAACTGCTATTATGTGTTACTGTCAAACTTTTTTTTGAAATCACCTTGCAATCTTAGCATCTTTTTTTTTAATAAGAAAAGCATATTTATGATTTGACTTTGTTTGAAATGGATTTCTTACTGCTTCTTAAAATAACTTTATAGTTTAATTTTTGTACTAAAAAATTGCTTTAAGAAGCAATAAGAAACTCGTCCCAAACGAAGCCTTAGCGGCTCCATTTTTATAAGTGATTAGATGCTCTTATTTATAAAACTATGTGTTCACTACTATAAGATCATAACCTACTATGACAACAGGTAAAACTTCTCTTATTATATTATATCGTTTAGTACATACCTATTACCTATTATGAATTCGCTTGGAATCCTTTCTTCCATAACCTAAATACCTATTTAAGTCATCACCAATAAATATCATTTCTTTTTAGGTATATATTTTAGTAATTTCTTCATCACTTTTCAAAGCTTTTTCTATAATTTTTAAGGAGTATAAGAATAGATCATGTTCATAACATCATCACTCATAATTGTCTTACTAGTAATCACATCATCACTAGATTCATTATCATAGTTTTGTCCTTCAGCTCTTCGTGCATGCTATCAAAGCCCAATCCACATTATGAACTTTTCCAATATACAAAAATTCATATCCTTCATAAATATCCTTAAAATTTCCCACTTTCTATGTAATTTCTTATAAACATGTAATATAGATTCTTGTTTAATCATTATGTTTATCAATTCACTTGCATTCCCATTCAAATTGAAGGCCCAAATTTCATATAACAAATATAAATTTAATTTTAGGCTTACTCAACCATTACTTACTTTTCATCATAACTAGGTTAGTAGGTTAAGTTGTGGTGCATCACTTAGAGATGACATTCTAGCTAACATTTATCTACTTTTCACCGCAATCAAGTTAAGTTATAGTGCACTACTAAGGATAACTCCTAGCTAACATGTTCATTTGTCACTATAAGCGATTTAGGCAATGTTGCATCTCCAATCAATAATCACTACTATATTACTCCTTTTTTTTTAACTTCATTTGTTATTATCATCACGGTTGGTCATAGACATTATTAATAAGTGACTGTATTGACGATTAGTTACCATCACTCATAAAATCATTCAATATTGAACTATGTCATCCCTCAATTTTTTCTCATTCCCATTTTTCAAATCCTTAACTCACTCGCATTGACCATGCTACACTCAATACGACCACATCTCCTTCCTATGATGACTAGCCTTCAGGAATGGAAATCGGCCTCTAACAACCCTCCCAACAACATGTTTTTGAGTCGTGCCATAGAAGTTGTTAATGTCTCTTATATCCCACCCCTCCTACAATCCATCTTATATGATCTCAAACCCTAAACTTGCATATATCTCCCTCTCCTTAGCTTGAGCTCTCCACTCCTAGATGACATCATCTCGCCCAACTATGAGATCAATTCTCTTCGAGGCAATGTTAACAATTAAAAGAAAATACAATAATGTATATAATACATCTCATTAATATATCATATTTATGATTTAATATGATTCAATGAATAAAAAATTAAATTAAATTTAGTCTATATGGCTGGTATATATATGTGATTCAATTTGCATTAAATTTTTTGTTTGTAAGCAATAATGTAACTTAGTACTTGAGCCATATGTTATTGCTATTATTCTAAACAAAAGCATATGAGCAAGTTGTATTACATATGAATGTGGCATGTTAGAATATTCAAGGTAGTGAAAGAGAAATCAATTATATTAGTGTTACTAATAAATCATACAAACACATCAATAGAGATGAGGACAAAGGCATCATAGTTAGGCTTCATTTGGGACGGCTTTCTTATTCTTCTTAAAGCAGCTTTTTAGTACAAAAATTAAAATTTTTGTACTAAAAAATTGTTTTAAGAAACAGTAAGAAAGCCGTACCAAACGAAACCTTAGAATGAAAATCTAAAACTACAAAAGAGCTGTTAAATCATGCTCCACACAAGGATTCTCATCAAACACAAAGATCAAGTGGACATTTATGCATTGTTTGATTCTTAGGGAATTTCAAGGTGTTTACTGTTGTCACTTTCGAGTGATGCAAATTGCATAAGATGGTCAAACACCATATGTTCACCAGGCATGTAAATATGTCACTTTCACAATGGAAGCAAATATATATATGATACTTTGACTTTGTCAAAAGCTATACTTCCACCAAGCATGAAACTATACTCTATTTATTTTTATGATATTCTTGTTTTTGTTGAAGCTATGATAATGATCTAGAGTGGATCTATTAAGAGTTGGACAATATTGATCACCTAATAGGTTAATTTATTAATGATGTAGATTACTTTCTTAATTTAATAGTCTTATAAATTGAGAATGCATGTTTGAATAAGTTTAACATTCTTTATCTCAAATGTCATAGTTAAGTATTTTCATGTGTGTGACGATTTAATTGTTCGCATTCACCAAATGGGGTTCGAGAAATCTTACTCTACGTAGTATGTCAAAGGTGATCTATTAGGTATAAGTACTTTAGAGTTAGCACCATTGGAATTCTTAAAGCATGAACCTTAAATTGATATGTTACGAGATGCTTATGGCTCTCAAGTCAATGGTGTAAATATAACTAAGGTGCATATGTCTAAAAATTAAATAAATAAATAAAGAAGTTGCAAAATTTATGCTTTGATAGCAGATGCTGATGAACATCTCTAGCAAAGTTGTAATAGCCATTTAAAGTTATTAGTAGTTGCTCAATTGATGAATTATAAATCTAGATTTTATTTGTAACTTTATGTTTTGTTTGTTAGAGAGATTTCAATTATTGTTCATGATATGAATATTACTTGTAATACTTGTTTATTGCTTCATGATTATTGTTAAGTTGATGGGAAAATGGTTGTAATTAGGCTGTGAGATTTAAATAACTTATGTGGTCATGATTTGTGATCACAATAACTAAATAGTCTTCATGTTAATTAATAACTGGTTGCAGCTAAAACTCATTCTCAACAAGACTATTGGCCACAATGCCATCTTTTTTTTTTTAATTTTAATCGATTAACATAAAAGGGAAATACAAGCAAAGATCCAATAAAGGCCAAGCAAGAAAATACAAGTCAGAGACCTGCAAAGTAAACGCCGGATTCAAGAGCACCTGAAAAAGCAATAAAACCAATGATAGAAATAAAAAAGGGCATAAAGCCTATCGAACTCAGAAGCACGGTTGTCAAGAAAGAACCATCCATTGGAGGCATAAAATGAAGTAGCAAGAAGACCCAAGAAGCATAAGAAGGCCCGAACGAAAGAGTGCCCAACAAGGTTGCCAAATCAATCCACAGCCATCCAGGGGGACGAGCAGAAGAACTACGACATCATTGTCCGACTCAAACAACCACCCAACCGATCCCAAACAAATCGAGAAACAAAAGCAGCCGACAACCAGCCCCATCAGCCAAACCGAACAATAGAGGCAATCCAAATAAGAGCAGGCCAACATGACAAAGATCCCACCAAAACACAAGCCCCAGCCATTAGACGAACCAACACCAATCCCAAACCAGAGAAGGCAAGAAGGCCAACAGCAAAGAAAATCCATAGCAAACAAAACAATTACCTTCTTTTGGCTTTTCTCCTACCCCGTTTGCCACCTCCACGACAAAAGGCTTTTTCAACGATTCGCCCAATATTCAAACTATACATATCATCCACCGGATCATTCAATTCTTCCGCGATACCCCCGCAAGGCGAGGAAGCATCCCCATCCAGCCAATTAGAGTTATCCAAAGAGTTTATTAGAGTTTATTGGCCACAATGTCATCACAACTCTACTAGAGTTTATTAGGGTTTTATGGAGTATTTGCAAGAACAACTTGGCAAGTGATGCATGATGAGCATTTTGCAGTAGTAAATGATATCTCGAACTAAGGCTTTTGTAATTAGATAAGAGACTGGTTAGACAATCACAATATAATGTAAGGGCTATCAAATTAACATGTTATGATTATAATAGCTATCGCAATAACAATACCAAAAGGTCAAAATCCCTGTCGTGAATGCCTTAATTAACAATATAAAATTTCCAATTGTTCCATAACATGATATATCAAAAGAAAATAAGTTGCTCTTATAATAAATTAATAATTTACATGAAACTTAAAAAAATTGGTGGAAAATACTTCTTGTGTCCTGGAAAATTCACGGTGGTAAAGAGAGATATAGTTAACTATGCATGAAGATCCAGCACACAAACAGATAAGAGAGTAGGGGTGTAGCATTCATAAGAGACACCAGAGTTTTTATGTTGAAATCCCTGAAAAATGGAGAAATAATCAACTAGTATTGATGATTGAGTACAAATGAGGCCTTTCCTTGGGGGAGGCTTTATGTAGCAAATACACATTACATAGAGCTTGTTATATGGTAGTTATTTTTAAAAGAATGTTGACATGTCTGTTTGGTAAGTAGGACTATTGACATGTCTGTTTGGTAAGTAGGACTGTATTTGAGTGACTCAGTGACCAAGGTTGGAAATACCGTAGTCGACAGGTGACAGTGGTCGGAAGGACTGTAGTCGAGGGGCCACGGTGGTCAGAGTGGATTGTAATAGGCGTGCGACGATGGTCGGAGTGGACTGTAGTCGGCGGGCGACGGTGGTTGGAGGAAACCGTAGTCGACGGGCGACAGTGGTCGAAAGGACCATAGTCAGGTGATGATGGTCGAAGGAACTATAGTCAGGCAACAATCGATGGCCGGGCGGAAGTCCGAAGAAGGTTAGTGGTTCAGAAAAAGACCGACGAAAATTCGACAACGATCGGTGGCCTGGAGGTGGTCGAGGAGGAGTATGGTGGCAAGAGAGCTCCCAGATTTTTCTTCATCTCTTCTTTTCTTTCTCTTGCTTCCTCTCTTGCCTCAATGAAGAATGAGGGGCCTATTTATAGTTTTATAGGAGTGGCATGACCAGTCAATAGGGAGAAGATTAAGGGCATATTGGGAGTGTTTCAAATAGACGGCTGATATCAACTCTCTTGATTATAGACAATTTATCGAGAATTTGATTTCTTAATGATGCCAAAATTTGGCAATGTTGGGCTCATTGGATTCGTCTTGTTGAGCCGCTCGATTTGACTATATGCATGTCACAGTTGGATATCATTTGGTTATCCAATTAATGATCTAAAGCTTCCAAATATACTTCGGGCCCTAAAGTTGGACCCGTTTAGGTTCGTATTGGACCAATTTTGGTGTCGTTGGGTTCGTCTCTTCGTGACGTTCGGTTTGATTATAAGTTTGTTGAAATCGGAGTTTGGATGGTCCAAAATTAATTCTGAAAATTTTCAATTTATATTACATCGAGATTCGTGCCCGATCAAAATAATTTTTTGATGGCATATCAATACTGAACTTAACAAAATATATAACCTAATCATTGCATGCCAAAAACTTAAGCGGCCTAAATCAATTTATAATTCAAATGACTAACGGATAGTACTCTATTCTCTTAAATACTAAATCTGAAAACGAAATTTTGTTAACTTCTAAGAAAACATAGCCAAAATTTTTTAGGAAGAACGAATCAAGAAGCAACCATTCAATTTTTATTCAGACTAAGATTTTGTTTGGGACGACTTTCTTACTGCTTCTTAAAGCAGTTTTCTTATATAAAAATTAAAATTTTTATACTAAAAAATTACTTTAAGAAGCAATAAAAAAATCGTCCCAAACAAAACCTAAAGCATCACTTCAAGATTAACATCAATGGAAACAATGATTAACATTAAACATTTATTTTCTAATGAATGAAAGACAAATTCGATTCTTAAAATATGGTATTTAATTATGCAATTAAGCAAAACTTTGTCATCACTTCATCTGAAGCTTTCATAAATGTCTAGTTAATTTTTTTTCCAAATAAAATGTATTTTTATGACCAATTCAACAAATTTTTCTTCCCTCTCTTACATCCCACATGTACGCATGCGCATTATGTTAACAAGATAGCAAGCAAACCAAAAGTTTCTATGACCAAATATTCATAATTTTATTTTTTAGTGGAATATTTTTCCTTTTTAAATATAAATAAGAAAAAATTTATAAGTATTATTATTTTTATATTATTTTTATTTTTATTTTATTAAAATAAAATTATAGTTAATCATCTTTATTCTTTAATTCTTCCCCTTACAGTCTCAAACATTAATAAAAAAAATTGAGAAAATATTTAAAAAATCTAAATTATATTCTCACTAAAAAAAAATTGTCTCCCTCAAAATAGTTGAATAAGATTTTAAAAATTTTAACCGAAAGACTTTTATAATAAATGAGAGCCATAAACTAGCTTCCTATGTAGTTTCCATTGTTTCAAGGAATCCCAAAGCTCTCATCACAAAATATTTATCATATAATTATTCAAATTACTTTGGGAACTCAACCTTTTTGTCATGTTGGAAGATGTAGGAGAAGGGTTCAAAGAAAGATGACGGAATATTTTGTGATGCTGAGAGTGACAAAATTGGGTAGAGATTGCCATAGGAAAGAAGTCGCTTTAATTGAATATATATTGGTTTAGGTTTAAGACATGCTTGATATTATATGCTTGTGACCATTGCATTCATTGGAAAGCAGGAGTTTTCTGACGGTGAGAATTTGGCTCATAATATTCTTATTATTTTTTAATTAAAATAATCTTAAATTTATTCAATTTATTGTAATATTATAGTTAAATAATTATCAAATTTTATATTATAATTATATCGAAGCAAATCTAACACAAAAAAAAATTTGATTAAGATATTTTATTTTTTTCTTCTTTTGAATTTATATTTAGAAATTTCCTTATTATTATTATTATTATTATTATTATTATTTAGAAAGTTCCTTTTTTTTTTACTTAAGGCCTCGTCCCTTTATTCTTTTTTTTTTTTTTTGATAGAAGGGACTTGTCCAAATTTCATTCAATAAAAAGGATAATACAACAAAGGCCCAAAACAAGAGTCCTCCCAATCGACCAGAAAAATCACAAAACCACGGCTAGAACACTCACACAACCATCAAAAGCCAAACCACAGAACAACAAAAGCAAGAAAGAGCCACCAAGAAGAAAAACCAAACCATCCAACCACCTCAACCACAACCACATACACACAACCATCAACACCCGCAAGAACAACAAAGGTTCAACCACCAACAACCCACAGACAAAAAAAGGAACCAAAGCCAGGCGCCCAACGAGCACAACACATACCACAATTATTTTTTTTGATTTGCACCTACAACGTTTCCCAACCCAAGAGAAAGTATTATCAACAATATGATTCACTTTTAGCTCATACAACTCATGAAAGATTCAGCCTGCTCATCCCCCAAGTCATCCTCAACCCTGCAATGGGATCCACAGTGAGACAGACTGCACCAAGCAAGTGTCCCCCGATCTCGAAATCAATTGAGCATTCAAAATATTAGGAGAAATCAGATCAATAGTCACATCAACAAGAGATTCACTTCCTTTAGACCCCACAGGCGACGGGTCAACATTATCCATAGGAGATTCAACAGACATATTCAAATCAGTAGATAATTCACTCTACCAGCCACTTTAGCAGGAACCACAACATTATCACAAACCCCTACATCATTAGAAATAGCCAGGGCCATACCCTGAGAAGGATCCGAATTGCCCACCGAATTGCCCACATTGATAGCAGATAGCAAGCGAATTCCCACACACCTCCTAATTCATAACAGACAAAGTCGCATTCCCCACATTAGAATTAAGCATAGGTAAATCGCACCCACAATGACATGAGAAAAATCATTCATAACTTGAGGCATCTCCTCCTCCGCACAAACAAGAGGACCATCAGTAGCCACAAAAGCTGTTGAAGGAATTTCATCCGAAATCCCCACATTCACCGTGTCATTAGCAATAACCACATGAGGATGCAATATATGACATTCAACTTTCGAGTGACCCAACACTTTAAAGTAACTACAATAAGATGAAAATTCTTCCATCTCGACACATTGAATGTAACTCATAGTCTCAGAACGCAGTCAAATTTGATCAGGATAGCTAGTAACATCTAACTCAACTAGAATACGAGCAATCGAAGGCCTTGCGTCATTAATGGTAGCACTATCTATTCTTAATGGACGACCAAATAAGAATCCCAAAGCATGAAGTATGCAGTGGGAGAATAGATGAGGATGAAGGTTGGGAAAAGAAATTTAAATAGGAATGATAGGGGATTCCACAGTGACATCAAAATGGGGAGTCCACTTGAAAAGCTTCATAAAGCAGTTGCTTACAAAGTAAGAGCGGTGTGAGAAAACCCTACAATAATATAAGTCATTTACTAACTTAATCAGCACATTTTTAGGATTAAGCAAAATAACAAAAAAATCACCAGAGAGTTTCAAGTTAAAGAAGAATTTTTTAATCGTATCGAGGGGCGGACGCCGCCCAAGAAACTTCCTAACTATAGCAAATTCAAAAGGGGCTGCAAGAGCTAGCATTCCTCATCTGAAATCCATAAAGACGTCAAACCATGATGAGAGGTGATCTTAAGCGGAGGAAAATCCGGAGAGGCCAAAGTCCCAGACCAAGCATCTCCAATAGACCACGATTTGGACTTCCCATCCAAAAATATGGGATCAATCAATCGATTAACAGCCATTCAAACCAAAAAATCGGTCAAATGAAGAAAATCAGAAGAAAAAACAGTAGGATTTATGGAAAAAGGAAGGAAGTTACCCAGTCGAAGCGGCGCCAAAAAACAGAAGGAGCATGGGGGAAGAAGAAACCCCTACACATCGCGCCATGACTTAGAAAGTTCCTTAAAAACCTATAATGTTATTGTTTTAGGGTTTCTTGCTTTTTGAATGTGCAAACTCTAGCAAAAAAAAAAGGATGTTGGCCATATTAGAGAAACTTTTCAAAGATAGCATGGTAACCAATGTTGGAGGATCTAGATATCTTACAAATATATGATTCAAGGAGAGGTAACAATACAATTTTGCTATTTTTCATGATTCATATTTGTAATATCAAAAAATTACACTAGAGGCAAATTTGATCTTTGTTGTGTGTTGATAACCAAGATTAATTATTTTGCATGCAAGAATATTCTTGAGGATGTAGAAAGATTTATTTTTCTTGTTATTGTATGAAAATTTCATGCATAAACAAAGCAATTGCAAGCTGTAAAACATAAAAGATGTATATTTTTTAATGTGAAAATTTGGAAAGAGAAAAAAATTATGGGGCTTAATCAACTTGAAATTGTTCATTTAGTTTAGGTCATGAATTAGGAAGCTTTGAAAATGTATCGTATAATTGATGGTAAAAGATGTTGATGGCGAGTGCATGTGAAGACAAATATATGAAGCCAAATGATAACATATGATTATTTCAATAGATAATGGATGTCATAGAATGAGTAATGAGTGACAGTAGACATTGGAAATTAGTCTGCATGAAGTGATGTGTGTTCGATGATGGGCTTTGGGAGTCAAGTAGTGAGGGTTAATGACCAATGTCAAATAATATGAGAAAATGGTTGTAATGAATCAAGTAATAGAAAGAGGGTGTCAAATGTTGGTTGACAATGGATGATAGATATCATATGGCTAGCGATGACATACGTCATAAGTCACTTGATAAAAAATAGTTGGTAGGCTAATTCTCCTCAATGGGGAGATTGGGAAACCATAGAGGTACGTGCTTGATATTTACTGTTAATACAAGATGTGCACTAACAAATGATGATCAACAAATAATAAATTAAGGTGAATCAAAGAAATGAGGTTATGGATAATGATCCTCAAGATCATTCAAGTGACGGGAGGAAATAGAGTGATCAGAGAGGTAGAGGAGAAGTCTAGAATTAAAGACACATGATTGATGTTCTGAACAACAATCAAAGTATGAAATTGTCTACGATATAATAATTCCCTTAGAATTAGCCCATCAAATATGGAATCAAGACATGCTTATAGATTTTCTAAGAGAACTTTAAAAAGTATCAAATCAACACTTAAACTGTTTGGTTTGAATCACTCATTGCCTCAATCAAATAAGTGACTAAATGATCTCGTATTTGAGGTAGCCTTGATGTATCTACTTAGACCAAAGCCAAATTTAGCAAACAATCAGATATTGGTGGCATGATTATAGTCTGGTAGAGTCATTTATCAATAAATCTCTTATTAATGAGTGGAGAGTATCATTTTGAAGCTCCTATTACCATAAATTCAAGAAAGTCAACAAATCAAAATTTAAAGAGTGGATTACTATAAACTATAATGACAAGGCATAAGGAATAATTTTAACATGAATAAATTATAATGATGATAGTCATCAATATTTATATTAAAATGTTCATCTCATAGATAACAATATAACGTTGTAAATGACTCATAAAATAAAGACATATAGTCTTAATTAAAAAAAATATTGAGATTAGGTTTAGACTGCTAAAAATAATAATGGAACATCACTATTTTTAGGTTAAATGCTTGTTTCTCAAGATCAGTCAAATACTATTAATGATTTGTAAATTAGTTACATGTAGATTTTGTAGAAAATATAAGAACAAAAATTAGATAAAATAGAATAAGTCATACATAAATCAAGGCATTTCATCTTGATCTAAAAGTAGATCAATGCCAATCGACCAACAAGATGGCGGCGACAAGAACTGTATGATGAGCATGAATATTATCATATAAAATGAGGAAGAAAGGGGGGAGGAAGAAGCAAAAGGATGGATCCATATAGGTTGATTTACTTTGATAGACTCATTTGGATTTGATTCAAAGGATTTTTTTTGTGATTAACAAAGTCATTATTAGAGGGCCATTTTGACTTAAATTTGAAAAAAAAAAAATTCTACAATTAATTTGTGAATATATATTTATTCATATTTGGAATGATTTGAAATATAAAACTTAAGTCAAGATCAGGTTTATCAAATTAAAATTTATTGACCTATCAATTTTTTTGGATGCTAAACTCTGAAAGTATAAGACAAAATTTGGGTCTCAAAAAAAAAAGAGAGAGTAAAATTACAATTTCGTGGAAACTACAAGGCGTGAATAGGCCTAATGACTTCGGGGTCATGAAGCAAGCTATATATTCTCTTCCAGTCATAATTTAGCCTGGTGGGGAGATTTTTGTGCCTCTGACATGCTTTTTGAGCAAAAAAATTCTCCAAAAATTTGACTTAGATGTCCCAATATGCTAATATATGTCCTTGATAGTTCATGGTTTTGAGCTAAGGCTTCATTTAAGACTATTTTTTTAGTGCTTCTTAAAACAATTTTTAGTACAAATATTTTAGTTTTTGTATTAAAAAATTACTTTAAGAAACAGTAAGAAAGTCGTCACAAATGAAGCCTAAGATAGTAAGGTTACCATCTATTTTAAGGTTTGGCCTTCTAAAAAAGGAAAATGATTATCGTCAAACATGATATCAAGCGAAAGCGAGGCAGGAATTGATGCAAAGACATGTAATATATGTGGGTGATAATTTTACGACGAATTTATCAATTTGATTCAGAATAGACTCAAAACTCGAAAAAGCTTCTAGTGTTCAAGCAAAATTGTTGGCCCTACACCAACTCTATCATTTGCAATCTCTCTTGTAAGAGATTAATGGACACAAACTTATTTATGAGCTATCAAAAAAGCTGTTTCAAATGATTCAACAGATAAATGGCTTTTAGGTAATAATAGGGATAACATAAAGTCTGCATCACCAAGATAATAAGGTATAATATGACATAATGACAGAATAAGCCAAGCAAGTTGATTAGGTTTTGCATTTTTGGGAGGGAGAAGGGCAGCTTATTGGTAGACAAAATCAATGAGCAAAGAGCCATGTTCAGTAAAGTTTGCACTTTAAAAGCAAAGAAGGGAACTAAAGGACATGATCATCTATCTGTAAAGAGAAATCATAATAGAATGCATGAATAATATCCGTATAAAATTATTTCATAGAGGAATACATATCAGGTCTCACTAATAGTGTAATAAAATATATTTGTTTATATAATTTTGAACTAAAGTCATCAAAATTACGTTGATGGAGCACGAATCCCGAGGTGCATATTCAAGTTGGAAAATTCCGAAATTAAATGTACAACCATATGAGCTCCGATTCTAGTAAACTTATAGTCAAACTGAACGTCTGGAATAGATGAACCCAACGACACCAAAATTGGTCCATTCCGAGCACAAATGGGTCTGAATTAAGAGTCTGAAACATATTTGGAATGTTCAAAGCATTAATTGGATGACAAAATTATATCCAAATATGGCTTGCTTATAGTCAAATTGAGCGGCTTGGCAAGACGAATCCAAAGAGCTCAAGATCGTTGAATTCTGACAACATTAAGACACTTAAACACTTGAGAAATGCTCTATGATCGGGGGAATTAATACGGGCCGTCCCATAGAGCACTCCAAACCTGCCCCCGGATCTTCTCTTTATTTACGGTGTGTGCCATTTACGAAAATCTATAAATAGACTCATACTCTCTACATGAGGGGGGACCTTTGGCCATAGATTGGAGAGATATCTAAAGCTTCAAGAGCTCCAGCACCACCGCCGGCGAAACTCCATCTATTGTCGCCGAACCACCCCTCGGCCGCCGACCGCCGCCGTACTTCCACCCAGCCGCAGATTGCCGCCGGACTTCCACTGGACTATTGTCGTACCACTGCCCGGCCATCGACCGCTGCCGGACTTCCACCCGACTGTCGACCGCTGCCTGACTTCCATTCGACTGTCGACCGCTGCCAGACTTCCACCTGATTATCATTGAGCCACTGCCCGTCCGTCGACTGCCGTCAGACTTCCAACCGGCCATCGACCACTGTCAGGCTTCCACCCGACCATCGTCGGACAACCACCCGGCCAACGACCGCCGTCGAACTTCTGACCAACCATCGTCGGACCACCGCCCAACAGTCAACCATCATCGGACTTCCACCCGATCACTGACCGCCACTGGACCTCCTCCCACGGCCAACCATTGTTGGTCCTTCGCTAGACTGCCAAGTACAGTCCCTCTGACCACCGTCGTCCGCCGATTACTACGGTCCCTATGACCTCAGTCGCTCGCCGACTATAGTCACTCTGACTTCCATCGCCCGTCGATTATGGTCCCTCCGATCACTGCCGCCCACAGACTACGACCCCTCCATAGTCCATCCGACCAATGTCACCCGCCGATATAATCCCTCAGACCACCTTCGCCCTCCATCTACATCCCTCTGACCTCCATCGCCCGCCAACTACGGTCCCTCCGATCATCGTCGCCCATCGAATACGGTCCTTCCGACCACCGTCTCCCGCCGACTACGGCCCATTCGACCACCGTCGTCCGCCGACTACAGTCCCTTTGACATCCATCGCACATTGACTACAGTCCCTCTGACCTCCGTCGCTCGCCAGCTACAGTCACTCTGAGCTCTATCACCTGCCGATTACGGTCCATTTGATCTCCGTCGCCCGCTGACTACGGTTCCTTCGACCACCGTCGCCAGCTGATTACGATCCCTATGACCTTAGTAGCATGCCTACTACGGTCCCTCCAACCTTCGTCGTCCTACCAACCAAATGAACATGCCAACTTTCTCTTGAGAATGGCTCCATTATCATTGGATTCTTTCAAACCCAACTATGTAATGTGCTCTATATTATACAATGAGCTAAGGCCTTTCCCCCGAGGAAGGGCGTCATTTGTAATCGACTACAAACAATAGTGGAATCATTTCAATTAGGCCATACCCCGTCCCTTTTTATGATTTTTCATGTAAAAATTTTGTTGTCTCTTGTGACTCTTGCACACCTCTCTTTTATCTATGTGTGTCATGGATCTTCATTCAAAGCTAAAAGATAAGACATTAAGCTCTTTATCTCTCTACCGCCGTGAATGTTCCAGTCCACAACAATATATATATTCGTCTACATCATTTATCTTTAATTTTGAATTTTGAATGACAAGAACTTAAAGTAGCTTAAAATTAAATTATGATAATTTAAAAAGTAGCTAAAACTGTTCTTTTAGCCATTTTATATTACAAATAATATTTTATTATTTTTAGCCTTGAGAACAATAGATGGGAATAAATAACTATTATTCTAAATGAACTCTCTCTCTCTCTCTCTCTCTCTCTCTCTCTCTCTCTCTCTCTCTCTCTCTCTCTCTCTCTCATGAATTACAAATATAATTTAGCTTGCTCTTGTATGCTATAGCTTGTTTAGCAAACGAGTTATTAAATTTTATTCAAATTAACTTATCAAGACTCTAATATCATATATACACTAGCATGTCTTTTTAGGCATATAATACCGAGCTAGCAGGTCATAACAAGTAAGCTTGTACCTCGTAGACCTTAGCAATGAGGACTTGCCTAAGAGTCATCAATCCGTAACTCAGCAAAATAGTAAAAGAGGAGTTGCCTCCCGTGAGAAAGCCAAGGGTTCACATGGATCACTTGATTAAGACTCACCCCTTGATGAAAAACACCTACCAAAGTCACTCACCGCCATTTAGGGCAGAGTGGTTTAAATAATAATAACTCATCCAAGCTACAAAGGGCCTTCACAAGGGGGTTCCAACTCGCCTCACCACATTCAACCAACCAGGGAGTCTAGTACCCTCACAACTTGAATATACTCGCCTCCCACATCGAAGTTATCCTGAGCTCCATCAAAAAGGTTGCCAACAACTTTGGAGTACTTGTCAGCCACAACCCTCTTAATTCAGCCCTCATCAACAAACTCACGTAGGTCTACTCGCTAGTATGCACTCAACATAGGGAACTTGCCCCGAGATAGATGAGTCAAAACAAGATATGTAGTCATTCATAGGGCTAGTTAGATCCTAACATGTGTCCAGAGCAGTCGTATCAGCCGTCATTAATTATTGAACTTTTTACACTTTATTAATGTATCATTTTCTGTAGCTCTTGAGTCCTTATAATAAAGGAAGAAGAGGAACATTTTCAATTTTTTGAAACTTTCTAAAAGAGCATATGAGCTAATAGAGCACTTTCCAACGAACCTCTTCTATTTCCATTGCTTTTACGGGTTCTCAAGCCATAATCTTCTTACTTGCTATTAAGGTCGAATGTCATCCTCGGACAAACTTTGATCCAACATAACATATTGATGATTTTTTAAAATAGTAAATGAAAAAGCAAAAATTAAAAATGCATAACTCAAATTCTAAATTAAAATAACAATAATAATCTTCAACAACTAATGCCTCTGGAATTTTCATATATTTATGAATTTAGTTTTTCTTTTTCTTTTTGACACCCCCTCATCATCTCATAAGTTACAATATTATTCCTCTTTATATGAGGATCAAGATTCTGAGAATCGAATCGAATATAAAACAAAATGAAGCAGAGGTTTACGATTTAATAATTCAATTAGGGTTGAATCAAATAAAATAATAAATATTGAAATTATTAATCACTTCTAAGTGAGTACCTATAACCAAGGCCATAAATGTGAAGGCAACTTAGAATAAGAATGTACTCTATCCTGCTTTGTACATTACTTCCAAAAAAAAAAGTACTCTATAAGGGCTATGGACAAACTTTAATCTATAATGTTATTTGCGATTAAAAAAAACATATAAGAAAGTTGTAACAGTTGCAGCACAAGAAAACTCTATCCAGTAAGTCTATTGTTTAGATAATTAAGCACATAAATCTTCATCATTTACAAAATTATAATCTAAATTACTTTGTTAATTTAAATATTTATGTTTAAATAAAGATGATGATAGAAGTTTTATAATAATGAAAAATTAAATATTATGTATGAAATTGTCTCATCTCAGGCAAAAATTTGCAGAAACACTCAGCAGCTCAACACAGAGACAGATCACATTTTCATCATTTATAAAGTTTAATTTGCTTACAGAATCAAGGAAGGTATATATGGCCGAGAGTCCTGTTTTCTACGGATAGCGTACTCGAACAAAATCAAATATAAAACAATTATAGTTTCTGGAGCAGCAGGAACTCTATGACAAATGAAGTCCGGAGGATTTCACATAGTTAAAGAATAAAATGCCACTGCAATTCTCAATATTATTAAGCCAATATTAACGTCCATTATACAAATAAAAAGAGAAAAAGATCAAATTAGACTCCTATTGAAAAAGTTAAGGGAGGGATTAAAATGAGACTTTTAAATAATCAGAGTCTATTTTAGACTTCGCTTGGAACAGCTTTCTTACTGCTTTATTTTTTAGTTCGCAATCACAATTTCTATTTGGTCGCTCCTTTTTCATTGTTTTTAATAAGAGTTTTACTTTCTCTACAGCAGTATTACGTAGCAGTAAAAAAATTGTCCCAAACGAAATCTTAGCCCTTAGCAAAGAGTCAATGAAATATTTTGATCTTTATTTTTAAAATAAAAGAAATCCCATCTTTATTTATTATTATATCATAATCAAATTTCAAATTTCATCATATATATTTGCTATTTATGATGCCAATTATATTTTTTATTTTTCAGTTTAATAGTATATTACGAGCATTCACTGTCGTCCATAGAACCGATCGCTGCTGTTGTTGCCTGGAAGTATCCTGCATGTTTTATTATATGTATGAGTTTGTTGATAACAATATAAAAAATTTCAATAAAAAATCCTTTTTGAAAAAGATAATCAGATTGCTGAAAGGTTTTTTTAATAATCAGATTGTGAAAAGGAATTTCAAGCATGTAAAGTTCCTCCCATAGGAAGGAAATTTCAGCGAAAAAATAAGAGAAATGAAGAAGAAATTTATTGTTTAAAGAACTGATAGGTATTACTAAAAATTAAATAAAATAAGCTTATAAACAAAATTACACTAAATAAATTCCAATGCAAAAAAGTAGCCAATTATCATCAGAAGTGTACCATATCAGATGGCATCTGAACTGAAAGCATCTTATAAATTATAGCACAAAACCAAAAACTGTGTACTGTATTGGAACACAGGTGAAAAACATGTAAGAGAAAAAGGTTACTTTGAATTTATGAATGATAAGAATTTCAGTACGTTATCTGTGTCTGAATGTTTCAGCAATTTTTTTTTTTTGGAACGGACCGCTGCCACCTACTTTGGAGACGCTTGGCGGTTTAACTAATCCCTCGGCCGACCGAAAGCAGGCACCCACCCTAGCGATCTCCTGGCCCGCACTTGATCAGGCCCCACTTAAGAGGCACTGCCGCCCGAGGGGAATTGAGCACGGGTTCGAGGGTTCCCAATTAACCGCACTCGCCCACCAACCAAGCTAAGCAACGGTGGGTATGTTTCAGGAAATCTATTTAGATGATGAGTTGCTAAGTGATCATTTAAATCTCAGCTAACAAGTAAATCATCAGTAATTAATGAAACTTTAACTGTGTAGGGATATTTGAGGAATTTTTTTATAGCTGATGAGCTGTAACAAGATAATTAAAATATAATCGGAAAAATAGACCATCAAGAACACAAGAATATTTAACTATGCCTGTTTATATGCATAAAATCTTGCTTAGAAACTCACAGTTACAGATTAGGAAATGCTCCAGAATTTCCATCTCTTTCATGTTTCTGTGTTTTGGGAGCTGAGTATGGACTGGGCTGGGCCTAGTTGCGAGCTATGCTTGTGCAAATGGATTTGGACAATGAGTTGTTCGGGTTTGAACAAATGCCTTCAAGTTGGTTACAGAGGAAAAGCAATGTAAAGATCAAAAGGCCCTATCTCAGCTACCGAATTAGATATGGCAGGATATTCTGAAGGAGAAAATTGTTATTGCAATGTGATTGAAGCTGGAGCAATTGTGCATGACAAAGACTCAACAACTATACTTTCACTATCTATTTTTACCCTTCTTTTTTTGTAACAACTCAAAAATATCTTCATATTGAGCACAAAGTAAACATTTGATATAAATTGATGCCTCAATTTTCAAGCATATGAGAATTCTTCCTTTGCCTTCTCTAGTTATTTTGGATTCATCATCAAATGAGATGGTTCCTCTTTTTTGCTTCATTAAGCTTAACGAACATGTTTCTTTCTATATAATTTTTTACTTCACTAACATCTTCATCATTTTTTTAATTGATGGGTAATACTCTTGAAGAGTAATTTGAAATTGATTCATATTTCTCCATAAATTAAAGTTTAAGCTCAACTCAAAAAGTTTGAAGATAAAACTTTTTTAACATGTATTGGGAGAAGCTTCAAACTTGTAACAAAAAGTGTTCTTTTAACAAGTTTGAAGCTTTTCCCAGTGTTGAGGATGGAATTAAACTACCACAATGATATAAACATGAAATATAGAAATGCAGCGGAAAGTAAATGACACCAGGATTTAACGTGGAAAAATCCGAACTCTAAAAAAAAATTACTGAGCCACACTACACCAAGAAAGCCACTATAAAATGGGGAGAAATAATTGCAAATCTCTCTTCTCTCTCACTCTCACCTTGCTTCTCTTCTCTCTTACACCGTTCTCATACTCAAAACACAAGAGAAAGTCAAGTAAATAACATCAAGGGATGCCACCCTTCAGAAAAACGAGAAAGAAAACTGTCCAGTCCGCCTCGCAGCACTGCGATGCATAAGCCACTGTCATCATGATGCTACGGCGCTCAAACCAACAACGCTGCTACACTACATAACGCTATGGCGCTGAATCTAGAGCGTTGCGGCACTCTGCTCTCTGTCGTTTTTCCCAACAAACTTTGCAGCACCGAGGCGCTTGGGAATACAGCATCGAGCCCTTGGATACACAGTGCTGGGGGCGTTGTACAAAAAAAATTCGTGTGCAAAGCACCCGAACCCAAGCAGAGGGAGAACCCCCGCATTACCCAGCGAGCACGAGAAATTGACTTGAGGTCCAAGACAACAATACAATCCGATTGATCAACACAATCAGATTCCACATAGAATTAACACCCAGTACATCTTTTAAGCATCATGGACTTAAAAAAATTGTTCTTCTTGATTTTATGGAATATTTGATGATCTTTGAGTAAACCTTTATATATATATATATATATATATATATATATACTCTCTTGTGTAACCTTAAATCATGCCAATTTGTAGAATGGCCACACTCTTACGTCTATTTGCCAAAATTTCACCCAACTTTTGAAAGTATAATAAAATCTCAATTCATAGTTTTTTCTTTTGTCAAATTTTCAATGATTTAATTGTGACACATTCAAATCCACTAGTTGATAGTTCATTGTTCTAGCCTTCTAGGCATTTGTTAACTTTATAAATACTTGTGATTTAGGTAGCATGTGCATAATTTTTCCAAAAAATTTATTATATATAATTATATTTAACAAGCTTTGATTGACGCATCATTGATTTGTGTTATGCTATTTTAATAATTGAGTTAAACATTTTGTATTCAAATTTCACATGTTTATTTAATGAATGATTGAAACAAATAATTATCAAACTAAATACGAGTTATTTGTAAACACTAAACATCAATCCATTTTGACACCCTTCTATTTGCACTAGAGGTGTTCCACTTGAATACGGAACACAAAATTTGACTACACATTGCATATTTATATATATCTCATAAACGGCAGGAACGAAGCCTCCACAACTTATATAACTACAAGAGGATTTATTAGTGAAATTTCTATATTATAAATAACTAAAAAGATTTATCCTAAGCCTTTCTAGTTACAATGAATCCTAAACAACTCCTATTATTGTTGTTCATTTTGAATCTAAGCATCAAAATCCTAATCAATTGTCTCAGCCAAATGTGTCGTCAACCTAAATGTTTCTTCATAATTTTAACCATATTTTAATTAGCCTTGCACCTTTTAGTGCTTCTAAAAACTTTTTTTTTCTTACATTACAGGATGAAAAGTCACGTAATTCCTTAGATTTTGAGGCAATTTTGCAAGTTTTAATTATTCAATGAATGGATCGCTTCAATAAATCTTCCTCCAAATCATTAACACATTTACCTTATTCAAAGCAAGGAGCATCATCATCAATATAGGGCAGGTAAAGTAAAATGAACACGTGCTATGTTTCTATGTCTATAGCAAAGTACTTTGAGAAGCCATTCAGAGTGGCTTTGGAACATGATCTTCCAACAACCACTTCCATTTCACTTTGCTCCACAACTTGCAATGGAAGCAACGTTACAGGAAAAACAGAGAGCAATGCAACAATAAAATAGTAACCAAGCTGTAAAGAGTTTTTCTAATATTTAGGATGTCCCCTTTTCTGTATTGTAGCAGCTATAAATATATTTCCTCCTTAAGACAAACTTGTACGGTAGTACTATAGTTAGTTATAGAAGTAGTGGAAAATACTATATAATGGTGACAAGGTGTAACAAGGTGAGTAAGTAAGCCTACGATACTCAATACGGTAAAGTGATGCCACATCAGTCCTCCCCCACTTCAGAAGAATTTGTGTCCGACGAATTAATTTTAGTTGTTGCAGAGTCTGGCAAGTGGTAAGTGGATATATCAGCCACGTTGAATGTAGAGGAAGTAAGAAAGTGAAAGTAAGTCCGCGACATAGGAATGGTTCTATGTTTGATAGTAACATGGCCAATCTCTCCTTCCTGAGTTGACCATGACCAATTCACCAGGATAGAACACTTTAGAACGTCGGTGCACATCAACCTTCTGCTTATAGGACTGATTAGAGGCTTGCAATGTACTGTGGGCATTTTCCAGCATGGATTTGAAGTCTTCGGCCAACTTGTTTGCCGCTGAATTGTGGCACCTTGGGAGCACCGTGATAACTACTATGTGATTAGAAGGTTTAGTGTAGACAATATTAAAATGATGCATACCTGTTGATTAGTTGGGCATCAAATTATAGGCAAACTCGGCCTAACTGAGAATTTCATCCCATCTCTTTGGATTGTCCTATACTAAGCACAGTAGCATATTGTCGAGTGTGCGATTCACTACCTTCGTTTGCCCGTCGATTTGGGGATAATAGGAGGAGCTTA
This sequence comes from Dendrobium chrysotoxum, assembly GCA_019925795.1. NCBI lineage: Eukaryota > Viridiplantae > Streptophyta > Magnoliopsida > Asparagales > Orchidaceae > Dendrobium > Dendrobium chrysotoxum. The sequence goes on from CM034307.1 coordinate 57,529,129, forward strand.
GTTTAATTTCAGTTTGTAATTGTTTCCAAAGCTCTCTCCAAAAATAACTAATAAATTTCACATCACAATCAGAAGTGACGCTTCAAGGCAAACTGTGTAGCCGAACAATTTCTCTAAAGAATAAACGAGCAATACCGAGGGCATCATAAGTCTTCTTGCAAGCTATGAAATGAGTCCTTTTTTGAAAACCTATCAACTACCACCATGATAGAATCAACACCCTTTTTTGTTCGTAGTAATCCCAATATAAAGTCCATGCTAAGGTCCTCCAAAATGGATATCGGTATTAGTAACAGTGTGTACAAGCCCGTGTTCTGGCTGCTTCCTTTATACACCTGACAAACTGGGCACCTCTCCACATACTTAGTGACTTCTTTTTGCAGATGAGGCCAGAAGAAGTGAGCATTCATGTTCCATGGTTTTCTCCCTCCCCAAGTGAGCCACCAATCCGCCAAAATGTATCTCTTTTAGTTGTTGCCTTACTAACGAAGCTGGTATACACAAGGAATTCCCCTTGAAGAAAAATCCATGTCGTAGTGAGTACTCGCCATACGGATTACCTGATAAACACCTCTCCCACGGTATGGAAAAATTTGGATCAGTGCAATATGTGTATTTAAGTGACTCCATGCCAGTGATTTCTATCTGAAGTTGTACCAAGAGGGTTGACTCAAGGCGCCAGCTACTCTGTTATGTTTTCCAGATTTATATTTTAATACAAAACTAAACTCTTGTAAAAAAACTTTCCATCTAACATGCATCATGTTGACATTTTTTTAGATGTTCAAAAACTGCAATGCTCGATGATCGCTGCACAAGACAAAATTTTGGTGTAGGATATAATGTTCTCACTGCTTAAGGGCTCGTACAACAGCATAAAATTCTTGTTCGTACACAGACCATCTCTGCCTGCTTGGACTCAGTTTCTCGCTAAAGAATTCAATTGGTTTGTTGTCCTAAGGCAGCACAACTCCAATCCCTACGACTGAAGCATCTGTGTCAATGTGGAGAGGCTTGTTAAAGTCTGGTGCTACTAGGAACGGAGCTAAAATTAGAGCTGTTTTGATGGTGTCAAAACTGTGTTGTTGCTCATTCCCCACTTGAAGGAATTCAATTTCAAGTAACCAGTAATTGGGGCCATAATCATGATAAAACCCCAAATAAATCTTCGATAGAAATCAACTAATCCCTGAAAACCACATATTTCAGTAAGAGTATGAGGTTATGGCCACTTCTGAATGACGATAATTTTGCAAGGGTCCATACTAACAACCTCCGTCGAGACAATAAAACCCAAGAAGTGTAATGATGGCATGGTGAACTCACATTTGGGTTTGTTTAAAAAAAAACTTATTATTGCGCAATACTTCAAAAACACTAGTTAAGTGTTTCCAATAATAATCAACGGAGGAGCTATAGATCACCAAAATATCATCAAAGTAGACCACACAACACTTTCCCAATAAATATTTCAAAATTTAAGTCATCAATCATAAGAACGTTGATGATGCATTCTACAAACTAAACAACATTACCTTTCATTCATAGAACCCGGCGTGATTCTTAAAGGTTGTCTTCCACTCGTCGCCTGGTTGGATTCTTATTTGATGATATCCACTGCGTAAATCAAGTTTTGAAAATACTTTGGAGCCAGCTAAATAGTCCAACCTATCTTCCTACCTCGGCACGGGGAATCTATAGTTGATAGTAATCTTATTGATAATGCGACTATCAATGCACGTCCTCCAGGAACCTTCTTTCTTTGGGACCAACAAAGCTGGTACCGCATAAGGGATAAGACTAGGTTGTATTATTTATTTATGCAATAGCTCATCATTGATCTTTTGAAGTCGTTGGTGTTCTGTTGGACTCATTTTGTAGTGTGGCAGGTTAGGTAGTGAGGCACCAGGAGTGAAATCAATTTGGTTTTATATGGAACGCAGTGGAGGGAGTTCATTTGGGAGATCAACTAGTACTATATCTTCGAATTTAGCTAGCAACTGGCATAATTCTGTTGGATATTTGGTTTGCTCAGTGTCTGCATTTCCTTTAGCCACCACGATAGCTAAAACAGTTTTCATTTCACGTCATGACCGTAGTACATAATTATTGGATATGATGCATAAAGCAGATTTATCATTACTGTTAGTACTGTTACTATTTTGAGAATTGGGTACTAAGCGTAACTTGTGTCCCTTCTAGCCGAAACAATAGACATTAGCTCATCCGTCATATAAGACTCCTGTGTCAAACGGCCAGGGCTTGCTGGGAATTAAATGGCAAACGTCTATATCAAGGACATGGCACAAAATCTCACAAGTATAATGCCGCTCAATTGAGAAGTTCACTCAGCACATGTCAAACACAAGGATGTCTAGTCCCTTCTAGACACAGCTGATCTTGTATCGACTTGGATTTCTTATTTTCTTAAGTTGCAATGCATGGACTACTGCTCTTGAATTGATGTTCTTAATGCAATCATTGTCAATCAAGAGGTTACATACCTTACCTTTAATTGTTCATTTAGTTCTGAAGATGGCGTTGTGTTGAGAGTTAATGTTCTATCTATTAGCAAGTAGTAACTTCTGTAAAACACACACAACTGGTTCTCCCTCGTCCCCTACTATTTCCTCATATTCCTTATCATTCTCAACTTTAGTTGTAGCAACACTAGATTCTAGCACCCCTTCCATCGATTATAGCTGTTGACAGTTTGGGCATTCATTCGACTTATGGCTGAATAAAGCCTTATTTAATTATACAATAAACAAGAAAAAAGATAAGACCAAAACTAAAAAAAATGTTTTAAAGAATAAAAAAATACATTGATTAAAATTAATTGACTGATTAATTTATTTCAATTAAGATTATTTTAATTTTAAATCACTTATATCAATGTCCTTGCTAACTTTAAGGATGATATTAATTTATGGGAAAGGAAATGCATATTTAAAAAGTTTGATGTTATGGGTTCCCCCATACAAACATGCATTGGTTGTCGGTCGGGATCACACCATTTATTATTATACTTTATGTTCCAAATTCTATATACATGAACCATAGTTAGCCACTTATACTGAAAATACATATCAAGGAGAAAAATAAAACACTTGGGTGGTTTCACATGAAATAAAAAGAGTTGCATATTATCCTCATTGAACAAGTCTAATAGCGGCCATTCAAAGAAAAATAGAAAGTCTTTTAAGAAGGAGAATACACTCTAACAATAATGTAGCCGATTTAGAGTAAGAGGCCATAACTAAGTTACTTGTAAAGCTAAGTGACCACCACCTTTATAACAAATTTTTTTATTTTTCTTATTAATATATGAATATTGTAATTACTTTGATCAATTGAAGTCCTCGAAGTAATATCTCTTTTGATTCAATGATATAACACATGCCAATTTGATGGTAATAACATTGTGTTACAACTAATAATTTAGTCTTTGTTGTGTAATATATACTATGATCACACTCAACTATATTAGCCTTGTAATTCGATTTGTTCAGGCTATTGAATCTCATTTTGTTGTATTTACTATATTTGAATTATGTTTAAACCAAAATTAAACTTGTTCAAATTTTATTTAAATTCCGTATTAGTTTTCTTCAAATCTTTTTTGAATCTTCTAGAAGGTTTATTTAAAATTTTGAAGATTCAAATAAGATTAGCACATAAATGGAATAAATTCTTAATTTTCTTGGAACCATCCATTGTGATAGTATTATTCAAATTAATATTTATTATAATGGACCAAATAATTACTTTATGTTTAAGATAAAAAATATTTTATTTTGAAAGAAAAATTTAAATATATTGTACAAGAAAATAAACAAGTCTAATTTCCTAGCCTAGATTGAAACCCAAACTCGTGTGGGTTTGCCAATCAGCACCAATGAAACCCCGACATGCCCACCGGGTCATCGATAATTGTATGCCATGCCTCCCCCTCCCCAAATCCGACGACGAGCCCTTCGCGTAAAGTTTCTGTGCAGCTTCGGCGGCAATATTCTCCTTTGCTTACTTGGCAGCTATTCCGACGATCAATGGCGTGATTTGAATTCCTTCCGTCTCCAACAACGTTCGTACGAGCACATCCTTTCCCCTCCCAGGTAAAATCTGGTTTTCTCGGAGATTTTGATCAATCATGCCATAGTTTCTTTGAGTAAAGCGTTATATGCGAGATAGCGAACTACCATTGAATGCTCGGTTTGCCAGATTTTGCCTTACTAAAATGGGTCACACCAAAGCTTGTGCGGATTATGGCAGAGACCCTATGTTTTGGTTCAGGACATGAAATTTGACCATGGAGGAAGCTTAGGAGCATGAAATGAGTTGAATTATTCTCCCTCTTTTAACTTATCAACAGGTAGATGATGCATGAGTTAATTTATCTGGGTATGGAGGAGTGGGGGAAGAATAGTTTGGCAACCGGAACGCTGCTGATTTTTCTTTTGGATGGGATTAATGAAATGCAAATGGAGCATTTTGTGGGCACGGGGGCTATTATGATTCTAATGAAGCATTTCATTCTGATGGAAACTACTAATTTAGAAATGAAGTACTTCATCATTTCAGTCTTAGAAGAAAATTGCAGCGGTTCATCCGCACATTACTTGTTTTGAATATGCTATAGTTCAGTATAGGCAATAACCCTTCAGTTTGTAACATATGTCCTACATCAAATTTAGTATAATTTGCCTCGTCTTCTTCTCTGGTTAAAAGTTTAATCGTGTTAAATGAAATTTCTGTTGTGCAATAAACACCATGGAAATAATAAATCACACAACAAACAACACAAAGAACGTGGCGATTTATGTGGTTTGGCGAAATTGCATACGTCCATGTGGAGGGGATAATGATTTCACTATATTGGAGAACGATAGAGATTACAATAGCTCAAGCTCTCTCTTTCTTTCTCATGCATACAATACAATAACCCTCACGCTCTATTTAAAGATTTGAAACAAGATCTTATAAAGAAATTGTAATTAATGCAAAGATTTAATCATACAAATTAGATCTCCCAATCAGTGCACTAATTAGGGGTGTTAATATTTGACACGATCCGAAAATCCGACTCGAACACAACCCGAAAATTTCAAGTTAGGGTCAACCCGTTTAAGAAACGGGTATGGTTAGGGTTTAAAATCCTGACTCGATTGTAAATTTCAGTCGGGTTCGGGTTAACCTGAAAACCCGACATCAACCCGGAACCGACCAGATTCCCATACTGCACAGCAACGCGACTTGCCCACGACCCCCCCCAGTGCTTAGCTACTCACCCCGATGCTTGTGCTCTTGCTTGCCCCATAGCCTGCCTTTACCATCGCCATGGCCGTCACTCCAGCCCCAGCCATAGCAGCCCCCTGCGACTACGACTTGCTTAACGTCTACGACATCCCTGCCAAGTTCAACAAAGAGTTAATCACCGATTGCTCCGATCTCAATCCATGGGTTTCTCATTGCGGCACTCTTTCCAATGGAGGATTTGACACCCTTGCCGCCAATCTAATCGGAATTGTGCTGGATTCCCTCATGTCTTCCTGGTTCTCCACCGATCAATTCATCGTAGAGTTTATTTTTCATCGAGGAAAACACCTCTGGTCTTCCACCTCATTCTCCGAAGAGCACGACCGCACTTGCTTCGATCTCCTCAAGTGGATCGATTCCCAATCTCCGTGGAGGAAATTCGGTGGCTGGGATCATTTCATCACGCTTGGTCGCATAACATGCTAAGAATGGCGAATGAGAATCGGGTCAAGTCGGGTGATCAACCTGGTAACCCAGTGGGTCTGGTCCGGGTTGCAATTTTTGACCCGTCAAACGGGTTGGGTTCAGGTCGGGTTAAACAATTGCGGGTCAATATTGGGTTCGACTCGAACCCGACCCACAAACCATTTTTGACACTCCTAGCACTAATTAAATCTTCTAATTAAAGCCAGTCAAATATTTTCTAACTAATGGATCAATCAAATCTCCAATCAAATCATTAATTAAATCTCCAATCAAATCCTTAATCAAATCAATTAATTAGGAAAATAATCAACTCCTTAATCAAATAAATAATAAGCTATTAAAGCTTTCTAAAATAAAGCTTATTTGTATTTAAAAATAATTCCAAATCAACAATCTCCATCTCATCTTTCACTTCAGAAAGTGGAAGATGACAAATTAGGCTCTAATATCAAAATGATTACACCGAGATGGTTTCCTATGTACCTCCCAAGGGATCAAGCCTAACGTAGTTCGTCAAAACAAATGAACAATCAGTCATGAGTACTACATCATTACTGTGGTGACTGTCTCTCCAATACTAAGTTTGTATCAACTTTACCCTTCAGATATCTCAGGATACTCTTGACAGCTTGCCATGACTCCTTCCTGTATCATGTATGAATCTGCTCACAACGCCAACTGCTTGTGCAGTTTCTGGATCGAGTTGCTAAAAAATTAGACCATACTGTGTAACAAGTGCTAAGTAACCATAGGCCGAGGGATTCTTAACTACCGGGGAGAACTCTTCATCATAAGCAATCTCTTCTTGTTGCGCAGAGTTTTTTGCCACCAACCTAGCCTTATACTACTGATGTAGGACGATCATGCGATGTAATTAATGAATACAAATTTGCACGATTTTAAGAGCATAACAACTAAAATTACAAGTTAATCAAATGACAAAATAAAACTTAAGAAGGGTCACTTTCATTTAGGCCAAATTACATGAAGATTTGAAACATTACAAGTAACATAGAAACTCAAGACATGTGTATTAAGTAGATTTCCAACAAAAATCCCTTTTCTAACAATGAGATTAGTACATAGAAGGTAACTCAAATCCTACGTTTACTAAGCAACGGAGATTAGCGAAGCACGATCCTTTGCGGTTTCATCATCACCTACAAGATTATTGAATTCAAAAATAAATGAACAAGGGTCGAAGTTCACCCTTATTGAGAACCAGAGGTGATGATCCACTGGGCGTTGCTTATTTGCTCGTCGAGGGCTTCAACAAGAGAGTCCAAGATACGCTCCACGTACTCTTCCACCGTGTGATCGATATTCGGATTGACGTTAAAGTAGGTGGAGTGCATAATGAGGAGGACGCCTTGCTCGTCGTAGGCGTAGCCGAAGTCAACTTCCGGATCCATGCATTTGACTTGCTTGGAGGAGATGAGAATGCCTTCTTGCTGTCCTTGTGGGTTTCCCTTGAGAGAATAGAGTTTATCTTCAAAATCCAAGTGGAAGGAAGGGAGGAGGGTGGTCGGCCAAGGGGAAGAAGCTTTGGGAGAGAAATTGGTTCAGATTTTAGGGGAAGTAATATGGAGTAAAAACAGGAATTGATTTCCAAATCAGATTTCTAGCTTTGGAAATAATTTGAATAGGCTAAGGGGTGATAGAGAGGGGCAGGTAGAAGGAGGGCAGAAATTGGGATTTAATTCCTAAGGGGGAGGCTTGATTTGGGTAGAAAATAAATAGGTGGGCCCTAGGGGATTTCAGCCAAGGGAAAGAGAGAGAGAGAAGAGGTCTAGATGCAATGTATTTGGAGATTTGAGTTAATTAATTAATCAATCTCAGATTTTGATTGATTACTAATTAATGGGCTTTTCAAACTTAGGCATCCTTAATTAGGAAAGTGTAGGGATTTGAATTAATTAAATAATCAATCTCAAATTTGGATTGATTATTTAATTAGGAGACTTTCCAAACTTAGACCACTTTAATTTGGAAAGTTTTGACTTTTAAACTCTTTTGAAATTTGAAATCAAATAATTTCCAAATCCAAATGAATCTATTTTAGGAAAGGGCATGGGGTGTGACCGGTGGTTTGGATGAGTGGGGGTAGGCCGGCGGCTTGGAGTGGTGGTGGTGGTGGGGGTAGGGCCGTCAGTGGGGAGGAGAGGAGGGGACGATGAGGGGAATTTGGGCCGTGGGTGGAGGAGGGGAAAGGTAGGGGTCGGTGGTGGTGAAGGAAGGTGGGCCGTGGGCTAGAAGAGAAGGGAAGGGAAGAAGAAGAGAGAATATGGAAGAAATTAGCCACGAATCCGGACACTTCCAAGGTTGGTGGGTGATCCGATTCCCTCTCCTAGGGATTTCTCCAAGGCTCTCAAAACTCTCACTTCAAGAGAACAATATGCAGGAATTTTTTTGATAATCATTCATTAACATCAAAAGAGAACAATAAGGGCTATTTATAGCCTCATATAAAAGGGCTCAAATGTAAAATACGACAATGCCCTTTTTGGCTTACATACGACCTCCCATAAGTAAGGGTAACATCAGAAATAAAAACTAACAAAGCAAATAACAAACAAATACATAATAATACTAAAAAATACAAAGACTCAATCGGCCGGAGATCGATTGCTATGTCGCTGATAAACCTTCCATGCTCTGATGTTTGATATGATGTCCCCATCATTCTCCCAGGGTGGGAGAAAGCTCGACTCCGTCGAGTAAGCGTCTCTGGTGTTCTCGTAGATCTCCAGTGTGTCTGGGTCAATGTGCTGCAGCTCCTCATGATCTAACCATGTGTCCTCAGATTCGGGTTTGCCTCTCCACCTGATCAAGTACCTTTGTCGTCCACCTTCCTTTGTAGAGATGATTTCATTGCTCAGGATCGTGTCCACTTTTTCTGCCATTGGTGATTTAGGAATATTTGGAAGTTGGGGTAGGTTAGGGATCTCACAAGGTGGGGTCACACAAGGCGGGGTCACACAAGGCTGCTGTAAGAGTGGGTTTGACGGATTGAAATCCGGACTTTCATATGCAACTAGATCTTCTATATTAAAGGATGGATTGATGTTGAAATCTAAAGGGAGATCTACCACATATGCATTATCATTGATTTTCTTAATTATCTTGAATGGTCCAGCACTCTTAAAATGCAATTTCTTAACCGTTTCTTGCGGGAACCGTTCCGAACGAATCCGCACCATCACGGAGTTACCAACCTCAAAAGTTTTAAATTTTCGTTTCAGATTAGCATGTAATTTATAATCATTATTGCTCTTTTCGATCTGTCGTGCAATTTCCTTATGAAGCTCATGCATATACGATGTGAATGATGATGCAGACTCAGAAATTCTATACCTAGAACACATGAGAATGAGATCTAACGGCTGTCTAGGCTTGAACCCATAAATAATCTCAGAAGGACTTAGGCCAGTGGTGCAGTTCACAGAATTATTATATGCAAACTCAACAGTAGGTAAAACAGAATCCCAATCCTTAATATGTTCACCGACTAGAGACCGTAACAGATTTCCTAAGCTCCTATTAACTACCTCGGTCTGACCATCAGTCTGTGGATGAAAGGCTGTGAAGAATTGCAATTTAGTGCCCAATTTCATCCAAAGAGTCTTCCAAAAATAGCTAGTGAATTTAACATCCCTATCTGATACGATGGTCTTGGGTAGACCATTTAGACGGACAACCTCATTGAAATAAAGCTTGGCAATGTGGGAGGCGTCAGATGTTTTGGAGCAAGGTATGAAATTAGCCATTTTGGAAAATCTATCTACTACAACACAGATGACATCATTTCTACGGAGTGTCTTGGGCAGGCCTAAAATAAAATCCATACTAACATCCTGCCAAGGACAACTAGGGACAGGCAAAGGAGTGTAAAAGCCAGTGTTCTGCTTACGCTGCTTGGCTAACTGCCAAGTGTGACACCGGCTAACCATCCTACCAACATCTCTCTTCAGATTGGGCTAAAAGAAACGATACTCCATGGCTTCTATCATTTTATCTCGTCCGAAGTGCCCAGCGAGACCTCCGGTGTGGAGTTCCCAGACAAGAAATTCCCTAAGGGAGGTGTTAGGGATGCAAAGCTTTTGAGCTTTGAAAAGAAAACCATCCTCCAGAAGGAAATCGTCCGCAAGGCGCGTGCTGCCTGTGGACAAGAGAGAGTAGGTCTCCTTGAAGTCGGGGCAGTCCAAATAATCCCTCTTTATTTGGTCAAAACCCACAACTTCAGCTGTCATCTCAGTGGTAGTCATCATATGACGATTGAGAGCATCAATATCTTTATTCTCAACTCCCGCCTTATGTCTAAGGGTATATGTATACTCCTGAAGGAACTCTACACAATGACCGTGGCGTGCATTTAAATTCTATTGGGAGTTGATATAACGTAGAGCCTCGTGATCCGAGAAGATGATGAACTCTTGCGAGAGCAAGTAGTGTTGCCAATAGCGAAGGGATTGGATCACAGCGTAAAACTCTTTGTCATATGTAGAATTTCGCTGTTGAATGTCATTCAGCTTCTCACTGAAATAAGATACTGAGTGACCTTCCTGGGATAGGACTCCTCCAATTCCGACCCCCGAAGCGTCGTAGGTCACTTCAAAGACTTTCGAGAAATCAGGAAGTCTCATCATTGGGGTTTCCACCATTCTTTTCTTAATCTCATCAAAAGCTTTGGTGGCGACCGGGGTCCAGTGGAAATCACCCTTCTTAAGACAGTCGATGATAGGAGATACAATAGTGCTGAAATTAAGGATAAATCTCCTATAGAAGGTGGCTAGTCCGTGGAAGCTGCGAACTTCACAGATGTTCTGGGGAACTGGCCATTCTACGATGTCCCTCACCTTCTCGGGATCTACAGAGACCCCATGGGTTGACATGATAAAACCCAGAAAGATAACGTGATCTACAAGGAAGGTACATTTCTTGGGATTCTCATAAAGTTGTTCCTTCCTTAAGACCTCGCAAACTTGTCTCAAGTGGTCTAAGTGCTGACTTTCAGACTAGCTATAAATGAGAATGTCGTCAAAGTAGACGACGACAAAATTTCTCATAAAAGGGCGTAACACTTGAGTCATGATCCTCATGAAGGTACTCGGGGCGTTACTCAACCCAAAAGGCATGACTAACCACTGTTTGATTGAAAAATATAGTTTGTTTTGAAAAAGATTAATTATCTTTGGGAATAATTCAAAATTAATTTTTAAATTTGAATTCTGAAATTGAACATCCATTAGTGATAATATACTATCTCGAAAGGTAGAGATAAAATCTCCTAATGGGTTCAAATTTAAAATTTCAAACACGATCCTGAATATCGTAGCTTGATTTAGGAGGGAACTACATATGATCTCAAAGAATCAAAAATGAAGTTCAATCAGATATCTGGCTACGATAATCTAGATAGAGTATCGTTGATTTTATATTCAAAATTACATCAACAAATGATATATCATCCCAAAGGAAGAAGATATCACTTATGGTTAATTATTTGAACATGGCAATAACAATCGCCATTTTTTGTTTGATTTCCCAAAGATAATCAATTAAAGGTTTTGAAAACTTGATTTTTGAAAATCTGGTCTGGGTTTCTAAATCTCCTACGAGCGCAAGCCCTCGTAGTTAATTACATCATAGGAAAATAGAAATCTTCCTACGAATACTCTCGATTAAAATAGCGATACGAATTTTATTTAAGAATTCAAAGATTGATATCAAAGAAGGTTAAGGACTTGAATTTTCAAATGGGATTGGTTCAAAATTGAACACTTATTTCTGGAGTCAAACGAAGAAGAGTAGGAGGTGTTTTAAGATTCTGAATCACTTTAGAAACACCTCAAACTATCCTAAGTGTTGGGCTTGAATTAGATTGAAAGAGATTTTAGTTTGAGTGGTTAATTTTATTAGAAAGTGGGAATTAGATTCCCGGAAGATTGAGGTCTTATGATTGAAGATCTGCCTCAGAACCTAAGTCTAAAATTGGGTACTGAAAATCAGTGACCCGAATCCTAGCTAATGCAATGCAATCCTGGACTTACCCCGGCCTGCATTGGGGAGCCAGCTAAACCACCTAAACGCTTCAAAATCATGAGTCAAAGTTTTTATGAAAGAGTGGTTAAGGATGTTATTTAAGATTAAGTTTGAGGAGAGCGGGGCTGACATCTAGAGCAGATTCCTATTTAGCCCCTTAACATATGTTGGGTAAGATGTCTAAATAAAATGCAATTAAGAATTAGACTCAATTTTAATTTATTACTAATGCGATGCATGCTAGTTGACTCGATAAAATGCTTAAATCCATATGTAGCAGTTTTAAAATCAGGCTTAAAAAATAAGTTTTATCCTAGAGATTGCACAACATCCCCTTGGACAGAACTGCACCCTAATAGGTCAGGTGGTCTGCCAAAACCCGCAGGCGGGGAGGTGCCTAACAAGGTAGAGAAGATTCAATATGATGCATGAAAAACTTCCGGTGAGTCCGGGCTTACTTCTTAAAAGCGTTAGAGTTTCTATCTGAGCCTAAATATTTTTAAATTTTTGTTAAAGTAGAAATAGTTTATGACCGTACCCTCACGAGCCTCCGATCGAGTCCAGGCTAAATCAAAATCGACATGCAATAATCGCCAAAAAACTATGAAAAGCGGGCAAGTCCTTAATCGCAATCAACATCAGGTAATCAAATCAATTAAATAATTAAATTAATTAAATAAGTGCTCAAACTGAAAGTCCATGTGGCAAGTGCCACTTAATTATACAACCCAGGGTCTGCAGGAAAGTAAAGTGGCCGGGTACCACTGACTACAACCCGGATTCTACTCCTAAGACTCAAGTGACTTTGAGATTTGAGATTCTTCTTGTTCTTCAATTCTTCGCCTTCTTGGAACTTCTTGGATCGTCGGGTCTGGATACCCAAATGAAAAGAAACTCCCCCTGAATATGGGTGTTATCCTTTCTCTTTGGATATTTGAAATTCATCCTAATTTGGATCTCCAAATGGATAGGAACTCTCCCCTAAGGGATGTTCCTTCCTCTTTGGATTCCAAATTGGATATTTAAATATTTCAATCTCAAAGTATTTAACAGATTACAACTCAAATTCATATCAAATTACATTAATCAAAATTGAAAAATCTAGACTCAATTCTGCAAGGTTATCCTAATAATCAGCAATTTAAAAATGGCATCCCAAGCAGTTATAATTCATCTCAAGCAGTTAATATATTAAAAATTTAAAATACTCAAACCAGCCACACTTGGCCATGCTCTTTTTGATTTAAAGGGGGTCTTAACATGCTTAGCACCTGTACAAAACATATCAATTTTTAAAGCTTAATCATTTGCCACCTTTTTATTTAATGCCCTGTATGAGCATGGCCACATGCATAAGATTGAATTAGTATAAATCGTTCCTAACCTAAGGGTAGGTCTAACATACAATCAATCACATCACAGAGTGCAGTAAATAAATAAACAATCACATCAATTCTACCACTAGCAAACAGCATGCAGTAAAAGCTCGAAAACCCGGCACACATCAGAAAAGTAAACACCGGCCTAGCCTAAGACTAGAGTTGGTTGTCCTAGCAAATCATCTAAAGTATGTGAGGTAGGCTGTGTGGCTTTGATATGTCCTAGATAGAGTACTTGATTGAAGTTGCTTGATGTTCTAGTTGGTTGAAAGCTTAAGAGATTTTAATTAAAATTTAAATCTTAATGATTTGAATTTGATTTTGATTGTTTGTTGGATACCACCTTTGTTGCACACCGAGGCCGTGAAGTTTATTTCACCTTCCTTGGGGCTAATTTAATAGCCTCGTAGGCCTGGGTTACCCAGTGATACCCGATATAATTAAGTGCTTTAAGTTTAATTAATGTTGAAGGTTAATTAAATTTTAATTAGAATTGATTGATTACTGGTTTTAAGTTTGAATTAATATTTTCTGGGATTTTTGATGATTTATTGAATTTTGGAATTTTCTGGATTATTTTAATGATTTAATTAATGGTCAAAAGTTGACTTTTTGATTTAAAGTGTTTTCTGGAATGTTAATATTTTATTAAAATATTAGACCTTAATACGATCAGTTAGACATTAAGTACGCTGAAATTGGATTTTTCTATATTTTATTATGAAGGTTTGAAGTTTTGACTTAAATTTGAACTAGGTTTGACCAAAAGTTGACTTTTTCAAATTTGATTGATTTCTGAAATTTTGATATTTTTGATAAATATTAGACCTTAAGATGAGTTGAATGCCTTTGAGTTTGCTCAATTTGGAGTTCATTTGAATTAGTTATGAATTTTTGAAGTTTTGAGTATTTATTGAATTTTTAAAATTAGTTTAATTAAGGCCCTTTTTATGATTTGAATCCAAATAACCTCCAATCTTCTTGAAATCAACTCCAAAGGTCAGGAATGACCTAAGGAGTGATCTCCAAGTGTTTGAGAAATTTTTGAAAATTTTAATTATTTTTAATTAATTAAATTAATTAAATATTGAATTTCAATTAAACTTAAATTAAACTTAATTTTGAATTCCAGTCAAAGGGCTTTTATTTTTCACTTGTTAAGGGTTCAATTCTGGTCAGTTTGAGGTATTATATATGATTTTTTGATTTTAATCTGATTTATTATAATTTTTGGAAGGCTTAAAGGCTTAATTAAGGTTTAAGTTTGATTAAATTAATTAAGGGGCTTAATGACTTCAAAACTCAGTGGGATATTTTCCTATGAGCTGAGGGTGTTACTAAGTTCAAGTGTCCAAAGTTTCAAGTCAAAATGAGGTATATTTTAATTATTGGAGATATTCTAAGTTTTCTAGACTTAGGTCCTTAATTATTGTCCTTAATGACACTAAGTTTAAATGGGTTCAAATCAAAGTCTCTAACCCTTGAACAAACATATATAAGATGCATATACATAAACACAATCAAATCCTAAATCTAGGAGAGCCCTAAAGCTAGGTGGTGTGTGTATGTCCTAAACATGCAAAGATTAATGCTAATTAAATATGTTTAATTAGATTAATGAATGATTAGATCATAATCATTCATTAGCATTCCCACATGATTTCTATTCAAATATGTTGATCTATGTTTAAAATTTCATAGTAGATCTCTCAACCTAAAATATTGAAGTATCCATATATATTTTTCAAAATAATTTTAAAATATATACTTAATCTATACATGAAATTATATATAGACATATGTTTTAAATTAAGAATACTTAAGATATGATTAGGGTGACTTCAATATCTAATTGAGAGATCTACTGATCTACCAAGGTTGTTTGAAAATAAAATTTTTTAATTTTCAAAATAATTAACTTAGTATTTAATTAGATATTAATCAAATACTAAAGTAAATAAGTAATTAAAATAACTTAAAATTTATCAAGTTTTGATTTCTGAATTTGATTTCAAATTAAAGTGCTTAATTTTCTGAAAATTTTGATATATTATACTTAATTTTCTGATTTAAAATGAATTTATTATGAATTTTTGAAGTTTAAATTAATTAAAAGGAATTTTTAAATAATTTTAAATTAATTAATGACTAAAAATAATTTTAAAAATCCGTTAATTTAAAACTTAAGAATTTTCTGTAATTTTAAAAATTATTTATATATATATATATATATGTATTAATTTTCAAAAGTATTTAAATTATTAATGATTATTTAAATATTAATTAATAATTAAATATTTAGTTAATTGAAACATAAGATATAGTTTGAATTGATTAGTTTCAAAATTAGAATAATTTAAAAATAATTAATTAATTATTGGATATTAGTTAATTAAATCAATGAATATTAATTAATTATTAAATTATTAAAATATTATAAATCATTTAAATAATATTAAATAATTTAATTAGATTTTATTTAAATGTTCAATATCTTCAAGATTAATATTAAATTTAAAATTAATGAGATATTAATTAATTATTTAAATACTCACTTAGAATATTAAATGATATTTAAATATCCTAAATTATTTTAAAATTTTAAAATATTTTAAATGGTATTTAACTTTTCTAATTAAAATTAATATTAATTAAAACATTAAATTATTTAATATCAATTAAAGTAATACATTGTTTAATATTAATTGAAATATTAAAATTAGATATTAATTAAAGTTTTAACATTATTTATTATTAATTAAGATTTTAAAATATTTAATATTAACTAAAATATTAAATAATTTAATTATTAATTAAAGTTATAAATTATTTGATATTAATTAATATTATAAATTATTTAATGCTAGTTAAAATATTAAATAATTTAATATTAATCAAAATTTTAAAATATTTTAATGTCAATTAAAAGTACAAGGTACTTTATATTAATTAAAATATTAAGTAATTTAATATTAATTTTAAAATCATTTAATTTTAGTTAATATTATAAGGTGTTTAATATTATTTAAAATATTAAATAATTTAATTATAAATTAAAGTTATAATATCATTTAACATTAATACTTAATAACTAATATTTGATAATTAATACTTAATGATTAATATCTAAACAAAATATTTAATATTCAAATGCTAATTATTAATTTTTAGAATAATTAACATTTAATATAGTTTTAAAATATGAATATAAAATTAAATTAATATTAATTTCAAATTAAAAATATTAAATTTTAAAATATATTAATATATAACATATATTATTATTTAAAATTAATAATTAATATTTGTTTTAAAAAAATTATAATTTAAAATGATTTTAAAAATAATTTTAAAATCATTTTAAATTAAAACAGCCTCGGGAATGCCACGTGGCAGCCCTGGATTGGGCCTCCCAAAACGCGCTGGCGGCGGCGGTCAGACACGCGTCGCCCATCCAGCGTTTCACGCGGTTTCACTAATCCGAGTCAGCAAAGCCCGCTTACCGTCCGATTATCCGCTGTAACGAATCAACGGTTGAGATCAACGCCCGCGGTTTGATCTCGCGGAGGAAGATTAGACGGCGGACAATTGATCCCGCGGTTCTGGATCAAAGGCCGAGATGCAGCCGGATGGGAGAATTAACCGTGAGACCCAGTCCGCGGTTAATTAATGTTACGGTAAGGCTAAATCACGCCCGTTGATCAGAAGATCAACGGCTGGGATGTAGCATGGCTTGACTGGGCTGCCAACCGAGCCCTAGAACCTGTATTCGAGCTCGTTCTCTCGATCGGGTGAATCAAACTTCGTAAAATTTGAAACCTAGATTACCTAGGTGAACAGAAATCTTGTGGGAATCTTGGATTGATTTAAAACAAGCTTAACGTAAAATTAATTAACTCTAAGCTAAATGACCTAGGGCTAGAGTTTTTAAAGATTTTTACCGTTGGATTTATAGGATAATGGATTGGTTGCACTTGTAGATTGTCCACGCTCCTTTTCTTAGTTGAAGTCGCAGCTGGAGGAGCTACAGGTTGACCAGATGAAACCTGGGACGGATTTGGCTTGAGCTCGCCGGAATCTTGATCTCCAGTGGGGCTTTGACGGTGGGATTTGATCGGAAAATGTGGATGAGGTCCTTGAAGGCTTGAATGAGCAGAGAGCTCAGCTGGATGGCTCGAATATGGAGAGAGAATATGAGGTGTTGAATGAGAGCTCCAAATAGGGTGTTGCCCTATTCAAACATTCCCAGACCATTTGGATGGCTGGGATCGACTGGGAAGGCTGCTAGGATCAAGACATCTGTCCCTAGGGTGGTTGGGAGCAGAAGAATCAAAGGACACAAGGACAAATGACATGTAAAGGTCATTTTGTCCCTTTGTGGCCATGTGGGGTTAATGGAAGCCATTGGATATGGATCCAAGGGCTATGATAGACTCTAAGGATGTTCTAGAATCTGGCCAAACAATTTGAGCTGAGTTGGCATGAAGATGCCATGCCATTTGGGTGTTTAAACCTTTTTTAAGGCATTTGTTGACTATGTTGACCAGTCAACTGGTCAACAGCAGGTGAGGTGGCACCTAAATGGTCTTGATGGGCTAGTTAGGTAGATTGGAGAAGATTTGAGGTTTAAATATTAAAGCTAAAATACATTTGAAAGAGTTTGAAGAGATTTGACCAAATCATTAAAGTTTGACTAAGTCAAACTTATGGGATTTGACTCAAAATGGATTTGAATAAACTTGGGTCATCTCTTGAGAGGGATTTAAGCATTTGAATGAGTTGATTTGAACAACTGGGTTGGGATCAGGGGCGGAACCACATGCAAGGCAGGGGGGCAATTGCCCCCCCTCAAAAAAACATTTTTTTTATATAACAGTAAAATTTTAGTACACTTTTTTTTTGCCCCTCCTAAAAAATCACTTCTGCCCCCCCTAAAAAATTCTTTTGTCTTAATTTGCCCAATATTCTTTCCAAACGCTCCCTTAAAAAGCCTTTTTGCACTAATCCTAATGATGACAAGTCTTAATCTACTGCTAATCTGAAATGCATACCCTAAAATATCTATTTCTTCACATTTAGTTCTAATTTATTACACAATTTTTTTCTTCATTTTTAATATTTAATTATTTTTTATTGAATTTGCCCCCCCTCAAAACTGAAGCCGGTTCCGCCCCTGGTTGGGATAACCCACTTGAACCCTTAAGAGATATTTTAGTCAACTTAGGTTGACTCAGTCAACTAAGTTGACCCAGAAGGTGGGTCCAGGCTCAACAAGTTTGAAATGACATAATAGATCTGATAGGGGTGATCTGAGGGTTTAAATGGGTATTTTAGATCAAATGACCTGTTTAGGCCCTTAATGAGCCTAATGGGTCAACTAGGTTAACTTGGTCAATCAGATTGACCCAGAGTCAGGGGTTGGATCCAAACAGTTCAAAATGACATTCTGAGTCTACTGGTGGTGGTCTCAAGGTCTGGAGAAGTCATTTGGTCAAAATGACCTATCTGGGCCCTTAATGGGCCTTTTAGGTTAACCCTGGTTGACTTGGTCAATCAGGTGGGTCCAGGGCCTGGAAATAGGCTCAACAGATTTGAAATGGCATTTGGAGATCAATGGTGGTGGTCCCAAAGTCTGAGGAGGTCATTTGATCAAAATGACCTATTTTGACCCATAAAGGCTTGTTTAGTCAAACTAGGTTGACTTGGTCAACCAGGTTGACCCAGGGGCTGGAAGTGGGTTCAACAGGTTTGGTTTGATATTTGAAACTTGCTGGAGGTGGTTGCATTTGATTTGGAGCTCATTTGACTAAAGTGACTATTCACACCCCATAAGGGTATTTTGGTCATTTTGACTCCTGGTCCACTGGGGGTCAAATTGAGTCCAACAAAATGCAGTTTAATGCTCAATGGGTCATAATCAAGGATCTGAAAATGATTTGGAGCTTTGGAGAAAGCTCCAGGATCAAAATCCACTGGGTGGTAGGTCCAGTGGCATGGACTGTAAATATTTGAAGGTTTTACAGCCTTTGGATTTCAATTCAGTTTCTTGGGTTAGAGACCTCAGAATGAACTCAAATTTGGAGGGTTGCCTCTAGAGACATGTCATATCAATGTGGAACTGACAGACCTTGAATCAGAGGTCATTTAACTAGGTTTCAAAATGTTCAAAAATTCACTGGAAAAGGCTTTTAGGACTTAGACCTTTAGCCTTAGGTTTGAACCTGAACTTCTGGATTTAAGCTGAATTTTGAGTTTGAATGATAGGGTTTGAACTATTTAAATCATTTACCATCATTTAAGTGATTGTAGATGATTAGATAGGATTAAAGTCAGGTCAGAGGCCGTGACAACTAAATCTGAGTTGTTTAAAGGTCAGGATTGGTCAGGGATTTGAATTGACTTGAGCTCTGGATTGATTTGAGTCTTGAACAAATTAATTTAAAATCTGGTTTGGTCTAGAGTTTGAATAGATTTGAGGTCTGGATAGATCTAAGGTCTAGGAGGATTCTATCATCTAGAAGTCCTAAAGTCTGGAGTCTAGGGGCATCCTAGGATCTGGGTAGATTTAGGACATGGGTAGACCTTAAGACCTAAAGTCTAGAAAAATCCTAAGGTCTAGGATCTAGGAGATCTCTAGAATCTAAGAAATCCTAAGTTCTAGGATCTAGAAGATTCTTAGGACCTAAAGAAGATCCTAAAGTCTGGGTTCTAGGAAAATCCTAGGGTTTGGGAATCTCAGGATCTATAATCTAGAATGATCTCAGGATCAAGGTAGATCTAGGATATATAGTCTATGAAAAATCCTAGGGGCTAGAATAATCCTAAGATTTTAAATGGATCTAGAAGAATCCTAGGGTCTAGAATAAATCTTAGGGTCTAAGAAGATCATATGATCTAGTGTCTGGCAGAATCCTAGGATCTAGAATAACTCCTAGGGTTCAGGGTCTAGAAGAGTCTTAGGATCTAGAAGAATCCTAGGCTCTAGGTTCTAGGAGGATCCTAAGGTTTAGAATGATCCTAAGATCTAAAATCCAAGAAAGATCCTAGGATCTAGAATAGTCTGGAAATTAGATTGATCTGAGATCAGGATTAATTTGAAATTGGATTGATCTAGGATCAGATTGATCATAGAGTTAGGATTGATCCTAAGGATTGGAAAGATCCTAAGGTCCTGATTGGTTCTACTAACCTCATACAAAAATGAGGTCAACAACCACTCATAGAGACCATCCTTGATCTTAAAGGCAGTCTTCCACTCATCATCGGGTCGGATCCGGATCTGGTGGTATCCACTCTTGAGATCAATTTTGGAGAATAGAGTGGCTCCCGTCATCATATCCAGCATATCGTCCAATCTCGGAATAGGGAACAATATTTGACGATGATTTTGTTGATAGCACGGCTATCAACACACATTCTCCAAGATCCATCCTTCTTAGGAGTGAGAAGGGCGGGCACCGCGTAGGGATTAAGACTCTCCTTAATAAAGCCTCGTTGCAGTAACTCGTCTACCTGCTTCTTAAGTTCAGCATGTTCCGTGGGATTCATGCGATAGTGTGGCAGTTTAGGGAGGGAGGGAGGCCCTAGGGACAAAGTCTATGGCATGCTGAATGTCTCTAAGTGGAGGTAGATGATCTGGGAGATCATCAGGGAAGACATCAGCAAACTACCCCAAAATGGGTTGGACTTCCTGAGGGATAGGATCATCAGATTCAGTGGGAATCTCACAACCTACTAATACGTACAGAGGTGCGCCTCGAGTAATCTCGGAGTCCAGAACCTTGGCGGTGACCAAGTTCAGTCCTTTCTTGGACTTAATAGGGTGGGATTTGGGATCATCCTTAACCCGGGGCTGCGATGGCAAAAGCTTAATCTTTTTGCCCGCATGTGCGAACACGCAGGTGTTTGAACGCCCATAGATGTGGACATCATTATAAAAATCTAGGGACACCCCAAAAGATTTGTCCAACATCCATCATTAACACATCACACCAAATATTCTCCTTATAATCAGCGAATGAGAATCGTATGAAGCTTCGTTCCTTCACCTCCAAGGCAGTGGAGTTGACCCAAGCTACTTTATAAGGGTTGGGGTGAGGAATGGCAGACAGACCCAGTTTAGACACCATACTGGAGGAAACAACATTGATGCAACTGCCACTATCCACGATGACTTTACAGTTCTTATCTTTAATTTTGGTGTAGGTGTGAAAGTTCGACGTCCTACGCCAGTCATCGGTGGTAACAGGTTGTGGCAGTGCACATCTCACCACGCAGATGGGAGAAGTGTCCAACTTTTGAAGGCAGTGGAGGACAGCGGTGTCATCATCCTCCTCAAAGAAATTGCCTTCATCTTCCACTTGATGGACCTGATCAACCTCGGGCTCAAGATCCTCCTCAGTAATCTCCTCAATAATGGAGACTTTGTAGGGACTGGAACACTGAGAAGCGATATGCCCATACCCCTGGCATCGAAAGCACTTGGTCCCGGGACTGGACTGAGGGGTATCCGGAGTGGGAGGTTTGTTTCTAAAATCAGGTCGGGGTGCAGGAGGACCAGTGGGTGGTCGGGTAGTGCTCCCTGGGGTAGGTCGGGCAGTAGAGGTATGAGGAGTGGAGCTACTAGAAGGTATGTAGGAAGTCCTAGAGTCGTGGTGACGACTAGGGTGCTAAGACCGACTCTCCTCAAGGTTTAGCACTAAGCTGTAAGCATTTTCCAAGGTAGTGACGTTCTGGGCGAACAGCTCATTGCGAAGATCCTCTCGCAACCCAGTACGAAACATAGATAAAATTTGCACGGGGGTAGTGGAGGTCTCGCCTTTGCAACGTATCAGATAGTCGTCAAAGGATGCGATGTAATCCTTGACCGGCTTACTACCCTGAGTCAACCTATGCCACCTATCCAAGAGCCTAGGGAAGTACGAGGGAGGCAGGTACTTCTGCTTGAGCTCTCGCTTCATCGATAACCAATCAGTGATAGGGTACTTATTTCGTGACTCCCTAAGGCTTTCTAAATTTGACCAAAACTGACTAGCCCTACCAAGGTGTTTTATGCTGGTAAACTTGACCTTCCGAGCCTCGGAGATGTTATACCACTTAAAGAAACTATCCATACTTTTGATCCAATCTAGAAAGAGCTGGGGATCGAGGGTACCATCGAAAGTGGGTGCATCGACCTTGGTATTGTTCATCAGTGGGAGATCAGGGTCATGGTGGTGATCATGTCCATAATGGGGAACTCGATGAGGGGCACAAGGTGGTCCCTCATCCAGAAAAGGATCGTCCCCGTACATGGAAGGAGGCCTAGATGGGGTGTAAGGAATCGGGTGGCTCCTACCACGCTCTATGGTGTCAAATCGGTCAGTGGTGGCCCTACGAAGCTCAGCTAGATCGGCCTGATTTTCCTTGAGTTGCTGACTAATGGTGTTCATTTGGCCTACCAAAAGGTCTAAAGTCCTTCCAAGTTGTTCCGAGTCTATTGTTGGTCACTAGGGGGATACTTAGGGACGAATCTATGAAGAGGACAGCAAACAAATGCAATGGAAAGACACCCTAAAAGGTCACTAAATGATGCAGGAACTTCAAGGACAGCAAACTACACTAAGGTGTTAAGTCACCTAGGCAAGTCGTGAAGTTGTTGAGTTAAAATCAGCATCTAGAAACCTAAGAAACAATCCTAGTGCTCACTAAATGAGTGCAGAAATTAACTGGACAGCAAACATAAATGGAGATTAAAATATTTTAAACGATGCTATGCATGCAAAATTAAATAGAAATAGTAAAGTAATAACCTAGGGTGAATTCTAACATGCAAATTCTAGGTTAACCATGCTCTGATACCAGATGATGCAGGACTATCATGCTATGTAATGAATGAATACGAATTTGCACGATTTTAAGAGCATAACAACTAAAATTACAAGTTAATCAAACGACAAAATAAAATGTAAGAAGGGTCACTTTCGTTTAGGCCAAATTACATGAGAGATTTGAAACATTACAAGTAACATAGAAACTCAAGACATGCGTATTAAGTAGATTTCCAACAAAAATCCCTTTTCTAAAAATGAGATTATTACATAGAAGGTAACTCAAATCCTACGTTTACTAAGCAACGGAGATTAACGAAGCACGATCCTTTGCGGTTCCATCATCACCTACAAGATTCGTGAATTCAAAAATAAATGAACAAGGGTCGAAGTTCACCCTTATTGAGAACCGGAGGTGATGATCCACTGGGCGTTGCTTATTTGCTCGTCGAGGGCTTCAACAAGAGAGTCCAAGATACGCTCCACGTACTCTTCCACCGTGTGATCGATATTCGGATTGACGTCAAAGTAGGTGGAGTGCATAATGAGGAGGACGCCTTGCTCGTCGTAGGCGTAGCCGAAGTCAACTTCCGGATCCATGCATTTGACTTGCTTGGAGGAGATGAGAATGCCTTCTTGCTGTCCTTGTGGGTTTCCCTTGAGAGAATAGAGTTTATCTTCAAAATCCAAGTGGAAGGAAGGGAGGAGGGTGGTCGGCCAAGGGGAAGAAGCTTTGGGAGAGAAATTGGTTCAGATTTTAGGGGAAGTAATATGGAGGAAAAACAGGAATTGATTTCCAAATCAGATTTCTAGCTTTGGAAATAATTTGAATAGGCTAAGGGGTGGTAGAGAGGGGCAGGTAGAAGGAGGGCAGAAATTAGGATTTAATTCCTAAGGGGGAGGCTTGATTTGGGTAGAAAATAAATAGGTGGGCCCTAGGGGATTTCGGCCAAGGGAAAGAGAGAGAGAGAAGAGGTCTAGATGCAATGTATTTGGAGATCTGAGTTAATTAAATAATCAATCTCAGATTTTGATTGATTACTAATTAATGAGCTTTCCAAACTTAGGCATCCTTAATTAGGAAAGTGTAGGGATTTGAATTAATTAAATAATCAATCTCAAATTTGGATTGATTATTTAATTAGGACATTTTTCAAACTTAGACCACTTTAATTTGGAAAGTTTTGACTTTCAAACTCTTTTGAAATTTGAAATCAAATAATTTCCAAATCCAAATGAATCTATTTTAGAAAAGGGCATGGGGTGTGGCCGACGGTTTGGATGAGTGGGGGTAGGCTGGCGGCTTGGAGTGGTGGTGGTGGTGGGGGTAGGGGTCGGCGGTGGTGAAGGAAGGTGGGCCGTGGGCTAGAAGAGAAGGGAAGGGAAGAAGAAGAGAGAATAGCGAAGAAATTAGCCACGAACCCGGACACTTCCAAGGTTGGTGGGTGATCCGATTCCCTCTCCTATGGATTTCTCCAAGGCTCTCAAAACTCTCACATCAAGAGAACAATATGCAGGAATTTCTTTAATAATCATTCATTAACATCAAAAGAGAACAATAGGGCTATTTATAGCCTCATACAAAAGGACTCAAATATAAAATACGACAATGCCCTTTTGGGCTTACATACGACCTCCCATAAGTAAGGGTAACATCGGAAATAAAAACTAACAAAGCAAATAACAAACAAATACATAATAATACTCAAAAATACAAAGACTCAATCGTGGCCGTAGATCGATTGCCACGTTGTTGATAAACCTTCCATGCTCTGATGTTTGATCTGATGTCCCCATCAACTGCACATCAGCTCCATGTGATCCTTTCTTTTTTTGCATGCATTCATTTGCATCCAATGGATTTTCTTCTTAGATGAAGTTTCACTAACCTCCAAGTAGCATCCTTCTGAAGTGACTTCATCTCTTCATTTATATCCCTCTTCCATAAGTAACTATCAGGGCTGTCCAATGCTTCCTCATAGTGACTAGGAACTTCAAACTCCATGGCTGAAAGTACAAATACAATATGTTCCCTTAACCAAGCTGTTTTTGGGACATTCTGGCGACTGGACCTGTTCTTTGCAATAGATTCCTTAGCAGAAATCTCAGTCTCGACATCATCTTCTATCTCCTGATCTGCAGTTGAATTTGGTACCTGGGTAGAAGTGATCTGCCTTTGTGGAGCAAATGGAGTTGCATCAAACTCCAACTTTTGCAGTGCATCTGTCGTCCTAATAGAACTCTCCACCTACTTCGAGTCTTAAGGCTTCAACTTGCTCGCCTCATCGAAAGTAACATCCCTGCTAATGACAATCTTCTTCTCCACTGAATCATAGAGTTTGAAGCCCTTGACTCAACGTCTGAAGCCAATAAAGATCGTCTTCTTTGCTCGTGATTCTACTTTATCATTCTGAACATGATAGTAAACTGAACACCCAAACACTCTCAAGTGCTCATAATCTCTAACAAGATGCCTTGACCACATCTCCTTTGGGGTCTTTTTCTAGTAGTTGCAGAAGGCAGACGACCCACCAAGTGAGAGATATAGTATATTGCCTCAGCCCAACAGACTCTATCCAACCCAACATTAGATAACATACACCGAACTTTTTCCACCAAAGTTCAGTTCATCTTTTCTGCATCCCGTTCTGCTGCGGTGTCTCAATAACATTGAAGTGGTGCTCTATCCCAGATCTTTAGCACTCCTACAAGAATGCATAAAAGTGTATTCGCCCCCCATTGTCTAATCTGATACACCGGATCCTTTTGCCAGTCTGAGTCTCAGTCCACTTCTTCCAAGTTCTAAAAATCTCCAGTACCTCGCTTTTGCGCCTCATGGTGTACACCCAAATATATATGGCGTGATCATCAATACAAGAGACAAATTACGCCGCCCGCCGAATGATGTTGTCTTTGTCGTGCCCCAAACATCTATTTGAACATATTCAAAGATACCCTTTATTCTGTGGATGGTAGTACCAAAAGATACACGTGTCTTTGCAAAATACACAATGTTCACAAAGATCGAGCTTGCAGGTTCTTGCTCCTTTAATCAATACTTGTTTCACCAAAGCCATAAGCGAATCCTCTTCAGCATGAGCTAGCCGTATATGACACAATGCAGTGGTATCAGAAGAATCATCAGCAATAATAGTCATTCCAGTTACTGTTCTTCCCTGAAGATAGTAAAGGTTATAGTGATGAACTCCCTTCATAAAAACTATCGTTTCATGATATATCTTCAGAACTTCTGCCTCAATGATTACCTTATAGCCCTTGGTCTCTAAAGCCCTAACAGACAACAAATTCTTTCTGATATTTGGAATATGTCTCACATCAGTCAGCTCTCTCACAGTATCATCATGCATTCTGATGAAGATGCTCCCTACACCAACTGTACGATAAACTTGATAATTTTTAATAGTCACAACACCAATATCAAACTCTTTGTAAGTAAAAAATCACTATCTAGTGGGACAAATGTGATAGGTAGCACCAATATCCATAATCTAGCTTGAGAATTTGACTTTTAATAAGACACAATGGAGAAAAAGGATTAATGTAGCCGACCCCATATAGTGGGATAAGGCTTCTTGTTGTCGTGACAAATCTAGCTGCATTATGATAGAATTGAAAAAAGAGGCATAGATAAAACCAAAAGCTGAAAGAAGAGAATTTGATTGTTATTATGGAAGATGCTTAGGATGCACTAACAAGATTTAAGACACAATAGAGAAAAAGGATTAATGTAGCCGACCCCACGTAGTGGGATAAAGGCTTGTTGTTGTTGTGACAAATCTAGCCGCATTATGATAGAATGTTGAAAAAAGTGGCATAGATAAAACCAAAAGCTGAAAGAAGAGACAATGAATGTTATTGTGGAAGATGCTTAGGATGCACTAATACTTAGTGCCAACAGTTCGATGCAAACATAGATATTAGACTCAAGCATATCTTTCTATTCTTCTTTCAATAAAGATCTAATGACAAACTCGTACACATGCAATTTTAGCTAAGCATTCTTTTTTGGTGACAAGTTCTTAAATATTGTGGGCATTAGAGATGTAATAGTTAAAAAAAGCAAGTAATAACACCTTAAAGCTAAACAAAGTCAAGCATATCCTTGGTTTAAGGGGAAACCTGATATTTATCATACAACTAGCTATAAAAGAAAGTCACTTTCAACGATGATGCTTAAAAAGTGATAAAAATTACTTTGGTGATTGCTCAAGTCACTATAATACTTTTTTTGCACCATCACCGATATAGGAACAATAGGAGTTGCTACAAATGTAAAGGCATATTCAAATCTATGACATTAAAGATTAGGCCATATGAGCAAGAAAGGTTTAAAGATCTTTCACTCTCAATATAAAATCTAAAATTTAAAATTTATTGTATCAACCTTTTATGAAGCTTGTGTTATATAAAAATAAATGAGGGTTAGTTTCTGAATGATCAAGACAAAACTCAGATCTATAAGCTTGAGTTGATACACATAGCTATATGAGAGCCATCCCATCATTGTACAAGAAAGGTATGTTATTTTATTAAAGAATAAATATGATGTATTTGGCACTATCATGAAGTTGAAGAGCTCGATGGAAAATGAAATTAAAACAAAAATCTAGTGCCTCTCATTTGATAATGGTGGGGAGCACCCTTCATAACATATAAAAACTGCTACAATGCTCATGGGATTTATATGGAGAAAGCGATCCTGTGAACTTCAAAATAAAATAGAGTAGTTAATAGAATGAATAGAACTCACAATGAATGTGCAAAAAGCATGAGATTGCATTAAGGTCTTTTGAAGGTCTTCTTAGCATATGCAATAAACATCACATAATACCTATTGATTGAGGACCATCAGTTGCACTAGGGGTGTAAATGAGTCGAGTCGAGTCGAGTAGTGGCCTTATCAAGCTCGGCTCGTCAGTCAGATTTTTGGCTCAACCTCGAGCTCGAGTCGAGCTCAAAAAGCGAGCTCGAGCTCGACTCATCGCACTGTAGGTCAACTCGTCGAGCTACTCGATTCGAAGTTCAAACTCCAATTTCCCGTGTTTTCGTTTTCCCATGAAACATTCCCGCCCGTGTTTCGAATTCTCGCGTCTGGTTCGTCTTCCACAGCCGGTTCCACGTCCGCGTCCAGTTCGCCTTCAGTAGCAGTTTTCGCATCAGCATCTGGTTCGGCGTCCGGTTCGCCTTCCGCAGCCGGTTCCGAACCTACCGCTGTTCCGCATCCGCAACTATGAGCCTTCCGTCGTTCTGAGTTCCGAGGTTTGATCCGCGAATTCAAATGGGTCTTTCGCGGGATTTTTAAAACGGCATGAATAAAATAAAAATTATTTAAAAAAATATTAATAGTAGTTTGAGCCGGCTCGCGAGCTTGCGAGCTCACGAGCCGAGCCTCATCAAACTCAAATTTGAGCTTGTGGCTCGATAAGCTCGGCTTGCGAGCTCGTTAATGAGTCGAACTCGAGCCGGCTCGGCTCATTTACACCCCTAAGTTGCAACCAACTTTGTGATTATTAAAGTAGCCTTGATGGAAACTGATGTATATTTGTCACATTTGATGGTTTGGATGCCTATCATATGTTTATATTGATTTTTTTTTTTTGAAAGAATATGTTGATTAATTCACGACAGATAAAACTTGATCCAAAATATAAGAAGTTTTATTACATTAAATATGATTGAGATAAGTTTGGATATAGATTATGAGATAGTTATGGTAATAAAATTATTATAAGTGGAAATATTCTCTTTAATGAATATGTATTCTGCAAAAACAAATCAAGCATTACTATAAAAGACATCTCTACTCCAGATGTTGAACTAGAAGAGACACCTTAGGCAACTAAGGAGCAGCCTTAGTCCAATACACTAGCAAGTTGCAACTCAAGTCAGATGGTCACATAGAACTTACAAGTCAATTAGTTGTTATTCTACTTCACTTTATTACTTATTGCTTAAAGATATAAGAGCCTAAGTGCTACAACGAAGCTATACAGGTAAATGGTTTTATCAAGTTAGAGCTTGCCAATAAAGAATAGATGGAATCTCTTTACTAGAATAGCATTTGGATATTAATCTAGTTGCCCAAAGACATGAAGGTATTGTAAAACAAATTGAGAAACAATGTGAAGGAATAACATAAATGAATCAAAAGGTAGAAGTAAAGGCTTGTTGCTAAGGAGTTCCGACAAAAAGAATGTATAAGCTTTACAATGATATTCTCTGTAGTGGTTAAACTAATGATTATTCATGTAATACTGAGCATTATTACAACATAAAATCTATAGCTTGAATAAATGGATGTTAAGATAATTTTCCTCCATGATGACTTGGAGGTTACATCTATATGCTACAACAGTAGGTTTTATTGAACTTGAAAAATAAAGTTTTATATTTAATTTAAATAAAAGACTTTATACTTTAAAACAAGCACCTCATTAATGATACCAAAAATTCGATGGATTTATGTATAGTATTGAATTTCGTAGATGCAATGTTGGCCATTGTTGCTATGTTAAAGAGGAAAATGTTGTATTTTTTTTACTATTGTATGTCGGACGAGAAGTTAATTGTAGGGGCTAATACTTTGATTTGAGAGATGAGTCAAAGTAATTTTTATATGAAGGTTCCGTGAGAAGTGAAAAAGATTTTGGGATAAGAATAGATCGTAACAAGGCCACAAGTACGTTGTGTCTTTCACAATCACAATATATTGAAATGGCGTTTGATATGTTCAATATCATAAAGATAATGATTATAGGTATGTCGCCCATCAGCCAATTCAAATCATCAAAGGAACATTTTATATAAACTAAAGAGAAAAAGAAGATATGGCCAAAATCTTCGATGTGTTAGCGATTGAATCACTTATGTATGCAGTGCCCTACAAAGACTACATATTGCTCAAACAGTGGGAGTACTTAGTAGATACATGTCCAATTTTAGAAAAAAAAATGCAGGATGTTGTGAAGTTGATATTATATTATCTAAAAGATACGATCAACTGTATATGAAGTTTGAAAGAACTAACGTAAAATTGTAGGTCTTCGTTGATTCAGATTTAAGAGGAGACTTAAATGCTAGAATAAGTATCACCTTGGTGGCACCTAGGGGTGTCAATATTGGACCCGACCCGAAAACCCGATCCGAACCCGACCCGAAAATTTCGGGTCTGGGTTAACCCGAACTCGAAACGGGTCGGGTTCGGGTCTGAAAAACCGACCCGTTTGTAAAACCGGGTCGGGTTCGGGTTGACCCGGGAACGACCCGGAATGACCCGCTGCCCGCACTGCCCTCGAAGCCTGCCCAAGAAGTCGCGTTCGCGTCGCGTCGCTCTGCGCCTCGATGCCGCTGCCCACGCTGCCGCGTCGCCTGCTCGCGACCGCGAGTCGCGTCGCGTCGCTTGCCCGCTCTGCCCGCGATGTTGCTGCCCGCTCTGCCGCGCGAGTGCGCGACGCCGCTGCCGCGCGAGTGAGAGACGCTGCTACCGGCCTGCCGCCGTGCGGCGCGACCCCGCTGCTGCCGGCCTGCCGCGAGAGCACGACCACGCTGCCTGCCGCGCTGTGGCCCTGCTGTCGCGTCGTGTGCGGGAAATCGACCCAAAGCGGGTCGGGTTCGGGTCAAGAAAATCGACCCGTTTGCAAAAACGGGTCGGGTTGACCTGAACCTGAACAGTGCCGGGTCAATTTCGGGTTCAACCCAAACCCGACCCGTGACCCGAAATTGACACCCCTAGTGGCACCACTATTAGTTGGGCGTCACAACTTTTGAATATAGTCGTGCTATCAATTATAGATGTTGAATACATAGCAGTTAGTGAAGCCACTAAGGAGAT
Organism: Dendrobium chrysotoxum; assembly: GCA_019925795.1. Lineage (NCBI taxonomy): Eukaryota > Viridiplantae > Streptophyta > Magnoliopsida > Asparagales > Orchidaceae > Dendrobium > Dendrobium chrysotoxum. The sequence goes on from CM034307.1 coordinate 57,559,953, forward strand.
GGTTTGATTGAAATGTTTTCTAGAACAATTAAATTGATCCAAAAAAGTTGTCGTTCTCTTTTGTAATAGTCAAAGTATTATTCACTTAGCAAAGAACATTGTTGTCTATTATAATAAAATACATACAACTCAAGCGCAACTACATATGTAACTTCCTTGAAGACGATGTCTTATAACTTATCAAAATTAAAGGAGCAGAAAACCCCAGTGATGTGTTAAAAAAAGTGGTACTATTGAAAAACTGAGGCTTTGCAAATCGTCATTTAATCTCTATGAATAATGATACGGAAGTGCTGCACATAGAAGTATTCATACATTATCACTATGCTGGTATATTAAAAATTTAGACTCCAAATGGGAGATTATTAAGTGTGGAGTCTAATTTCATTAATTGTCTTAGATAAGATTTAATCTTGGTTTTTTAATATTGGTTGATACCAACTTAAGATTCATTAAACTTTATTTTCTAAGATAGTGGCTACATAACTCAGTGATGAGGCAGTTATAAACTATGTAAACTCATGTGCTTTGTGTTTGAGATCTTTGGTGTGATTATGCTCTCATCTTCATTTAGTTTTTTTGCTTAAAATGTAATCACTATCCTAACATCCTTGAACTCGCCAATGCCTACTTCACTTGCACTCGCTCATGCATCTCGCTCAACTAATCTTGTGCTTGATCTACTCCTTTGATCCTTTATTTTTTATCCAACTATATTAGGTCAAGCCATCTTCTTGTGATATTTACCGGCTTCAACTCCCACATTGAGCAATTCCTCATAGGGTTGATTCCACATCGAGTGGTTTACATAAAATATAGTGGACTATTATCATCAATCTCTTAAACCCAATTCCAATGCTTTATAAATTTCTATTTCTATTATCATGACATCAACAAAACCAAGGAAATTGAGTTGTTCAAGAGGCATAGCTTATATGTACAAGATACATGGCACATAAAATCAGGATACGGACTTTCAAAATGTTTAAAATTCACTGTGGTGTCAATTTTATTGATTTATTTATATATCTCATCAAAGTTATAAGCGTTCCCGCAGAAAAAATTATTTTGAATGTGATTTAGATTTGGCTTCATCAATGTTGCATAATGGTCATCAAGTTCATCTACAACACCTGGATCAACAAAATAGTAGTTTTTATAAATTAACTCTGAACATCATCGTACATGTTTCATCAATGATCTCATATTCATTTGGAATTGTGTCTATTGATTCTTACATGATTATATTTCGTGTGCTGCACAAACGATCCTCTGTTTTGTACAAAATTGTACAACGATATACCATTCCCAGTTTACGGTACTGTAATCCTGGTAATTAAAGATGTAATTTATTTTTTCATCTTTCGAGTGTGCTTTCTATATGACAATACTTTCCCCATACCTGCTTTGTTCTTTTTCTCCAGGGATATTGTGAAGTTTGAGGACCTTTTGCAATAATTTCTAAGTATGACTTCATGATGATGAGTTGATGGAGAAAATATGGGGGATTTGTGCTTCCATTCGCTGATGTTGATATTCATTGCATGTTTGGAACTTTCCACCCATGGTGAGATGCTTCGCTAATTGCCTGCTAGGCTTTTCACATTGCACATCATAGGGAAAATGGATTGTCGCATTGCCTATGACAGAGAGAGAGGGAAAGAGGAAGAAGAAGAGGTAACTTGCAAACACAGCAGAGACCAATATGATTGGGGAAATTTCCGTTATAGGTAAATGCCTATTTTTCTCGTGGAGTTGTAAAAAATTGTCGTTGTAAGATATTGACTATAATTTAAGAGGGTCTAAGATAAAACTGTTTTGTTTGAGATATAGACATAATTAGCAACTCCTTAAATAATTATTCTGATTTTCCTACTGAAAAACGAGCACAAAAGTAATTGTATACTACAAAATAACATTGAAAAATACTATTTGAAAAAAAAAAAAGTGTCTGGCGAGTCTGATAGGCATGTCGTAACAAAACCAAGCTGCAATATATTTTGTTGTCCTTTAACCGTGTTGTGGAATAGTAAAAAATGAACAAACTTGTGTAGCTTCCCTCTATATGATTATTGGTCCTTGCCAAGATGTTACTAAGTTTATTTTCGCTTGGATTATTATTCAGGCTATTCTACTTCACACGCACCCTCATATTAGTCAAAGGCTTATCGTATGGTGCCCAACTCGCATGCCAAAAGCTTTGCCAAACGAATAGAATCTTCTGCCCAGTTTCGTTTCTTATAAAGCTTTTGGATTCAAAAGCACAAGCTTTACAAATTCATTGTAATCTAGAATATAAGAAATGCTGTGAACAACCCTAACTGCATCACTTCTTTTCTGTCCAATAAATCATTATCCGGAACAAATGATTTTATGTACAAATGGAGTTTAGGAAACCACTCTGTGATGCAAACCATTGTATAATATGTTTCCTAAAAACCTATCTTAAAGAAGCCCAACAAAACCACTAGGACAACAATAGCTTTGTTTATACACTGAACACAAGAAAACAAAGTCTATCCAACCTCTATTAAAGCAGTGGATACTATAATATCTGACCTTCTAGGAATTCGTACTTTAAGTTGTTTTAGGTGTTTTTGTAACATTGAGTTAGAATTACAAAGGCAGGGTTTCATCCTTGTAACCATGTAACTATGGAGAATTGAGTGCTTTAATTTCATTGCTCTAGGTTAGCCTGATCTTATCTCTTACATATTTTACCAGTTTTTGATACAGTTTTCATTAGTTTCAGCTATTGATGCTTGTGATATGATGTTGGTTTGTTGGTTGGAAGATTTGACTACTAATCAAGATGTTTTGGGTTCGAGTCTTGCGTATGTGATGTGTGTATAAATTTGTCTTTGAACCCCCCCCCCCCCCCCCCCCAAAAAAAAAAAAAAAAAAAAATCAGCACCATTAGCTTTCTTTAGTCAACTCAAAAGAAGTGACATGTAATTTGAATATATTTTATATCAGAAATATTGAGAGTGGGCCTAGAGCATTTGGTTAAGGTGCCTCCATCATGACTTTGAGTTTAGGGTTCAAGTCATTCTCTGCAAAGCTGTGTGCATCAACCCTTTCCCATATTCTGGATTAGCGGGGGCCTCATGGATTAGGTTACACTTTTTTCTTTTGTGCAGAAATATAAGATATTTGTTAGGTCCATATACACAAAAAGTTTCCTATATAGAAGATAATTATATCATAAAAGAAATAAGCTCTAATCAAAGAAACGGCTATTTAATTTAAAACTCACTTGGTAATTGTTTGAATTTTAATCAGTGTGATATTGGATTTGATTCACTTAGGCTCTATAATAACTCACTCAAAATTAGTTCAATTCTATTCCAAATTGACTCAATTCATATGAAAATATAAATTTATATGCATATTTTCTCTCTTTCTCACCAAGATGAGCGCGCACGCATGCACATGCACACATCAATGCATGTTTGCATGTGCGCGTGCGCACACACATACTCTCACTTTTTTTGTGCATATACCCCCCCCCCCCCCCTAAAGAAAAATCAGTGCACTTATATCTCTTGGTGAGAGAGAGAGAGATGAGAGTGCAAATTATGCTCAAAGTATTGCAAAAATGAGATAAGATCCAAAAGATAAAAAATGTGCTTCTATACCTTTTATTTATAGAATTTCAAGGGTTATATGGAACGCTGTTCCATAAAGGTAAAATGGTAAAAAATGCTCAAAGTATTTCAAGTGTATTATAATCTGTATGTGCTACCTTTCGTGTTACTCATTTGAAGAAGTTTGTCAAATATCTTTCCAATGGCAAAGATGGTGCTTCAAGTTAGTAAAATGTGGTCTTAATCGGGCAAGGCAATCCAAATGAGAACCACCAAAGGCTCATGGGCAACTATTTTAATGTATTCTAACATTTCAGATGACACAACAAACAGAACTATTTTAATTATATATATATATATATATATATATATATATATATATATATATATATATATATATATATATATATATATATATATATTTTCAGTTAGGAATTTAAATTTGTTAAATTTAGAAAGGTAGAGCTAGAATTACTTCAAACTTTGTACTGGAATTGATTATTTTCAAGTAGAATTATATTGCTTTGAACTGAATACAAAGTTTTATCTGATTGAGGCCAACTGATGAACTCAATACTGGCAAACCTTGTATACATAAGATACAGACAATGCCATATCAATATTTTATTCCACTTTAGACTTCTGAACCAATTCACTTCCATACACAAATACAAAACTATGCTTGATATGTGAATGTGACAATATTTTAGATAACAGAAATCTTAGCTGACACTGAACTTGGGCATCTTTATCAAGTATCTTTCTGCATGGAAGAAGTCATGAAGAAAAACCTGCAGTTCAGCTACTTCATGATCAAGATTGACTACCCTGATCTGTTGTTCTAGAACAGAAGCCTGGTCCTCAATAATATTTCATTTTTTTGGGTATTTTTATCATATTTTTATCGTACATATGATATCATATTTGGAATGCTGTTGATTTTTATGAAAAAGATGATGCAACTGATTACCAACTCACACATATAATTTGGTCATGAATGCTTCTCTTTTCTTATGCTAGGGTTAGCAAGTCAAACAAGAGGACTATTGATAAGGTCAAGAGGTTTTATCTTCTATTGTGCAAGGGATTATTATATGAAATGAGCATATCATTGAGAAGGTTAGGAAGCTTAGGTCAATCTTTAAAGTAATGCTGGGGTTGTTTTTTTTATTTTTTATTTTTTTGTTTGGGAGATTATTTGGTGACTCCATCCCAATATTTTTTTTTAATTCATTGTTCAATTTTTTATATTTATTTGCATTAATATTATAATACTAATAATTAATTTTTATTTAGGAAGGATAGACTAAAAAATAGTGGTATTAGATGTACATTTAAAGCAGCTTATATTTAAGATAGATGAAGGAAAATAGTCTTGGATGATTTAGATATGGACAACAAAAGGTAATAAAATACTCAATAAAGAGGTAAAAAAAAGTGTAATAAACTTGTAGCACATGAGAAGTCCAAATATTTGCCAAAAATAGGTTTAACATTTCTTCAGATTACTTAAAAATATTTGATTGGGATTACAGTAATTTTTTGTAAAAATTATTATAAAGTTGTTGTGGGGAAAATAATTTTCTTAAAATTTGTTGTAAAAAAATAGCTTCTTAGCACAGAAAATTTTTGAAAGCAGCAATGAAATAGTAGTCATATAAAATTATGGTTGTGATCTGAAAAGTAAAATAACAAAAAAGTTATCCCAAAATTATGATTATAATAGTATCAATAAAAGGTGAGCATTGATCAAATATATTTATTAGTGATAATGTTATAATTTAAAGAGCATAATAAAATAATCAAAATTTATTAGTAATAATGTATATAATTATTAGATGTCTAAACTTGATGAATAAATAATTAAATAGTGAACTGAATAAAATAAAAAAAATATTTTTGTCAATAACATATGAATTTAATTAACTATTAGAAAAATAATAAAATAAATACATCAAATTTGATAAAAATCATTAAAACATATTATTCTTTAGTAATAAAGTCAAACATTCAACATATAAGTAGTTAAAAATCGATTAAAATTCAATTATAATCTGAAATTAAGAAATTTAAGCAATAAACTTGAACAGAACTTTAAAGCTCAACTTAAAATTAATAAAAAACAAATAAAACAAAATTAACGACCACACGGAATTTAAAGCATTTTTCTATTAAAAAATTATGCAATAATATATAATATGAAGCAGTCACTTTTAGCAAAAATCAATTTAGTCAATCTCATATGTACTGATATCAACATCTGTGCAACAACCATTAACAAACAAGGCAGCAGAAGTCTCACCATACCATGCATGGGACCAACATGTCTTCCTTCCCATGCAATGCACGCAAAAGATCTCATGAGCTTTGAAGTGGTAAATGCTTGACAAGTCCTAACAATTTTTTTAAATTACATTTCTTGCAAAGATGTGAATATAAGATTTCATTTGGGATAGTTTTCTTTTAAATTTTATAAAGTAATTTTTTAGAACAAAAAATTTTGTACTTAAAAATTTATTATAGAATAAGAAAATTATCCCAAACGAAGTCTAAGGCGTCATTTGGGACGACTTTCTTACTGCTTTTATATTAAGAAGCAGTAAGAAAGCTGTCCCAAACGAAGCCTAAGACTTTATTTGGGACAGCTTTCTTACTGTTTCTTAAGCGGCTTTTTAATACAAAATTATTTGACTAAAAAGCTGTTTTGAAAAACAATAAAAAAGCCATCCCAAACAAAACATAAGCCTTATTAATAATAAGAAATTAACCGTATGAATTCTAAAATGGAATTTGATAGAGAAAAAGCTTTAATTGTATGAAGCTACATAAGAGGTTTCTTGTAGGATTTGTATGCAGCTAGTCATGAGCTTTTGCTATGATTTGATGTTTTTGTTGTTAAAAAAAAGACTTTGGGTTAGTCTTCTAATTTTTTTTTGTTAAAAGAAATAAAATATGAATAATCAATTGCAGACTCTCAAAAATTAGTATTGCATATGTGGGCTTGAATTTAGATCCTGACCAATTTGCTGTTAAAAAATTTTATGTATTTGTTCGTATAACAAATTAATTGGTTAATTTTAATGAAAATTAGGTTCCTGGCATTTCTGATGTACATGATATTACTATCTTAAAATTTGAATAGTTTGAAGACCATTGTGGTTTGTATGTAGTTTCATATAGTTGCATGTGAAGATATTTTTTTTACTATTGGCTCATTTTATGTTGTAAAGAGATTGCCAAACAACTAAGATGTGTAATGTTGCATGTCAAAATATTTACGGTGGTAGAGAGATAGAGAGTTTAACGTCTTAATTTTTTATGATGATCTAATACACATACATATAAAAGAGGAGTGCAAGAATTGTAAAAGAGGCTAGATTTTTTAAGCGAAAACTCCTGGAATGGGAAAAATCACGGGACCGGCCCAGTTAAAGTAATTCTATTAGTACTTATATTTGATTACAAGTAAAGCACTTCTTCGAGGGAAGGCATTGATACAATGCAAAGAACACATTAGTTGGTTGAAGTTCAAAGAACCCCTTGGTAGGAATCTAGTACAAATTTGAGTGATGAGGTTGGGAGCTATAGTTCATGTCGATATTATGCATTAATCTTATAAGTGTAGGTGTGTGTTGTCATTATCAACGATGGTAGACGATGAAATTGGCAGGCATTGGAATAGCCAAGTGACACTGTTCAGTAGATTGTAGGTCGGTGTTTCATACTTAGGCAACAACGGTCAGAGAATCACGATCAGTGGGTGACGAAGGTCAGAGGACTATAGCAGGCGGGCAAAGAAGGTCGGAGGATTGCAGTCAATGGGTGATGGAGGTCAGAGCACTATAGTCGACGGGCGATGAAGGTTGGAAGGATTGTAGTTGGGCGACGGTAGTCGAAGGACCGTATTCGGGCAACTGTGGTCCAAGGATCATAATCAGCGGGTGACGGAGGTCAAAAGAACCGTAGTCGTGTCACAGTGTTCGGAAGGTTGTAGTCTAGCGATAGTGGTCGAAGAAGCGTACTTGACGGGCGATGGAGGTTAGAAGAACCGTGACACGACTCATTGAATTAAAAACTTTCAAAATTAAATTTGGTCTTGACAAGATGAACCCAATGACACAAAATCGGTCTAATCTGAGTCCAAATGGGCTCGAATTAAGGGAATGAAGCATACTTGGAAGCTTGGAAGCATTAATTGAGTAATCAAATGATCTCCAAATATGACATGCTGCTAGTCAAATCGAGCGACTCAACAAGACGAATCCAAGAGCCTAAGATCACTTAATTCTGACATCATTAAGTCACTAAAATGCTTGATGAAAGCTTTATGATTAAAATAATTAATATAGACCATTTGATGGAGCACTCCTAATTTGCCATAGAAATTCTCCATATTTAATGAGCATGTCATTCCCAAAAATCTATAAATATGCCCTCATTCTTCACTTGAGGGGAGGATGGAGGAAAGATAGAGAGAACTAGAAAAAACACTTTTGCATATTCCAGTCATCATTGCCGATGACCACCAGGCAATCACCATAGCCGTTGAGGATCAACATCAGCAATTTATATCATCTCCAGAGTATTGACAAGATTTAACCATGTTGCTGGGTATAAAAGTTCATCTGTGGACATTATTTAATATAATCCGGCCTATTGGAAAAATCAAATCCTATTATTGTGTAATCTCCTTACAGTGAAGAAAGGATGGTCTTTGTATCACTTACTATCTAGTGGATTTTGCAATTGGGCTAGGCATCGTGATATTTTGCCTTTCTGAATTTTTCTCGTAAAAATTTTCCCGGTCTTACTACTTTCAACCGTATGTGTTGAATCTTTGTGCAATGTTGAGACATAAAATAAACACTCTAGCGACTCAAATTTTCTAGCAGGCAACAACACTAAAAGTTATATAGTGAAACGTTTTCTCAAACTCAAGAAAAATATGTTTAAAAGAATATCTCTTAATAAAAACTTGGGAATTAAAATCAGAAATAAGGCATGGGTTGTCTAGCTCGAGCCCAAAAATTCTTCGAACTGGTTGAATGGATGATTTTCGAATCTTGGACTCCAAATCTCCTCATTTTCTTTCTCTTTCCTTCCCTTTCCTTCTCTTCTTCCATGTCTAGCTGAAGGTGAAAGGGTTTTTGGTAAATGAATCAAGATATTTTTATTATTTAGAAAACAATAATTCAGCCTAGCGCCGCAGTGCTCATAGAGAATCTTCTAGAATCTCATAGAATCTCCCAGGTCTCGACCTAGCACGGCGCCCAACGCTCGACAAAAGCTTTTTTTTTTTCAATTTTCCCGAGAGCTCCATGCCGTGGCGCCACCAAGACCGGCGCCGCAACGCCCACAAAGAAAAATCCAAAACTTTTTACTCCTCAGACCCCAAGCCTTGGTTATTTCTATCACGTCCAGCATTTTAATACATACAATTACTATTAACACAACAAATGATCATTAACAAAAAGTTATTTAGAGTTCAGACGACGAATATCACAAGGTTACTCATTGTCCTTCACGCACCTATCATAACAATAAAGAGAAAACTCCAAGAAAATTTACAATATATATACATGTATCACATAATGTTCTTTTCCTCTTTTCTTGCATTCCCCGTTGAAACCTTCAATCTTCCAAGAAACCCTAAATTTAAGAGGATATGTTGAAGTAGAATATCATCATTGTAATCCGAATCATAACAATACTACTATATATAGTATCCTGGAAAAACCCTAGTGAACACAAACTAAAGCCAATCACATGATTCTTGAGAGTTCATGGGTCCAAATTTTGATATGAGAATTCATTCACACACAACTTGAGAGGAAGTGAATCATATGTAGTAGGTATAAATCCTAAATGCTTCACGAATCAAGGCAAGGGCATGGATCGATCCCAAGATGACTCATGAATTGAGACAAGGGCATACATCTTAATATGAAATCTCCTAGTAATATTTGCAGAGATCTTGTCCATCTGATCTAAATGTGATCAAACAAGATAATGCTTGAAATAGAGTCAATAATATAAGATATTAGATAATTTAAATGCAAAAATAATTGAAAACCAATGGTACCCTATAATTTTGTGGAGATTTTTTTAACCCTTTTTTTTATCATTATGAGTTAAACAAAAATACAATCCTTTTGCACTGTTTGATATTTTTACTTGATGCTTTTTTTTTATTATTATGTAAGTTGATATAGGTAAAAAAGAAGTACTAGTCAAAGAATGGATCTTTTTGCATATTACATGTGTTTTTATCATGTTCAATTAGAGGTGATAGATATTTATCCTATATATTCACTACAGGAAAATCGCTCGTTACCGACAGACAAAATCTGGTAAACAGTCATTTTCCTGTAATGATTTAGTTGAAATGATATGTTCATACTAGTATGAATCCACTCATTTTTTTTAAATAAATTTGATCTTGACTTGCTGAAATATTTTGATACCCAAAAAGGTAAATTGGGATTCAGTGAGAACAAAAACTTGATTGCATAAACATTAATCTAGGCAAATAAAGCTACCAATATCACATTTTATACTAGTCTTCCCAACCTCTTTTTCTTACTTAGCATGAGCTAGACTTTAAAGTCACTAAGATCGATAACATATTGATAGGCTACTCTCATCCAAACTATATATGTATAAAAGTGGTGAGTAGCTTGTAAATTGTGATAGATGTTCATTAATGTAACTCAAACTCCTTCAATCTTTCAAAAGCAACACTCCAAAAAAAATCAATTAAAGCTGCTCAAGAATCCCCACTATACTACTTGTTCTTATCTATAGACCGGGCCATTATCAAGTTTTAACATTGGTCTTAGTGCTGATGAAATAAACCACCACCTTAATGAGATTCTACATAGAAGAGAGGACAAATAGGAAAATAACCAAGCCTTTATCTCCTTTCCTTGCTTGCTTATCTCTCATAGTCTCTCTACTTTTTGTATTTAATTCTACCTTTATTTTTTTGCTAAACTTTATGAAAGGTGGTGGTGGCCATGCTAAGGTCAATGCAAGTTTTGCCTCAAGCGTAAATATTGAATTCTTGTACCTTCTCTTTTGGGGTTTTCTTCCCACCACCTTAAAATAATGCTAAGTCCCCCTCCACTTGTCCAACAAATATCATTAGTCTATCTTCCTTCCTTCGACTCTCTCTCTCTCTCTCTCTCTCTCTCTCTCTCACTCTCTCAATGCCTTTTTGGTAGAATAATAGCAGATGAAATAATTTTTCAAATCATGCATTATAATTAATTGGAGGTGGAAGGCCACATTTAATATGATCACGGATATTATAAAAAATTGTATATTATTATGATTATTAAATATAAAATTCAGTTCATTAATAATTCTTAATATCAATAAAATTAAATGTGTGTACATATGATTTTATCCATTTAACAATTATTTTCTAATGAATTAATTGCATGCATAAAACACATTTTGATGAATGCCTTTGATTTGCATGAGAAGAAAATTATACTTTATTTTTATTAAATTGAGTCCCAAAATTTTTTGATATTTAATATCATGATTGTTCATGTTATTTAAATTTTTTTATGATGAATGTAATATAATTTTTTATATAAAACACTAATTTTCTTATAGATCTAATAAATTTTAATTGTATTTTAATGCAATTTATATGATAATATCTTACATAATTCTTTTTTGTTGTATAAGATAGCTTACTTTGATGCAGGATTAGGCTGCTAATTAATAGTAGTTGAGCTGCAAATGGGCCAATTATTAATGATTGTGTTATTATTGATTTATGAGCTGTTGGGGCTTTTCTTCATGAATTGGGTTAAGCTTTTGTTGACCTTCATTACCATTAATCAATAAAATAAACATAGAGAGAGGAAATAATATAGCCCTGTCCAAACTAAGGTTTTGTTTGGGACGGATTTCTTACTGCTTCTTAAAGCAGCTTTTTAGTACAAAAATTAAAATTTTTGCACTAAAAAGCAGCTTTAAGAAGCAGTAAGGAAGCCGTCCCAAACAAAGCCTAAATCTTTCATGTTGGTTTCTTGGGAGCTAACATATTGTGTACTATGTCATAAATGTGGTTGGTGATAGTTAACTTAGTTGTTAAAAGACTCTATAGATTATTATATCAAGAATCAAGATCTAGAAATTAAATCACAACTTCATTAATTTTGTGTTTGGATGCTCAATTTTTTTGAAACAAAGTCATATAAGTTTTGTTTATCTATAAAAGAAAAAAATGCAATAATTAAAGTATTTATTATTATAATTAGTCTTATTCCAATTATTTTAGATTAATTTTAGAAATTTTAATCTTTTATTCATGATTGTTTAGTAATGAACGGTATACATTATGCCTATTTCATGAAAATAAATTTTTTTTGTCATAAATTCTACCGAGGTTATCCTCAATCTATTCGCATTTCTTTTATGATCCTCCAATATTATCTTTATCTACATATAATATTGGAGTATCTTAAATTGAGATGCGGAGTTAAATTTATTTAACCTCCACAACCCTTATGATGTACGCTTATTATCCACCATAATTTATTCAACCTCTATAAAATTTTTACCTTCAATAGCTACATATTATATAAAGAGATAATTGCATGGTGTTTGGATCGTAGGCAAAAGGTTTATGATTGGTGATAGGTTAAGAAAGAAGTTGATTAATTTAAGAGAGTTTTAGATAAATTTTAAACTGAAAAAATGTTTTTTTATGAAAAAGACAAGTAACTCTAAATTAAAGGATTGGTATGTTAATTAATCAATTGAAATGATATCATTTGGATAAATGATTAAAATGTTATGAATCTCTTAAATGAACTAGTTTCAACAGGTTGACAGTAGGAGATGAGATTTTATAAAAGAGGTATGACCTAATTTTATGAGTTTCAAGTGGGGTCAAGAATTTAAAAAAAAGTGATGAGGAAGTATGAGAATGAAAAATAAAAGCAAAAAAATTATTAGAGTTCACAAACCCTATTCAATTAAGATTTTATTTGGGGCAGCTTTCTTATTGCTTTCTAAAGTAACTTTTCAGTATACAAATTTTTAATTTAAAAAATTTTTGTATCAAAAAATTACTTTAAAAATAGTAAAAAATTTGTCCCAAATGAAGCCTAAGTTGATCTAAAAATATCATCAAAATTCATATTTAATTAGATAGTTTTTTTGGATAGACATATCAAAGGAAATAATAAATCAAAATCCATATTCCCCTTCTCAAATAACCAAAAGGGCTTCAAATCCCAAAAACAATAAATTACAAATGTGAAAACCAATATTCACATAAAAAACCTATCAAAATGTTACATATTGTAGTGGTGACATAATGACACCAACGCATTAATTAACTTTATTATGGGCAAAGACTTCCAGCACACACTGGAATAGTAATCATATCTCGTTCATGAAGTAAAAAAAAGGCAAGAGTTTTTTAAGGTAATTCAAATCTTGTAAATGTCATCATATCTTCCTTTTGCCGAAATTCCACCTTTGAATTTGTCTCAACTGATTTTAATCTAAGCATATTATAAAACTTTCATCTTTAAGAGTTTTTTTTTTTACATCCAAATATCCTCAATATTATATAATTACATAATTATTTTAAAATGTATTAAAATTATTATATATTTAGATGTCTCATATTATATATAGATGAGAGAGAGAGAGAGAGAGAGAGAGAGAGAGAGAGAGAGCAATGGGTCAAATGGTCCTTTGATTTTTTAGGAAAGTCAAAATAGCCTACAACAATATTAAATGACTATTTTGGTCCATCAACTTCTTAAAAATGAACTAAAATAATCCTATTATAAAATTTTAAAGATTTGAGAGATCAAAATAGTTCTTTAATATAATTTGGGGACATTTTGATCCTTCATAAAAAATTAATAAATCATTTTGATCATTTTTCTATGTATATATAGATATTGAAATGAATATATAAATTTGAATTTTGACAAGTTTTTTGTAGCCAATTTTAAAGTTTGTGTTGACATTTCAAATTAAAATTAATTAATACCTTACAAAATAGAATGATAGAGATATAATATAGAAAAATAAGATCAATACCTATTGAGAGTGGGGATATTTACAGATTAGTGGAATTAATCTTCGTTCAACCCCCCATTATTACTAGATTTGGCTCTTTGGATGTTCTTTTTTTATTTCAGGTTTCTGTTGTTGCTCCTCGTGGGACTGTTGTTGTTTGCTCTGATGTGCCCATTGGGATTGGGGATTCTACTGTTGTGGTTGTTGCTGACTCTCCTATGCCATTGTTGCAATCGGTTCTTTCAAATTTATCATTTATCGACATTCCGGATTCGCTTATTCCTAATGAGGTCTTGAAAGCTCAAATAGCGGGTAGTATGGAGAATAATTGTTTGGATCAAAATAATTGGCTTGATGGTTCTGTTTCATCACCCTGCGGGGGTGATGGGGACGACTTGGATGGGCCTGAGGATAATGTTCAGGCGATGTATAACTTGAATGTCAACTGCATCGTTGAAAAAGCTTTTGCTTGGGTGGTGGAAAACGTCGTAGGAGGAAGCCAAAAAGGAAATAGTTTGGTTTCTTCTCTTCTGTTGTTGGGCTGTTTTTCGTCTGTTCTTTGTCTTGTTGGTTGTTCTGTTTGTTGGTTATGGGCCTAGTTGCCCTGTTGGGTTTTCTTTGACCTGTGTGGTTTCTTTGGGGCTGCTGGGTGGGTGGTGGATTTGTTGGTCTCTGTTGTTTGGTGTTTGGTTCTTTGTTGTCTGGGGTGTTGGGTTTCTGGTAGCTTTTATGTCATGCTGCCTTCTCTTCTCTGTCATCTACTTCTTCCTCTGTTCATCCTGTTGTTGTTGGTCTTTATGCTCTTTTTTGTGCTTCTGATTACTTGCTCTTTCTCCTGTGTGGTTTGTTGTGTCCTTTTGTAGGCTTATTTCAAGTTCCTGTTGTTGCTCCTCCTGGGACCGTTGTTGTTTGCTTAGGAGACTTGCTTGGGTGGCTACTTCCGTTCGACCCCCCTATTGTTACTGGATTTTGCTCTTTGGCTATTATTTTCTTTTACTATTTTTTTTATGGTTTTGTTTTGTAACAGACTGAATCAAAGGCTCGTATGTTTTCTTTTAAATATTATATTTTTATAGGGCTTTTAATTTGCTAAGGACTTGTAATTCCTTTTTAATATTAACACGTACGTAGGCCCCGAATTTGGGTTTTACCAAAAAAAGGTGGAATTAATCTAATGGAAATTACAAGAGGATCTTGAAAATTTGAGTGAATGTAATCTAAAGTTCCTTTTGTGTTCTAAATCTCAACTCCAAATTTAACACCTTTATCGAGGATACAAATTTCATAGAATTTAGGATTTCTAACCCTTCACACCACAACAATCCATGCTTATTTAGCTCATTCAAGTCATTCTCAAGAGCATGATCAAGTCATTTCAATTCATGGATACTCCTTATTTGCCATAGAAATTGTAATTGCTATCATTGCATATCACACCGCATTATATTTACCGATTGGTTTCATGACTACGGCTTCGTTTGGGACAGCTTTTTTATTGCTTCTTAAAGCAGCTTTTTAGTACAAAAATTAAAACTTTTTTACTAGAAAGCAGCTTTAAGAAGCAGTAAAAAAGCCGTCCCAAACGAAGCCTACATGTACAATTCAGATGCACAATATTGAAATAAGTTGAGCTAGCTCCATAATCATTTTCTCTGATTCACCTCCTCAAATCCCTAATTTCTTCTGTCGTGCCTTCCTCCTCCCTCTGACCCCGTATAATTCAACCCTTCATATTATTGCGACTGGCATCAGCAATAATAATAGTACTAATCGGTATATGGACAACCTTACAATAACTTTTTCCCATTTGCGATGAAAATCACACCATTTTATAACTATTTTGTTGGTCACTAATGAACAGTACTCTTCTAGTTTTTATACCAAATATCAAACCTAGCATCAAAAGCTATAGAAATTGGACCAATAACGACATTAACAAGCAAAGAATATAGCCCATTTCTCTTTGCACATTTCATGCTGATTAAGAAACCGTCAGATACTTCAAACGCCTTCTCTATCCTAAACAATTTACTGTTGTAGACTGTTTGCCAATAGGCTTTTGGTCATAATTTGCTCAATCAGCACCCATACAATCGTTAAATAATAATCATGAGATCATGCAAATTGTTGGTCTATAATAGTTTGTTTTCTATATGTGGAGAATGTCATCAATCATTTGTGTTAGGCAGTTTAAAATAAAATATATAATTTAGTAAATTAAATAATAAAGCCTTCTTATTCATTGCAATTAATTTTTTTTTTCTTATATCATAAATTTAGAGGTCGGTAATTATTAAAAGAAACTGAGATTAGAAAGCAGTAGTTAATGCATGCCATGATCAGCTCACTGGTAATCAGACAAATATAATTAAGCTGGAACACTAATCGGTAAGCTGACCATGGTGGACCTTTTTCTACTACCGATTCGAAAATCAATATCCATTGAAAAAAAATTAATTTAGCAGAGGTTACAAATATTATTAAAGAGAAAGGGAAATGATTACCTAAAAGTCAACATAAGTTTAACAATATCTTCTTTAAAAATTATTTATACAATATTGACCCGTCACATCTTCCATATAACAGCTTAATTTCTTATAGAGATGATGAAAAAAAAATTATAGACATTAAAAAATAAATTCATGCATTATTTTTAAGCACTGTTTGACTTAAAATAATTTTTCTAAAATTTATTTTAGAGAAGTTTTTTTATTTATTATATTTTTAGAGTAAGATCTAAGAAACCTAATTAAACGTTATGATCTATCGTATGCATCCCATCATACAATACTTCCTTCTCTTATGATGTCCTTATCCCTATAAAGGTCATTCCACTTCTTCAGTTCTTCTCACAGATCAAAGTCTTCTTCTCCTTCTCCATTATTTAGACATAATTGCAATTATAAAGTGAGTTGTGTGTTTAATTAGAAAGAGAAGTAATCTTCAAGAGTTGACAGAGAGAGAAAAATGGGTAGGGCTCCATGCTGTGATAAAGCCAATGTGAAGAAAGGACCTTGGTCTCCTGAGGAGGATGCGAAGCTCAAGAGTTACATAGAAGAACATGGAACTGGTAACAACTGGATTGCTCTCCCTCAGAAAATTGGTAATTCTACCTCAAACTTTAGCTCTATTGGTATATTTATATCCTTAATTTGTCATTTCTTTTGATGTGTTATTTTCTTTCGATTTAAGAGACATGAATTAGAAATTTAAGTGGCTTTCTAATTATTCAAGCAAAGGAGATAAAAGGAAATTTCTGACACAGCTTTCCCTATTGCTTATGATGTTTTTATCATAAAGAAAAGCATAAGATTTATGCACAATAAAAATTAGATTTTTTTGCAATTCAAAGCTTTATTTCTTGTTATCTAGCTAAAGTGGAAGAGGAAAATAAAGAGTTTTAGCTTATGATATCAGTCCATGAAATTTAGATTTGTTTAAGAGTAATTAATATTACCCAAAATTTGAGGAAGATATTATGAGTTGTATGAGAGATCTGTTTGCTAGCCTGATATTTAAAACTTGAAGAGGTTAAGCTGAAACTAATTAAGTCCTCTCTGTGATTTTAATTAGTTGTTTCCAAATCAAGATAAAAAACTATGAAGAAAATATATAATAACAAAATTATCAAAACAAGATACTTGAATTTGGCTTCTCAGATAAGTTAATGGTCAATATTTCAGGTCTCAAGAGGTGTGGTAAGAGCTGCCGGCTAAGATGGCTAAACTACCTCAGGCCAAATATTAAGCATGGTGGCTTCTCAGAAGAGGAAGATCGCATCATATGCAACCTCTATATTAGTATTGGCAGCAGGTAGACATAACTCTTCAGAATTATAATTTTTACAACCATAATTTACACATGATATCTGCTGCCTATGCATGTGAAAGATTTTTAGCCAGGCTCAGCTCCAAACTTCTTACACGTTTGGTAAATTTTTTGATCTAGCACAATATTAATTTCACCAATATATACAAGCTAAGTGCATAAAATAACTTGTGAGGTATACTCATCTAAATATCTCCCATGTAAGTCTAAACCTAGCTAATTCAATATAATACATAAATCTAACCCTATGAACAGGTGGTCAATCATAGCAGCTCAGCTTCCAGGAAGAACTGATAATGACATCAAGAATTACTGGAACACTAGGCTTAAGAAGAAGCTTCTTGGCAGGCGAAGAGACCTTCCACCATCGCAATTCCGTCAGTTAGCTGCCGCTAACCATAAACTTAAAGATGAGGGTGTCAACTCTAACCCTAATCATAACCCTAATGAATGCCCACAAACCCTAACATCATCAGCCCTTGAAAGATTGCAGCTCCACTTTCAGCTCCAAAGTCTACACAGTCCCTTCTCCTTCTATAACAATACATCCCTTTGGCCCAATAATAAGCTCTTGCAAACCATAAACAGTACTGATTCCATTGCCACTGCTGCATCACCATTGAAGAATTTCCAGCAAAACGACATTAGCAATTCTACGATTGCAAACATGCAGGAACATATAGGAATTCCTTCTTCATATTCCAATAACCTTGATGCCGATATCCAGAACCTGCTATATGGCTATAAGGAGAATTACCAACTCACACAAGTGGATTGCTTGAAAGGAATCATGAATGATGATCAGAAGGGAATTGACTGGTGGGAAAGCAACGAATTCGAGGAGAAATTTCCGTCGAGTTCGTGGGATTCGGCTTCAGTTCTTCAGCCAGATACTGTGGTCATTCAAGATTATGAGCTCGGGTATGATCAATAGTCTCATTTACTGCATGGAGTTTGGTTCAGCTATAATTAGTTTAAGGTGAAGCTTGTACGAGGAAATACTGTTGTAAATGTGTGAATAATACTGTCATTACTGCTGGTGTGGTTCACAATATTATAGCTGAATTTGATCTTTATTTGATAGGTGGTGTTCACTCTTTCTAATTAAAAATCCTCCCCTTTGATTACTTCTTCAACCTCCTCCGATCCTCAATGCATGCAAGTTCAAATATTAGCAGTTACGCCTTGATTATCATTGGGTTTAAGTTTGAAATAAGTTCTCCATCCTTTCTTCACTAATCATGGAGTGAAAGAAATTCGGTTTAGAATCTTCTAAGTCAAATTTTACTTAGAATAAAAGACATTTCTTTTTGTAATTTTTTTTTATAATGTAAGAAATAATTATCGTAATTAATTGTTGATCTATACATTGCAGAATAGAAAGGACTCCTTAATCATAGTCAGAAAAAATGATTTGCTGATTAATGGAAAGCCATTAATCATACTAAACTAAAGCTTACTTAGAATAATCTAAACTGAACATTTCCTTATGGAGCATCTAAGCAGTATGTTCCCTGTTGGCTGATTCCTAACAACTGTTTAATCATGGCAGATAATTCTTTGTAGGGATAGCTGACATTGGAACTCTAAAATATATTTCCTGTTAGATGCTGTTTAATATTTGCTTGTGTTTGAACTTTAGCGAATAAGGAATAGGATTTGCCCTCTCTCACATGGGATAGCCTTGAAGTCCTAGCCCTAATATTTGTTTAATTTATGGAAAAGTCTGTATAGAAGACTTTGTTAGTCATCATTTGGCCCCATAATTAGTCTTAATCATCCTGAAGCCACTTTGGAAGTTTCAACTAATTAGCATTAATGGTATTGCTACTCTTATATGGACAGCCTGAATTCACACATGAGGGGAGAATACTCCTACAATTACAATATTCTTACATTTACTTTTACTAAGAAGAATTCAGACCATATGAATTAAACAGTTTAATATTATTCTTCAGTTAATTAAGTACTAATTAAACTGTCTATAAAGTCAGTAGCCTCACCATTTGCGCATTTTATAATATGCCATTACACTTTCATATTTAAGTAGTAAGTCATTCAACTGTTCATAAGTGTTGATGTATTAATCATTATAAAATAATAAATGTTATGTAAGTAAATATGAATATTTGTGATAATAGATAAGTAGACCGGACACCCTTCTATATTTATATAAGAAATGCATCAACCCATTGATAAAAAAGAACTATCAGAAAAAATAAAAATTTAATGAGCCTAAGATTAAACTCCCCCTAAAAAAATAAAAACTTTGTACAGCTGAGGGGGCCAATTGCCCCTCCTAAAAAAATTAAACTCTTAGCGTAGTAAGGGTTATTTGTAATCCGCCCCTCCTGAATTTTATTTTTTTCCCCGGCCAACCTTTTTTTTCGCGTAATTTGCCCCTCTAAAAATCGGGACGTCTCTTGGCCTCCCGCTATTTTCATCCGATTATGTTGAATTATTCTAACACTAACAAATAAGTCTATGAAAAAAGATTATATACAAAATAAATTATTTTTGCACCCTTATATATATTTTTATATTTTTATAAATTTATCACTTATCCCTCGAGAATTAAGACCGATTCCGCCACTGCATGCATATAGTATCATCCAATTTCCATAGCCTTAAACCAAGTCAGTTTTTGCTAAATCAGTGATGATAAAATAATAACAATAATGGTAAACTTTAGAAAAAGTCGTATGACTTTATTTCTTCTACATCATATTTTATGTATTTCTCAAATGATACCTACCCGCACAAGTAACAGTATTTTTTAAAATAATCTGGAAATATCAGCGTCTTGTAATTCTTTTGGTATTATTCTGCTGCTTTGCAAATGCTCGGGTTCCTGGAAGAAAGCATGATTTATTCGAGAGTTTTAGGTTTAGTTTTAGATAATTTTTTTTATTTCTTTTTAAAATAATTTTTAAGCATAAAAATTTTAAATTCAAAAAAAAATTATACTAAAAAACTGTTTTAGAAATAAAAAAACTGTCCTTAACAAAATCTTAGCGTACATAATTCTTGGACTTAAAAAGCATGAATGAGTTCTGTTATTACTTAGATATATTTAACAATATTATTTATGCCAAATTTGTCATTATACTTCAAATTTTTTTAATAATGAACGAAGAATTATAAAGTATAAGATTTAAATATAAATAGTGTTTATATGAGAAAATTTATATGATCGGCAATGAATCTTAATATCTATTAAAATTAAAAATATTAGAAATTGAATTATATAAATGTCAATTTCAACAAATTTATAATTGAAATGAATGTCTTAATGAGATCATAATGATATCAAAAGTGAACTGATCCGACTCCAAATGAGCCCAAATCAAATATTTAAAGTACAACTAGAAAGTTCATAACATTTATTATTGAAGTATTAAGCAATGTTTGAATTTTGCATGCTTTTAGTAAAATTTAACATCTCGACTAAAGAAATCTAACGAGTCTAGGATCATTTGACTATGCGATCATTCAGGTACTTAAATGTTGAAAGAACAATCTATGATCAAAGATAACATTGATAAAGTGTTTGGCTAAAAAATGAAAATGTCACTCTCAAACTATAAATAGGCTCTCATTATCTAAATAAATGAAAAAAGAGGCTATACATGGACTTGAACTTGGAAGGCTCTCAAAGATTAAAGAATTCTAAAGCTCTGCCTAACAATTGGCATCGACGATCATTACTATCATATAGGGGTGCAAACGAGTCGAGTCATGCTCAAGTCAAGCCTAATTCGAGCTCGACTCGCGAGCCAAATCCCGAGGTTGAACTCGAGTCAAGCTTAAAAGTCTAGCACGATCTCGACTAGTGCCAGTGACCCGAGCTCAACAAGCTCGTTAACGCAGTCTGTCTTTCGCGGTTGCACTCCACCGATCCATCTTTTCCAATTGCATGCGCACACAGTTTATACTTTTGCGCGGTTGCACGCGCCTGCGCTTCGCCTGTAGCCCCGCGCCTTTCGCGCTTCACCTACGGTTCGCCCTTACTAATTGAGCCACTCGATGAGTAGTTGAGCCGAGCATACTTCGGATCGAACTCAAGCTCGATAAGCCAACGAGTTCAAAATTCAGCTCGAGCTCACACATCAATAAACTCGGCTCGCAAGCTCGTTAATGAGTCGAGCCCGAGCCTACCATGAATCGGCTTGACTCTATTACACACCTACTATCATCCAAATATTACCATCCAAATATCGTTGCCTGACTGTTATCTTCCAATCATCGTTGCTTGATTTACATCTCCTAATTGTCGTCGGCCAACTGTCATAAGCTGACAACCATCTCTTAATCGTTGCTTTCTGATTGCTATCATAGGACTGCCAACTATTGCCATATGAACTTCACTACCCTACTACCATCTTTTAGCTAGCGACATTACCATTCATTACTTCACTAATAATCATCGTTATATATCCACATGAGATCATGCTAGTGCACTCAACATTATAATATTATTTTCTCCAATTGAGGAGAAAAACAAACTTTTGTCATCTTAATGACATAATGGATTATTTTATCTAGGCCAAACCCCTTAATTTTACCCCTTTTTCTGATTTTTCACATAGAAAACTTTAGTATATTATGTATTTCTCTTGTTTATCTGTACAAACATATAATCTTCGTGAAAGCAAAGACATTACTCCATCGTTATGAATTTCCTAACACGCAATAAGTATTTATAAATAAATTACAAATATTTATTTATTTTTAAGCTTTTTTTTTTTTCTCAATGCATCTTAAAATATTAGTTGATATTATTGAAGCTCTTTAAGTTTTACATAAATGAGACACCTAACATAAAATTATAATAGAAAATGTGTTTAAATTCCCTAAAATTCTCTTAAACCAAATGGTGCCTTAGCTTTTTTTGGTTGTCTATGTGTTGGCAAGGACTATGATGGCCACTTTAAGGGGGATTGTGATGGCCACTTCAATGCTTGAAATTATTAAGTTAGAAGGGGCTCAAATCTCTACGGGTCAATGTGTGTGTTCTTACTAGGAGACATGGTCAATGTGACTAGAAATTTAACTGATAAATCAAACCTGTAGTGCTGAAATTTAAAATATTTATTAACGAAAAATAAAATTCAAATATTTAGTGTGAACAAATATTAATTATTGTTCATTTTTTTTAAATAAATGACTTGGTATATCGTTTAGTTGATTTATTTGAAAAATGAATAATATGCAAAAAAATTTTAATAGAATTAATATTCCTGCCAACTTAGTGAACTCAGCTCCAATTTTATCAAATTATAGTTTAACTAAATGTTTCAACAAAATGAATCAAATGACACCAAAAAAAAATGAATAGATTTGAGTCCAAATGAGCTCAAATCAAGTTTCTAAAGCTTATTTAAATGCTTTGAGATATTAATTGAATAATAAAATGGCCTTTGAATCTTGGATGCTTATAATTAAATCAAGCATCTCGACGAGACTAATCCAACAAGCCCAATATCATTTAATTATGATAACACTAAGGCCTCGTTTGGGACGGTTTTCTTGCTACTTCTTAAAGTAGCTTTTTGTACTAAAAAACTGCTTTAATAAGCAGTAAAGAAACCGTCCCAAACGAAACTTAAGTCACTCAAATTCTAAATAAATTGCCTATGATCAAGAGGATTGACATAAGCCGTTTGATGAAGTTTTTTTGTTTCTAGCCAAATTTATCATAATACTTTTCTCAAAAAAACTATAAATAAGACTCAATTTTCTTACATGGAGGAGGTTTTTGAGCTGAGAGATTTGAAGAGCTATATAGTATTGCTCGGCAGTCGTTATCAAAGGCCACCACCACCAACAACTGCCACCATCATCACCAGGCTACTAACATCCAACCTCATCATTGGATTTATGTTATCTAACTGTAGACAAAATACCTCTATTATGTTATCGTCAATCGACTGACATTTTACGTATACAATCTCCACGATGGAATCAATTGTCTTCAACCACACAATCCATTATTTTTCAATTAAGAGTAAGAATGTAATTTAAAACTCTAATGCCTACTTATTTATTGTCATGACTAACAAACCCTATTTAACAAAACATCCACACAAGTAAATGGTGGTTGAACATTTGGAGCTACATAAATATATATTTAGACGCAATTAACCACCCACATGAGTCCTTTTCAATACCTTGACTCCGTTAATTAAACCTACTAAGTCGTTGCCATCTTTTAATTATCTGGAATTAGAACCTATATGATTTAGCCGACAATTAGTGGCAATTAGTGGGCACAAATTGTCTGTATACCGAAGACCTTAAATGACCATAGTCTGGATTGTTATAAATAAACACGTATATATAAAGTGCGCGGCAAAGTTTGAAATCTGCACCGTGAGAGAAAAAATCTTATTAAATCTCGAAGATTCTCAACAAAGCATTGATAGTATTCACACCTTTCATAACATCATTTTCTATTGATGAGAGTCTTAAAACTCTTTTGGTCATAGTGTTTTTGTTTTATGAGTATTATTATTCATTTTAAATAATGAACAAAATAATATTTTTAAGTTTATAAAATAGTATGATATATATCACGTATTTAAAAACTATGGAATGTGAGAGAGAGGACAAATTATTCTGTGCGGAGTCCGAACGAGAAGAACAGTCTGGGCTGTGAGCATACACTCTGTGTACATAAAAATTTAATACACACTGTGTACAAATTTGTAGACAGTGTGTACACTCACATGTCCGAACGGTTCTTCCTATCTGAACTCCGCATAGAATAATTGAGAGAGAGAGAGAGCATGAATTGTTGTATATTTTAAGCCTATTAATATTTAATAGTTCTAACAATTAAGTAAATTTGGATCTAAGAAAATTTAAGTTGTATTAGAATGGATTGTTTTACTCACATTTTCTTTATTAATAAAAAATATTTTGTGAAATTCTTTGACTAACAATATCAAAATTTCGCCTAAGGGCGGGCAAAGGGCAAACCTTTTCTTTTTTAAGTATTTTATTATTTGCTATTTCATTATAGGCTTGGCTATAAGAATTATTTAATAAGGACCATATAAAGTTTTAAATTGATTTTAAAAATAAAAAAAATGTAAGTGTAAATTAGCTTTGTTCTTAAATATTTTGAAAGTTACTGGCTAGTCCTAATATCTAATTTGCATATATCCATTGACCTTAACCAAGTAGAATGGACCCTTAATGAAACATATGTTAATATAACTATTTGATGTTTCTCATTGTTGGGTGCCGGAACATTTGTGGTGGCTAAGAGATATATGATTTAACATCTTAGTTTTATATGAAGATATATCACACTCACAAGTAAAGAGGGGAGTGTAAAACCCCCTTAAAGTAAAAAGAAGCTAAACTCTTAAACATTAAGGTGTCTTTTGACATAATGGTTGAAATTTTATTAAGAAACTCTAAAGTTAAGCATGTTCGTGTGGGAATAATTTTGAGATCGGTGATCTCCTGAGAAGTACTTACGTCAACAGTACAAAACTATGAGGCCATTAGACCAAAGCGAATAATACCTTGATAGTTAAGAGTTTGGACTGTTATAATGAGTGCAAGAATGATAAGAAAAAGTGCTAAAGCTAGGAGTTAGAGTTGAAGTCAATGACATATATCGATCATATAGGTGATGGCGTGTGTTGGCATTATTAGTGATGGTAGGCAGTGAAGCTAATAGCCGTTGGAGCAGCCAGTTGATAATAACTAAGTGATTATTGGTTAGAGAAATGTAATCGGTGGGCGACGGTAAAAGGATGTAGTCGAATAACAATGGTTTGAGCATCATCGTTGACAGGTGACGAGGTCAAAAAGGTCATAATCGACAGACAATAGAGGTTGGAAAGATCATAGTCAACTAAACTTAGTTGGCGCACAACAAAGACGGGAAGAACCGTAGTCGAACGATGGTAGTCGGAGGTCCTTAGTTGGGAGAAGGTGACCCGAAAACCATAGCTGGTGGGAGATGGGAGTTGGAAAAACTGTAGTTAGGCGATAGTGGTCTGAGAATAATAGTCGGGTACAAATGATAGGGTGAGAGAGTTTTCTAGCCCGCAACATTCATAATTACGATTTAATTATTATATCTAAAAAATTAAATTAAGAAAAAACTTTTTAACTGCCTATTGTTACTGAAGTATGGTCATTAAAGGTTAGCCCATTGGGCCATCACATATTATTTACAAATGTTGCAGACTTGCAGTCTGCTCCACATGATTTTTTCTCTCCTTCCTCATTTATATAATGCATATCCATATCGATATTTGTTTATATTTAAATTTCAAAGTTCAGTCTGTATATATTTTGAATGGAATAGAACCAATTCAAAAACATTTTCTTCTCCTTTTATTTTATGAAAAGTTTTCTCCAAATTAATGGAATTTGCGATTTTATCTAACCAATCTTGAAAATAAGCTGACAAAATGGACTATGATGCTGCTCCAAAGTCTCCTCCTACCGCGATTGAATTCAATATTTGTTCTAATTTGCATGGATTTATATAAACTATAGTAAAGAAGGAAAATTCAGAGCACCAATTTAAGTACTCTACATGTTACATTAAAGGATTCATGTTATAATTAATCAACAAATTTTATATTAGTTGTTAGTTATCTAATGCAATCAATGATGGATCCAAGGGGGGTCAGTGGGGGCACATCCCCCCCCCCCCCCCCTATAGGATTTTATATTATGTCCGGACACCGAAGGGCGTCCAGAACGTTAAAAAAAATGTACCACGGTCGGTACCCCACGTACCTAGAGGTACCGAGTGGTACCGAGCGGTACCGACCTCTCTGTACCGGACGGGAGAACCGTCCGGACAAAATAAAAGCTCCCCCCATAGGGACTTCTTAGCTTGCATGAAAAATATTATACCGTTATTACCACCGGTGAATAAAGCACGCTATGTTGAAGCCTACTTATAGATCCAGCAGTCCAATCAACAGCATGACGGTGAACCAAGCAATATCCATGGCATCGCATACCAATCTATAAAAAAAATGTAGCTATAACGGTAAGGAAAGGTTCTTTCAATTTTTTTATATTAATTTTAAAATTAAATCAGTCGAATTATTAGTATCATATATTTTATAAATAATTAAACTTTATAGAAATTTTTAAAAAGTCTAAATAATAACTTTATTTTTTTAATTTTAATATACCATAATTATTATTTATCTGATTTACAGATGATTTATAAAATTGGACAAATTAATTATTATTGGTATTAGTTTTTTTTTTTTTTTTTTTTTTGCTTTAAAACTGCTTTTGCTGGTCCAAATATGGATGAAAAAGTTGAGAGAAAATTTGTAAAAATAAATTTAGGCCCCCGTTGAAAAAATTTATGACTCCACCACTGAATGCAACCCTCCATTTTTCTCATCCAGGGCTTAGGACCTGACAACGGCAACAACAAAAAAATATCTAAAAGTGTTTCTAATAATTAATCGGATTTATGAAGAAAATTAGCTATTTTAATTCAAGTAAAAATTCAATTAATTAAAAATTAATTAGATTTATAGCTTTTTGGTTGTGCTAATTATTCTATTGTAGTGAATACACTTCTGAACTCTCCAGTTGGTTTTGATAAAATGATGGCCTATAAGCTAATCCTAATAAAACAGATATTTATTTTTCTAAATCTGTGGGTATTTCTTAACAACTATGCTAGATTGATGATACCCTCTCATGAAAAGATCTTTATGTTATTGTATGTGCTTACAGAATCTTGATAAAGGGATGTCAACTACTTTTTTTTCCTCAAAATAAAATTCCATTAGATAATAAGATCAATACACCACTAGGCCAAACGATGGCCACAAAAAGCAAGACTACAATAAGAGAAATACAATATACGACAGGGCCCAACAACCTAAGCGAAATGAAAAAAAAAATAGAACTCCAAAAACCAATGGAGTCAAACCGGCACCTATTTGCCATGCTTGGGCCATCCAAGGAGGAAAAAAAGGTAACAGCCGAAATTTCAAAAGCAGCATGCCCTCAAAAATTAGGATCCACCAAAACCAATAGAGAGAAAAACCACCAAGGTTGTCAAACAAGCCATGGTCGTCCGAGGTGTGTGCAGGAAATCTGTTTTATCATTGTTCTGACCCAAATCCATCGCAGCCAATAAAAACAAACTCATAAGAAACCAAAACCACCACAACCAATACACTTCCAAAAAGAAGAGTCATTTCTTTCTAGATTTACATTTTCTATGCTTAACACTATTTTTGAAAAAACCAACATCCGCAATTTGAAGAAAACTTAAGTCAAAGTTGTCCTGATCATCCACATCGGTCTCATTCTATTCCTCCCTTCCTGCTGAAGAATTGCCATCATTAAGCTAATCTCCTTGCCTTACTACGGAATCCCTAACAAGGTGAGCTAATTGATCACTGGAGATAACGAAAATAGGAACATCAACCACACCATCCTCATTACCCTCATCAGAAGCCACATCATTGGAATTACCCAGCTCAGCCGAATCACCACCCCCCTCAGAAGCTACAGAAACCTCACTCGACACCTCCACAGCATCAGCATCAACACAAGTAGGACTAGCCCTAAAGTTAATGCAACAATTTTTGGCATTCATGGAACTATCAACTAAGTTAGAACACTGAACAGCTAAAGGCGCCACATCCAAATTCAGGGCCAAATCCTTGGCAACACAAGAACCATTACCAGCAGGCCTATTTCCAACCATTAATCCACCATCACTAGGAACATCTTCATCCTCCATACCTGCTACAACACCGACAACCAAGGGTGTTTGCGGCATGTCAAAAACCCACTCATTACCAGAACTATTCAACTCCACAACATTAAGAACTATCAAGCCAACATTATCTACAGCAAGAGAGGAAAAACCAGCTTCAGCTTGAGCATCTTGCAACGGCACGACATCAGACAACATTAAAGCATGCTCAATCATGTCAACAGGGGGGGCCAAAGGTTCCCTAACCGATTCCACCACAGGGGCAGGAGCATCAGCAAGATGAGGATGCAACACACTACACTCAACTTTCGAATGACCTAAGGCTTTACAGTGACCACAATAGAAGGGGAATTCTTCCATTTCTACCAATTGAATATAACCTATAGTTTCAGATCCAAGCCATACCTGAGTCGGATACCTCTTAGTAACATCTAACTCTAAGTTGGAAAAAAAATTCGCATAGCTTCAAGAGAATGATGTCGGCCGGGAAATTCGTGACTAAAGCATACTCAAACGGCGCAGCTAGGGCAAGCAATTCTTCATCAGAAATCAACAAAGCAAGTAAACTGTGATAAGAGGAAATTTTCAAAGTAGGAAAACTCGACGGCGAGGAGGTCCCTGACAAAACCTCCCGAAACGAGTGAGATTTCGGTACCCCATCCAAAAAACCTGGGTCAAGCAAACGTTTAACAGCCATAAAGTAGTAGAGGAAGCTATAAACCTAACCAGGAAGATTAGGTAAAAGAGGACTTCCCTATAGGTAAACGGACCAGGAAGGGCCGCACCACAAACCCTAGCAGAGCACTCGACATTCTTCTGACTATCATGACTATTTATTGCATCTGGAAATTTGAAGCAGACCGTTCTTACCTATGTCAATTGCTTTTTAATAGACTAAAAACTTGGTTGATAGGATAGAAATTAATAAAAATTATTTACCTTAGATGATCAATTTAAACTCATTAGATAATCTATTGTTATCTATTTTACTTTAATGATTCATTATATGCCAAATTTGGTTATGAAAAAGATTTCAGATGTGATTTCTAGATTTCTTTTTGATAATATAGCTGTTATGAAAATATTGGAGAAAGAAAGCTCTTTTTGGATGAGAGAGAGGGAGAGAGCTCAACAGGGACCTTGTTATTCTAATTCCATTTCACATTTACAATACATAACCCTATGCACTATATATATAGAGATTGACACCAATGTGATGTCTTGCGGAACAACTTAATTTAAAATTGGACCAAATCCTAATAATAGCTTCTCCTGCTGGAATCATCTTACTTTACAGTTTTATATGGTTCACTGCCCAAAAAAGATCACACACTTGGGAAGAAATCTCCGATCCGTTACCTTTAGGATGCATAGACGATGGCTTACTTCTTTCCATTAAGAATGGCTAATCATTCTTTTAATTTAATCACCTATGACTAAGCCAACAAAACCAAATAGTAGGTCCAAAAACTCTATATGATGCCATTATCAACAAGTAATAAAATAGTCAAAGACATCTCACTGAATGCCAAAGAGTGAAAAAGCTAAACTATTTCAAATATAATCCCACAAAAACGGGCCATTAAAACTAAAAGCCCAAAATACTTTATCATACCATTATCCACAGCTGATAGAAAATAGTTTTTTAAGTAAATTTTTTGACTAATAATACTGTTGATTTGATTGATTTTCTAGATAAAACAACTTCTCCATTATAGTTAAAGAAATCAGCTTTTCACTACTTAATTTTTAAAAAACAGTGATAAAATATCAAGAAAATAGTATACAAGCAAAATTATAATTACGATCTGAAAAATAAAATAATACTTTAAATTTCAAAAATTAAAAAAATGATAATAAAAAGATTCCTTAGATGTTGCAAGCTATTTTTCATCAGCCATAATTACTACTTCAAAGCAGTCCTCTAACAATAAATAAGCCATTTGTAAATATTTCAGTAGTCAACTAATCATTAGCACAGCATTAAACAAACACAATACTCTAACCAAAGTTAAAAGTGGCTCTCATTATCGAACATGGTTGCCATCAAATCGTTGAGGCAAAATCACAAGTAATAAATATGAACAACGCATATATATAAATCCCCCAATTCCAGTCTTCAGAACCGAAGCACTTAATTCCCACTCCATGGCTCACCTTATCTCCGCCCTCCTTCTTGCCGCCACCATCATTACTGTCGCCACCGCTGCTATGGGCAATAACACCGCCACCTTTGGCCTCCCAAGCCAATTCTTATCCCCACACAATGCGATTCGCTCCCCTCTCAAGCTAACGCTGCTAACATGGGACCTGCAACTAATGCAATATGCCGAGAGCTATGCGCTACGACGGCGTAGTGACTGTGCCCTTGTTCACTCCGGCGGGCCATATGGTGAGAACATATTTTGGGGCTCGGGTTCAGGTTGGAGCCCTGCGCAAGCAGTGGCTGCGTGGGCAGGCGAGGGACGATGGTACTCCATCAAATCTAACACCTGTGTCGTCGGCCGAGAGTGTGGGCACTACACGCAAATCGTATGGCGATCTACACGTCGAATCGGATGTGCCACTGTCAACTGCATCGGTGGGCGCGGCCAATTCATGGTTTGCGAGTATGACCCACCAGGGAATTACATTGGGGAGAGACCTTATTGATTTGAGAGCAGGTTAATATGACTTCACATCACATTTGAAGGAGTGATGATTTTCTAAATATTGTGATGTAACTAATAAATTCATTGAAGATTATTTTGTCTCAATTTAGAGTTAGTTTTTTTTTCTCTAATGAGGGATGACTTATTAGTTGGGGATCATACTAATTGACACTAACATAATTACTAAGGCCTCTTTTGAGACTACTTAATTACACCTTTTCAGTATCGAAACGGCAGAAATTTTTTTTATTGTTATTTATATGTGCCACTTTTGCATAAATGTTTTTTATAGAATTGTATTTTTGTGCTATTTCTAAAAAAATTTTAATATTAACTTCTCTGTTAGAAAACTCTGTGCTTAAAACATCAATTTTAAAACCATTTTTTAAAAAAGATAGAGAATAACCAAATGAATCATAAGGGTTGTTGTGATTTGAGCTTATAAGATAGCTCTTTTGGTTTACAAAGTAGTTCATTCACTCATATGTTAGAATCGAAAATTAAAAAAAAAATAGTGATATTTTTTTAATAGAATGTTTATTCGAATTCAGCAAATCGGAATTCTCAAATTTACGAATTAAAATTTTGGGTAGCATGAAATTTCAAACATTTAAAAAGGGAAGTTTATGTTTACCCTTGAAAAGAAAATAAAAATTTATTGCAACTTCAAATTTTGTTGTCTTCAGTTTAAGGTTTCGTTTGGGACGGCTTATTTACTGCTTCTTAAAGCAACTTTTTAGTAAAAAATTTTATTTTTTACTAAAAATAACTTTTAAAAGTAATAAAAAAGCTGTCTCAAGGGAAACCTAAATTTAAGTTCTCAACTTATTTAATAAATAAATTTGAATAAAAATATATAAAAAAACCTTTTTTAAAGTTTGAGGGCCCACACTTTTATTAAATTTTTATGAATGTGAGCCCTCTCTATTTAATTGAGTTAGTTGTTATGGTTGAATATTAATTGCCATAAAGCGAACAGAGTAACAAAATCTTTTACAACGAAGAAAGAAATATGACAAGTCCGCTTAGTAATTGCTGCGATGCTTGTAGATCTGTGCAAATGTAAAAAGAATTTATCCTTTTCACATATCTCCAAGCATATCCAAGAGTTATGAAGTACCTGCTTCTAAAATTACTCGAACAAGATCTCTGTCTGGATGAATAGTGTACTGAGTAAATAGGAGTTGAACTCGAAGGTTTGATCTGACAGGTGACACGGTGTAGAGTGGTCAACTAATTTGCTCAATGCATGCTGAAATTATTATGGGTGAACATCGGATGTCGTGACTCTAATAAAATAATGACATGTATATTAATACATAGTATATATTAGTTAGTACATATTATGTATTATAATATATAGTATATATTAATTAATATACAACTAGTACATAGTGTGTATTGATCAGTATAGCTAATCAGTACACACTATGTATTAATACGTGTATCGTCATTTTATTGGAATCCGAATATAACTCTATGTTCGGGTCCGCATTTAATAATTTATCCAATGTATGAAATGTGAAATTATTTGAATTTTTTTTTTGTTAATTTTATTAAATTTAATTTATAAAAACATTATGTTAAAATACTTTATTTTATATGTTTCATTATAATGTAATGTTTAGAGTTTAGGGCGAAAGACTGAAGGTATGATAACTCTATTTAATATGAAATAATAAAAATAATACATGACTATCAAAACTTTAGTACTAAATAATTTTTTTTTTCTTCTGTGCTAAAAATTTGGTTTAAAAAGAAGTAAAAAAAAATATAACAAACAAAGCTTAAATTATAGCAATCCATAATATATTATAAAGTTGAAATTGGTCTCACAATTAAACTACATCATTACAATGAAATTAAAAAAGAATGTCATATATATATATATATGGCATCCTGAAATATTTGCGGCGATAGAGAAATAAAGTTTAAAATATTAGCATTATACGAAGATCCAGTACACAATTAGATAAAAGAGAGGGTGTAGCGTGCATAAGAGACACCAGAGTTTTTACGTGGAAACCTTGAAAAGGGGGAAAAACCACGAGCTTGGCCTAGTTTGAATGAATCCACCAGTATTTGCGGTCGATTACAAATGAGGACCTTTCTTGGGGGGAAGGCTTTGACTTAATATATCAAATATATATCATGTGAAGTGCATTACATTGTGAGAATTGGAAGAATCAATATTGACATGTTCGTTTAGTCGGCAGACTACGGAGGTCGGAAAGACCGTAATCAGGTGACAGTGGTCGGAAGGACCGTAGTCGGTGTACGACAGAGGTCGGAAAGACCACAGTCTGGCTTTAGAGGTCGAAAGGACCATTGTCTGGCGATGGAGGTTGGAAGGACCGTAGTCGACATGTGACAAAGGTAGGAATAATCTTTGTCTGGCGACGGAGGTTGAAAGGACTATAGTCGGCGGGCGATAGTGGTCAAAAAGACAGTTGTCTGGCGACGGAGGTCGGAAGGACCATAGTTGACATATGAGAGTGATCAAAAAGACCATTGTTTGGTGATAGAGGTCGGAAGGACCATATTCAACAGGCGATAGTGGTCAGAAAGATCGTCGTCTGGCGACGGAGGTCGAAAGGACTGTAGTCTAAGGGCAATAGTATTAAAAAGACTGTTGTTTGGCGATGGATGTTGAAAGACCGTGGTCGATATGCGACAGTGGTTAGAAAAATCATTATCTGATGACGGAGGTCAGAAGGACCATAGTATAGCGACGAATGTCAGAAGGACTATAGTCAGCAGGCCATAGTGGTCAGAAAGACCGTTGTATGACGACAGAGGTCAAAAGGACTGTAATCTGGTAGTGAAGGTCAGAAGGACCGTTATCGAGCGATGGAGGTCAGAAGGACCGCAGTCGACGAGCGACAGTGTTCAAAAAGATCTTTTTATGGCAATGGAGGTCGGAAGAACCAACGACGGTCGATGGTCGGGTGTAAATCCGGCTTCAGTTGGTGGCCGAGTGTAAATTTGGCAATAATTGGTGGCCGGGCAGAAGTCAGGTGATAATTGGTGGTTGGACAGAAGTCCGACGATAGTCCGGCATCAGTGGTTCTACGGTGGTCGAGGAGGAGTCTGGTGGCAAGAAAACTCTAGTTTCTTTCTTCCTTGCTTGGGTCCCCCACAATGAAGAATGAGGGGTATATTTATAGTTTTCTGAGAGTGGCATGACCAGTAAATAGGAGGGATATCAAGAGTATGTTGGGAGTGGTTTGAATGGATGACCGATATTGATCCCTTTGATCGTGGACCATTTATTGGACATTTTGAATTTCTTAATGATATCAGAATTTGACGTTCCTCGGCTTGTTGGATTCATCTCGTCAAGCCGCTCGATTCAACTATAAGCATGTCATGTTTGGAAATCGTTGGTCATCCAATTTATGGTTTGAACCTTCGAAAGATGCTTTGAGTCTTTGATTTGGACCCATTTGGGCTCGGTTTGAGTCAAATTTGGTGGCGTTAGGTTCGCCTTTTTTAGGCGTTCAATTTGAGTATAAGTTTGTTGAAATTAGAGTTCATATGGTTCTGAATTTAATTTCAAAAGTTTCTAACTTGATTTTATCTCGAAATTCGTGCCCGATGAAGATAATTTTTTAATGATATTAGGGGTGTTAATTATTGACACGACCTGACCCGAATCTAACCAGAAAATTCTGGGTTAGGGTCGACCCGTTTAACAAACGGGTCGGGTTTGGGTTTTAGTTTTTGACCCGTTTAAAAAATGGGTCGGGTCCAGGTCAACCCGGTAACCCGAAATTGACCCGGCTGCCAACCTGCCTCCCATAGTCGCATTCGCGACTGGCACTCTGCAGTTTGCACCAGCCAACCAGCATCTCTACACACATAGAACAGCACAGGCACTGGTCTCGCAACTCTCACCCCCGTTGTTGCGGCGTCGCCCGCCCTCGCGTCGAACCTAGGAGTTGCACTGTGCTCGAAGCCTTGCAGGCGGCAAGCATGCCCTGGCCTCGCGTTAGGCACACCGCAAGGCAGCTCTCGCCCTATCTCGAACCGCGCTCAAATGATCGAATCCCGATTCCAGATCTCATTCACATGTTCACGGATTGGGTCGGGGTTGACAAACCTTACCCGTTTGCAAAACTGGGTCAGGTTAGTATCAACCCGTTTACTGTCGGATCAAGTTGGGTTCGATTCGAACTCGTCCCGTTGACTTGAATTATATATATATATATATATATATATATATATATATATATATATATATAAAGCCTGCAAGGTTTGGATAAATATGATTGTTAGACCAGCACTTTTGAAATTAATATGAAAGGACCACTCAAAAGAAAATGTTGCTGAGTTGATAATCTACTAATAAATGAGCTTGGACCTGCCTTTATTTTGGTTTAGAAATATTTGAAGGCAATCAGATCAACTGCCTCGGGTTAAAAATAAATAAATAGTAAAATAAAATAAATAAATGATCCATTTATAATCCTAATTTTGTTAGTTTTAAAATAATTCCAACTGCTTATATATACTATTTTTAAAAATTTTGTTTGATATTGCCACCTTTTGATTTATTTAAACATTAATAAGTTCTAAAACTTGAATAGAATTTCAAAACTTTAAAGCAAAAAAAAGTACATTCTTGAATGTATTAATTTTAAGTAGGCCATGACATGTGAATTACACAAATAACAAATACTGAGAATATCAACTGTTAACCTTAGCTTCGAATAATGAGAATAAAGCCTCAGATGAATGGTTAGGTGATAAGATGTATTAGGTCTTGCCTATATTAAGAAAGATAGAGGTAGACATACTGCGTGCTAGAAAATTTGAGTTGATAGAGATTATATTTCACGTATTAGCAGTGTACAAAGATAAAACACGAACTGATAAAAATAATAGGACGAGAGAATTTTTTATGTGGAAAAACCGGAAAGTGAAAAACTATGGGGCCTAGCTCAGCTGCAGAATTCACTATGTAATATGTGATACAAAAATCTTCCTTTCTTCACTATTGAAGAAGAGTAAGAGTGCAAAGGTCAAATATATACCCAACAATATGGCTTAATCTTTCCAATAGGGATTTTAGAAAGTCGATGTCCACAGGTAGACAAATATACCCAACAACAATGTCAAATCTTGACACTATTTAGAGATGGTGGTGATTTCTAATGCCGATCGTCGGAGATGATGGTGGTTGCCAATGGTAGTAATTAGTGGTCGACGGTGGAGACGATGGCTAGAAAATGCAAGAGAGCTCTCACTAGTTCTCTCCTCCTTTTCTCCCTCTCAAATGTGAAGAACGAGGGCCTATTTATAGATTTTTGGGGAGTGACATGCTCCGTAAATATGAAAAAAATCTAGGGTAAATTAAAAGTGCTCAATCTAGCGGTCCATATTGATTCCTTTAATCGTAGAGCCTTCATCAAACATTTAGGTGCCTTAATGAAGTCAGAATTAAGTGATCTTGGGCTTGTTGGATTCGTCTCGTCGAACTGCTCATAGCATGCCATATTTGGAGATCATTTGATTATTCAATTAATACTTTGAAGCCTCCAATTATACTTTAGTCTCTTAATTTGAGCATACTTGGACTTGGATTGGACCCATTTTGGTGTCATTGGATTCGCCTTGTCAAGATGTTCAATTTGAATGTAAATTTTCTAAGATCGGATATCAGATTGTTGCACATTTAATTATGAAATTTCTAATTCAAATATGCCTCGAGATTCATGCTAGATCAAAGTAATTTTTTGTGACGTATCATTTGCCCAATATTTTTGGACATCAAAGCTTACGGAGTCCGAAAATATATTCCAAGTCTTCGAAAAAATAAAAGGTAGTGTGTTGTTTAAAAATATTTTCTCCAAAATCTTCAAACTAGCTCAAATTTGATTATAGAAGCTCCATTGGGCTTTACTTGTGTTAAAATTGAGTTAAAAATATCAATAAAAAATTATGAGGGGGCAAAAATGCTGAAATAAGCTTGTTTGGGCTCAAAATTGGGCCCAAAACGCTCCTGGCTTATTGGGCCGGCCGGCCGGCCAGCCACTTAGCCAGCTCCATTGTCGATGGTTTACCCATGCTGCCTGACTATTGCCCGCGCTACCTGGCTACTACCCACGCTAGCCCGCTGCTTAGCTGCCTGCACCATCTACCTGCTGCCTAGCTGCTTGCGTCGTCCACCTGTTGCTCGCCTGCCCACTTGCCTAAGTTTCTGAGATGGCGCCGTTTGGCTCATGAAATTGGAGCCAACACCAAGTGTCATTTGGCGCCTTAATGGGGGCCAAATGGGGCCCCCCTTTTTTTAAAAGATAATGGGATATGTATATTATTTTATTTATTTATTTGAAGATTTTTTTAGGGACATATAAAGAGAGATAATTTTTTTTAATTTATTTAAAGTCATGCAATTCCCTTCATAAAATCATGTAACTCTCTTTATGAATTCATATAACTCTCTTTCATGAATTCATGTAACTTTTTTCCATAAATTTTCATAATTCTCTCATTTCTTTATATATATATATATCTATATATATTGTTGCGGGCTGGAATATACGCGGCGATAGAGTTAGAATTCCACGTCTTAGCGTTGCACGAATATCCAGCTCACACACACAGAGAACACAAGATTTTTACGTGAAAAATCCTAAAAATGGAAAAAAACCACGGGTCCTGACCCAGTTGAAATGATTCAACTAGAACTTGAGCAGATTACAGGGGTCTGACTCGCCTCCAAAGGAGATCAGATTACAAGTATTACCCATAGGATGGAAGTTAAAAGCTTTTGAAGGCCTAAGGTTGTGCTGGCAGAACTTCGGGGTCTCCCGGTGGTCTGGCAGAATTTTGGTCCCTAGGTAGTTGTCGGGCAGAGGTGAGGACATCAGATGGTGGTCTGGCGAAGAACAGGGCCTTAGGTGGTGGTCCGGCGAAGAGCAGGGCCTCAGGTGGTGGTCCGATGAAGTGCAGGGCCCCAGGTGGTGGTCCGGCGAAGAGCAGGGCCTCAGGTGGTGGTCCGGCGAAGAGCAGGGCTTCAGGTGGTGGTCCAACGAAGTGCAGGGCTTCAGGTGGTGGTCCGGCGAAGTACAGTGCCTCAGGTGGTGGTCCGGCGAAGTGCAGGGCCACAGGTGATGGTCCGGCGAAGTACAGGGCTTCAGGTGGTGGTCCGGCGAAGTGCAAGCGTCAAGCGGTGGTCCGGCGGAACTCCGGCGGTGGTCGAGGAGGAGTAAGGAGGCAAGAGCTCTCTCTTTCTCTCTTAGGATTATGTGTCTTTTTCAAGAGGAGAGGGGCCCCTATTTATAGATTTTCGTGAGTGGCATTGCCCGTAAATAGGTGGAATATCAGGGGTAGTTAGGAAGTGGTTTGAATGGACGGCCGATGTTAAATCCCTTGATCGTGGACCATTTAATGGATATTTGAAGGCCTTAGAAATGTTGGACTTTGGCGATCTTGGGCTCGTTGGATTCGTCTTGTCGAGACGCTCGATTCGACTATAAGCATGTCACATTTAGAGACCGTTGCTAATCCAAATTATGGTTTGAACCTTTCAATAGCGCTTCAGACCCTTGATTTGGACTCATTTGGGCTCGGATTGGGTTGAATTTGGTGTCGTTGGGTTTGTATTTCTGAGACGCTCAGTTCGACTGTAAGTTTGCTGAAATCGGAGTTCAGATAGTCCCAAATTTAATTTCGGAAGCTTCCAACTTGGTTTTGCCTCGAGATTCGTGCCCGATTAAGATAATTTTTTTTGAGGATGTATCATATATATATATACACACACACACACACACATGTATGATTTTTATTTTTTTCGCTTAAGTTGCTTTATATTTTTATCATATTTTTTTCTATGTTGTAAGATAATAATAGGTGATTGCTACTAACATATAAAATATTATTTATATGTTAAAAATAATTTTTAAATTCAAAATAAAAGGAGTTTATAAGCCTTTAATTAATTTCAACTTTCACTTTGAAAAATA
This sequence comes from Dendrobium chrysotoxum, assembly GCA_019925795.1. Lineage (NCBI taxonomy): Eukaryota > Viridiplantae > Streptophyta > Magnoliopsida > Asparagales > Orchidaceae > Dendrobium > Dendrobium chrysotoxum. The sequence goes on from CM034307.1 coordinate 57,598,783, forward strand.
AGAAGTAAATAAAATAAATATTTTTTAATATCAAAGAATTGATTAAATAATATTATAAATATATTATTCATTTTTTAAATCTTACCAATGTGCACTTATTATGCATGCAATTAAAAGAGTATATATAAAAGCTCTTAAGCTCCTACGCTATAAAATATAAATGTTGCCGTTGATGAAATTGTTGAGCCCTTGTTATTAGTTCAACAATGCATAAGAAATTTAAGCTATGTATTTAATCCTATAGGGTCAATGAAATATATATAAATATAAAAATAATAAGTGAATAACTACGCGCATAAGCTTAGGAGCCATTTGGGTTTTTTTTTTGTTTATATTTTTTATTTTATTTTATTTATATTTCATATAAACTAAAAATATTTTTGATATTTCAAATATAGTTTATTTTTTTAATTTTTTTTAAATAAAACATAAATAGATTTATGTGGTAGTCGCAATAATTTCATTGGTGACTATCAATAATGATAGTGGTGGCCATCAATGATGATAGTAGCTGTAGTAATGAGATGTAAGTTCAGGAAACCACTGACGAGGTGACTACTTGAGACCATAGATAGCCTTGTGAAGCCGACAAACAAATGTAGAATGTCGAGGATCTTTAAATCCCTATGGCTGCTGCATATACATGATTTCCTTTAAGTCACCATGTAAGGAGTTATAAACATCAAGTTGGGTAATGGACCACTATTGATGAATGGCCGCGGTGATAAATAAACGAATGGTGGATAATTTGGTGACCGGACTAATGGTTTTTGTAAAATCAATCCCATATTCTTGACTGTAGCCTTGAGCATCCAACAAAGCTTTGTAACATGAAACTTGGTTTTGTAAATCCACTTACATCCTAATATGTTTTGATCAGGTGGTGGCGGAACTAGACGCCACATACCTTGAGATTGGAGTGCTTGAAACTCCGTAGACATAGCATTATGCCAGCACTTATGTTTAACCACAACATAATAGCAGGTAGGGTCACTAAGAAGTGAAACATGATGCTGGAGATTGAAAATCTGCTAAGGTTTTAAAGAACCCGTCTGTAGACGAGTGACCATAGGATGATGACGATGAGGTGAAGAAAATGGAGCTGTTGCGGGTGAAGTAAAAGGCAAGTCTGGAGGTAGTGAGGCTGATACAGAGGAATTTTCAGCATTGCTAAAATATGGTGAAATGGCTAGAGTTGGTGCTGGTGGAGCTTTGGACAGTTGGTGGGGGTGGACGAAGGATAAGGAATAAGGGTAAGAGGAGGTAAGATAAGCGTATTGGAGGTATATGAGGATGTGGATGGATTTGTAGAAGTATAAGGAAAGATATCCTCGTGAAAACGATCATGGCGAGAGATAAGGATTTTGTGTAATTGGAGATGATAACAACGATAGCCTTTATGAGTAGAGCTATAGCCAAGAAGTACATAAGAGGTTGATTTTGGACAGAATTTGTGTGAAGCAGAAAATTGAAGCCACTGATAACAAAGATATCCAAACACCTTTAAGTGTGAGTAAGATGGAGAATGTTTATATAACATTTGGTAGGGAGATAAGGATTTTTTAGTGGAGGAGGGAAGCCAATTTATGAGATAAGTGGCAGTTAGAACATCATCAAACCAAAATGAAAAAGGGAGGCGAGCTTGGAGTAAAAGAGTGCTAGCGGTTTCAACAAGATAGCGATGTTTACGTTCTACAAAACCATTCTATTCGGGGGTGTAAAGACAACTGAATTGGTGAATAATGTCGGCTTTAGACAAGAAATGTTGAAAAGAAGTACTGAAATACTCACCACCACCATCATAGCAAAAAAAATTAATTAATTTTGAAAATTGTTTTTCTACCATAGATTTGAATACTAAAAACTTGGAAAACGTTTCAGATTTTTGAACATTAGATAGATCCAAGAAAATCAGGAAAACTCATCCAAAAATAACACATAAAAATGATATCCATTATTAGAGAAAACTGGGGAAGGACCCAACCCACATACATCATAGACTACAAGTTCAAAGGGAGAAGTACATTTTGTAGTAGAACTAAAAAAAAAACAACCTATGACTCTTTGTAACCTGACATGAATGACAAACAATGCTTGATAGTGAAATACATAAAGATGGTGCTTGATGTTCTATGGTAGACAAAATAGCGAGATGCAGATGGCCAAGACAACAACAACAACATCAAGCCTTTGTCCCACTACGTGGGTTCGGCAACATGAATCCTTTTTCTCCATTGTGTCTGGTTCAAAGTCAAATTCTTGTTTAAATCTAATAAAGAAAGATCATTTCTAATATTTTCTAACCAAGTCTTTTTAGGTCTACCTCTACAAGACGACAACGCTAAATATCGGATGAAGTGGATGTTGAGACAAACGCCACGGCAGTAATAGGGAGGGATGAGGTGGTCGAGGGCCGCACTATAAGAGGGTAAAGACCATCATGACAAGGTCCCGAAAGGATCAAATGATTGGTCTTCTGATCCTTGATATTATAACCATGAGAATCAAAAGAAATAGTGTACTTTTTTTCAATAGTTAAACGATGTACTAAAAGAAGATTATGGGAGACCTGAGGAACATGAAGTAGCGGAGATAGAGAAATCTTACGATGAGTGGGAAACAAACCATGACCAATAGTAGAAATGGGAAGAGACTGTCCATTCTGACCTGAATCTGCTGCGACCCATGATAAGACTGTGATGAAATGAGATGCTCAGAATTATTTTTTAGATGAAAACTTGCACCAGTATCTAAAATCCAATCAGCGAATTGACAATTTGAGTTTGTAGATTCAACTATCAATGCAGATGAGGAGTTGCTGGTATAATTGAGATTTGTGTGATGCCAACACTTGATAGCTAAGTGTCTTAGGTTTCCACATATCTGACATTCAATGTGAGCAAGAGTAGAGGAAGTCGGCTGACCATAAGTAGGGAATTGAGCGAACATATTTGAGATACCCTGGTGTTGCGAATAAATGGTGGATGGGCTCTACCTCAACCACGAGATGCAGTGCGAGCAATAGAGGAACCAAATAGCTAGACCGATTGAAATTCACGAGCAGGTTCGTTCACAATATTAGTCTCTTCACTGCATAATAATAAGTTAAAATCATCCAAAGATAGAGGTTGACGATTGGTGCGAATCACTATTTTGAATGACTGATATGAAGAGGGAAGCCCATTCAAAGCGTAGATTATAATATATTTTGGATCGAAGGGACAACCAACGACATTTATAGTATCCGCCTTGAGCTTCATTTTGGATAAATACTGCTGCATAGACTTGTTATGCATAGAAATATGATGGAGCTCATTTTTGAGCTAAATAATGCATGACCTGTTGGTAGATTGAAGTCGTTTACCAAGGGTTTGCCAAATTTCAGCGCAAGAATCAAGGTGCAAAATGTATGGCAGCAATGAAGCAGAAACCGTAGAGAACAGGGCAACTGCTATATTCTGATCAATAAGCATCCAGGTGAAAAACAAAGGGTTAGGAAGAACATCACCAACTTCGTTTGTGATCTGTCGAGAAGGGCGACAAACGGTACCATTGAGATACCCATCTAAGCCATTTGCGTGAAATACCTTCTGCACTTGAGACCGCCATGTCAAATGATTTTCTAGGTTTAGTTGCACCGTGATGACATTCTTAATAGTAGACATGAAGAACTTGAGATGGGGATGAATGGGAGCACAACTAGCAAGAGGAACATTTGTACAACTACTTGCTGTAGAGGAATTTCCGGAATCCATATGGGAAAAAGGAAAAGAAGTCATGGGGCTTAAGATTACTACTCTGATACCATGTAAACTACAACTTCTATACCTGTATTAAAGGACATTACAGAGAACAGGGGATAACGAAGGTAAAGAGATACTTCTATATTTCCACTATGTAAAATAAAATGAGCAATACATTATATATATATATATATATATATATATATATTAGCTGAGTAAGAGTAAATCATTATGTATCAGAGATAGTTATAGCATGATAGATAGCAAACGGTGAGGATTTGATCAGCTGTGTGGAGAACGACTGCTGCAGACAAGGCACGTGGTCTACGGCTAGTGCTTCTTGCTAGAGTGCGTTAACAGTGTTCATGTTAAAAACAATAATTTTATTTGTTTAAAAATAAAATTGCAAAAAAGTACATATCAAACACATTTTTAAAAAATATACCTCCTCAGCAGTTAGTTCAAATGACAATCTATCAGTGGTAGAGAACGACTATTCCTGGAGGAGTGCCTAGTAACCAAATCATGAACGTCATGTTTTTTTTTTTTTTTGCTTTAAAATGTATTTAGGCTTCATTTGGGATAACTTCTTTACTGTTTTTTAAAATAATTTTTTCATACAAAATTTTTCTACACTAGAAATATTTGTATTAGAAAACTGCTTTAGAAAGCAGGAAAAAGCTATCCCAAATGAAACTTTAGTCATTTGTGTTGATGAAAGAAAATTTAGTTCACTTCCTCTATCATTCTCATGCTCCTTGCAAATATGTTTCACAAACTAAGCTTCACCTGTATCCATTATCTCATTAATCTTATCATTATGCATTTGAAAATTCATTTGAAGTCAATAATTTTTTCTAAGAAAAAAACAAAGAAAGAAAGAAGAATCTTGAATCTTAGGCTTCGTTTGGGATGGCTTTCTTACGACTTCTTCAAGCAACTTTCTAGTACAAAAAATTTAATTTTTTTACAAAAAAGCTACTTTAAGAAACAGTAAGAAAGCCGTCCAAACGAAGCCTTAGTTACAATAGATTCATTAGTATTGATTTGTGATACTGATACAAACAACATCCCTTCTCTTCTACTGAAGAAAGTGAGAATACAATAGAAAACTCAGTTGGAAACAATCTCTTAAGATAGTAATACAAGTGGTAACATCAACTTAGCAAAAGAAAAAAAAATTATGTATAGAGATAAAAGTGGGTTCAAGATCACAAGAAATATAAGAGTTTTTATGTGGATGATTCATGAAGGAAAAAAATCATGGAGCTTGACTCAATTAAAATAATCCATTAGATAAACTGATGGTTATAAAAGTCCGCCATTATAAAATTTGGAGTGGAGTATTGGTCTCCTATGGCTATATAATAGTGGTGAAAAATACTAGAAAAATAATAATAAGTGATAGACATCGATATTTGTTGATGGCTTACTAAGGTAGATGGATGATAATGATAAAGCGACGATGAATGTCAGCATTAGTTTATGGCCTAGGAAGACAATTAGGAAATGATTGACTAAGATAGTAGTTATTTTTTTATCAATGATATGCAATCTATAATAGTCATTAGCACTCAATATTAATCAATGAGCATAGCATTGAGATTCTTCAAATATGGAAGCTCTCTCCACTCCTGTTATTACTTCCATTAAAAGAGATATTTATAGATTTTGTAACCATCATAAACGTAAGCAACCTCTTGATTTATAACCAAAACTCACAATCAACTGATAAAAAAATTGTGTTTAATCATTAGAATAGGAGGTAATATCACATTAAACAATAATATATTTTATACCACAAAGAGCATTTTGGAAAATAAAATTTAATCAGTTAGCTATAGATTATATTAATCTTAAAAATAAATTGAATGATCATGAAACTGATAACTAGATATCCTCAACAAAGCTTTCTCAGGAGCTAGCTCCCTGAGATATAATTCGAAATAGAAGATAAGTCCTCGGTACCCATAACCTCACCGATTGCCACGTTGCAATGCAGACTCAAATGAAGCCACGCGGTTCGCGGTGAATCGGCTGTGCAAACAATTAAATAGTGCACTAAGTATTTATTAGTTTAGCAGGGTTAAGTGGCAAAGCGGGGGCTCGAGAAACGCAGGAGAGAGAACGAGCGTACTCTAATGGCGCCGGATTACCCTTCCGATCTGATCCAAGACCTCAAGATCTGCCTGCGTCAGGCCGCTGGCGTGCCTTCATACGATCCCGGCGACCCTGCTCTCGGCTCATTTCCACACATCGTCGATGCCGTGGCTGCTCTTGATCCCACTCTCCCCGATTACCTTCGCTGTAAGAGATGCCATGGAGGACTTTTGAGAGGTATCAACTCGACACTCTGTATCTTCTGTGGCGCAGAGCTGAGAGGGGAGGATTTTTCCCGGACGATCTCCTTCAATTACACCACGGGTTACCGGAAATTCCTCCAATCCCTCGACCTTGACGGTTCGGTAAATGCCTTTTCTCTCTTTGGATGTCCACGTTCGTTAGATTTTGAGGGAGCCATGATTGTTTAGGCTTTTTATTATGATAAAATTGAATACACTGTCCACCGTTGCCAGAAAATTTATACTGGGAAATCTGAAAAAATAACTCCGCATTGTTTACCTCTTAATGAGATAGGATCGTAGGAGGTTAGTTCTGAAGTTTGGTTGCCAAACACGCATGCTTTTTTTAACAATGACAACAAAAAATAATATTCCAATTAATTAATTATCTCCATTACCATCTACTTCCTCCTCCCTCTTCCCTCGCCTCTGCTGATGTGCTGCCCTCCAGGACACTGATTGCCTGTGCTATAGGACTTTCAGAGAGTTACTTATAAACTTATTGTCTAATAATCTTTCCTGGCCAAGATTCTACTGGATTTATCAAGTGAAATTGAGTATCTCAGACATGTTGACCGGGGCTCTTTGGCTTCCATTTTTTGGGCTGACCAATTGATAGCTTGGCCGACCAAATAGTACCTTGTCCAAATCGTAGAAACTGGGCCTAACCAAGCATACGTGCCCAAGTTGCACCTAATCCAAGTGGATGTGTATTGGTTTCAAGCTAAGAATCGATCCATGAGTTGCACTCAAATATGTTGTGCATACGTTGTTGCACCAATGCAAACTTGACTTCATCGATTGCACCCAACCCCAAGAACTTAGCTGAGGAAGGTGCATGGGTTAGATGTATCCCAAGCTTGTATGCTTAGGTCGGGTACAGCATTAGCACATATGTTTGGTGGGTGTAAACAAGCACATATGCTTAGGTTGCAACCCAAGCTTGCCTGTGATAGGTCTAACCTAAGCATGCATCACATTACTGATGTTGTACTTGTTGACCAAAATATTCTTTAGTTAACAAAATTATTTTTGTTTGACTACTAATGCAGGGCAACCTTAGAGTCTAAAGGTTTTCACTTGAGTAGATCTAAAACTGAATATATGGAGTGTAATTTTAGTAGTAATAGACCTAGTGAGGGGATTGTGACTTTGGGCGATCAAGTCATTAATAAGAGTACACGTTTTAAATATCTTGGATCTATTATTCAGAGTGATGGTGCAATAGATAGGGATATTATCAGCAGAATTCAAGTTGGATGGTTGAAGTGGAGGAATGCATCGGGCTTGTTGTGTGATAGAATAGTTTCCCTCAAACTTGAGGGAAAATTCTATAAGATGGTGGTGAGACCTGCAATGCTTTATGGTGCCGAATGTTGGCCAGTAAAAGAGAAGCATAATACTAAGTGTTGCATAGATGAGGATGCTCAGGTGGATGAGTGGCTTTACCCTTAGAGATAGGATACGAAATGAGCATATACGTGAAAAGGTTGGAGTAGCGCCAGTGGAAGATAAGATTAGAGAGAGTCGCCTTAGATGGTTTGGTCACATAAAACGGCAGCCTTCCGATGACCCGGTTAGGAAAGTAGAAGTATTAGATTTGACTTATGTTAAGAAAGGTAGAGGTAGACCTAAAAAGACTTGGTTAGAAAATTGATGTAGATACCTGCAAGAAGATGGAAAACAGAGAAACAAGCAAGCAATAACAGAGAACAAAGTTTTGTAATTAAAATGTATTGTCCAAAAAACTGCTCTTCCAAGAGCTCCCTGCGGGTTAAGACCCTTCCTTCTTTTCCTATAATATAAACGGCGTAACAAGTAAAAAGCATAGACGTGTACTTTATAACTAACTATAGCACTAAGGTAGTGGGATTCCACATTCTAACAGAAACTAGGAAGAAACTAAAAATAACAGGTAAGATACTCCTCCGTGGCCATATAAGCACGGATGCTCCGCATCATTCGCCCCCGCTAAGGAAATTGTCTGGACAAGTTGACTCCAGATGTGTTGTGCTATCATCCGGAGGTAAATATGCATATAAATCGGCTACATTGAAGGTATGTGATGTAATGAACTCATCAGGCAAGTCGACAACATAGGCATTGTCATTGATCTTTTTGCTAATGGGAAAGGGACCACATTTTCGTTTGCCCAATTTGGAGTAACTGCCGACGGGAAGCCGTTCCTTGCGAAGACGAACGTATACCAGATCACCTGGACTGAACAATTTTTCCTGCCTATGGATATTTGCATCTGATTTGTACCTATCATTTGATGCTTGAAGCTTCATTCGAACATCAGATAAAAATTCGGTGTATTGGTCCGCTAGTACAGACGCAGCCTTGCTCTTACATTTCGGTAGCACTGCAATATCAAGGATTGTATTTGGCATTTTAGTGTAAACAATACTGAATGGGCACATACCAGTGGTTCGATTCGGCATTGAATTAAATGCAAATTCTGCTTGACCGAGCAAATCATCCCACAGTTTGGGATGATCCTGTACAATGCATCGAAGTAAGTTGCCAAGTGTTCGATTCACCACTTCGGTCTGTCCATCCGTTTATGGATGGTATGAAGAACTCAACTGAATTTGAGTATTCAACTGCTTCCACAGCTCCCTCCAAAAATGGCTAATAAACTTGACATCTCGATCTGAAGTAAGGCTTCTAGGAATTCCATGCAGCCGAACAATTTCCTTAAAAAAAAGTCACTTGTCTAAACAAATGTTGTGTAGTATACTTTGACGACATCTTAGTATTCAGTGCATCATTAGAGGACCACCTGCAGCATCTAATGAGCATTTTTACTATCTTGAGGCAGAACAAGTTATTTTTAAACTTTTCCAAGTGTGAATTTGCAACCAAGCAGGTATCGTTCCTTGGTTTTATTATCGATATGATGTAGATACCTGCAAGAAGATGGAAAACAGAGAAACAGGCAAGCAATAACAGAGAACAAAGTTCTGTAATGAAAATGTATTGTCCAAAAAACTGCTCTTCCAAGAGCTCCCTGCGGGTTAAGACCCTTCTTTTCCTATACTATAAACGGCGTAACAAGTAACAAGCATAAACGTGTACTTTATAACTAACTATAGCACTAAGGTAGGGGATTCCACATTCTAACAGAAACTAGGAAGAAACTAGAAATAGTAGGTAAGATACTCCTCCGTGGCCATATAAGCACGGATGCTCTGCATCATTGATATGATGTAGATACCTGCAAGAAGATGGAAAACAGAGAAACAAGCAAGCAATAACAGAGAACAAAGTTCTGTAATGAAAATGTATTGTCCAAAAAACTGCTCTTCCATGAGCTCCCTGCGGGTTAAGACCCTTCCCTCTTTTCCTATACTATAAACGGCGTAACAAGTAAAAAGCATAGACGTGTACTTTATAACTAACTATAGCACTAAGGTAGTGGGATTCCACATTCTAACAGAAACTAGGAAGAAACTAGAAATAGCAGGTAAGATACTCCTCCGTGGCCATATAAGCACGGATGCTCCGCATCAAAATATTATAAATGATCTTTCTTTATTAGATTTAAATGAGAATTTGACTTTTAACATGACACAATGGAGAAAAAGGATTCATGTAGCCAACCCCACGTAGTGGGACAAAGGCTTGATGTTGTTGTTGTTGTTGTTGTTGTTGTACTAATGCAGGACAACCTTAAAGAAGCTAGAAAAGATTATAATGAACGAAAATATGAAAAGATTAAGAACAATAACATGATCAGCATGTCTCATGCTCTAAATAAGAGATTGCTTTTTTAAAAGGTTTATAGGTCTCACATGATAATGAAAAATAGTCTATACTTTCAAAATAAGAAATTCATCCTATAAACTATTTTACATGACCCGTAGCCTAGAGATGAAAGAAAGAAAAAATATTAATTAACCAACAAACTGCTAACAAAATTTTAAGAAATTTAATATAATGAATAAAAATATCTTAATGATATAATAAAATTTAAAGGATATAAAATTATTAAAATATTTATGACAATAAAATTCAAGAGTTTATATCCATCGCAATTCTACCTTGCTTGAATATATTCAAGAATAAATTTGGCTCGAAAGAATTGTTTAGCTCAGGTCTTCTATTAGTTCCAAGCATAACTATTGATTTTTTTGTAGAAATATGAATCCAAGGTGCAATAGTCCTAATAATTGTAATATTTTCAAAATATAAAGCTTTGTTAAAAGCTTAATCTATTGTTTTCGAGGATTGTATCCCTTTTTGCTTATGACTTTTAATGAAATGTATTATGATAATATAATAATCTCCAGACAAATGATATTTAACTCCAAGCCCTTTCAACCTAAGAAAATATTTAAACATACTATAATACCTTGCTCTACAGTCTAAAATAGATCTTGAAATTGGTCTCTATAATCAATAAATGGCAATAATAATATTTTTTTTAAGTTTACATTGCATATCATTCCAAATAAATTTTATTTGAGTAGCTAGGATTTGCCGAAATATTTAAGTCCCATCAATTTTTTTTAAATAAAATCAACTCTTTAAGTATTAAGCATTTTATATCCTTTAAAGAATTCTTCTATTTTCTTTATATAATTTGAAAATAACCTTAATAAAATAATGAAATCTAAAAAAACCTAAAAGAACTTAATTATTTATGATAAAATAAAAAATTCAGAAATTTTGTCCACACTCCGCATCGAATATTTTGTCGACTTAATAATATGACCCCATGGACCCTAGCCATCTTGTATAAAAGGTTTGTTGGCCTTAGTGCATACCGAAGAATGGCAAATTGAGTGTTTTAGAAAATTGAAATTTAAAGCACATTAATCACAGTTTATTCACCCCAAAAGGTTAAAAATAATGTAAGAAAGCTTTTAAGTAATTGAAATTGCAAGTGAAAAATGTGCAAGTATTAAATGAATATGGAAGAGTAAAGCGAGCAAATAAATACTAGGATTTTGAGCCTAGTTGCACTCCCCATGTTTTTCGTTATGAAGTCCTTGAGTAATCAATGGCTTCTTCAAGCATGATTCCCAAAAATCTGACAACTACCTTTTGGTTCAAGTAGTAGACCGCAATTTATTTATTTGGATTAAATGTGAACGCATCAATCTTTATCTTTCCAAGGACAATGAGAATGCATCTATCATTTTTAATTTCTCAGGATGTACCTCTTTTAAAGAAAGAAGGTGGAGAGTAATATAGAAAATTTAGTAATACGAACAACTCTTGGAGAAAAGAGAGATTATAGGCTCATTTGATAGTTGTTTACTTGCCTTATGCAAGCAGAATGGTTGTTGCAAAGCAAGTGCATCTAGTTTACTTGAAACAATTTGAGCTTCTTTTCTAGAAATTTGCTTTAAATAAATTCTTTTAGAGCGGAGTTTTGAAAATGTTTCATGAAGCAGCATTTTACATAGCAATTGCTCACCTCCTTACCAAAGAAATCCTATGGAAAAGGAGGAATACCCTAACAAAATTGCCAACCTTTGAATGTTATTCTCAATAATTTGAACAAACTCTATTGCTAGTAAATGTAAATGTCAATGTAAGGCTTGAATGTGCCAAAATAATGTGAATAAACATCCCTTGGGACTATTCTAGATAAGTTCTTGAGCATTTCTCAAAGATTTAGCAAATAAGAGCATAAGAAAGCTGTTGAATTTGAAAAAATGAAGGAGTGATTGCCATTGGAAGCCTAAGATTTGCCAAACTATTGTTTTTATTTCCATAAAATAAATTAAAATCTATTTCTAATAATATAAATGTACTTGAATATAATACAGTAATCTTATTCAAACTCTCAAGAGAGTGAGCCAGTGAAGCTCAAGAGCACTACTCAAATATTTTGAGAAAGAACATAAGAAATCTACTAAAAATTTGTTAAAAAAAAAGTTAAAAAAAAAATAGAGAGTGCTTGCAAGTGAAAACTAAGATTGAAAGAAAACACAAGGGTATTTGATGCCTAAGCGTGGGAAATATTATAAAAGAAGCATATTAAGATAGCAGGTAGCAATTGGAGGGAAAAGCTTTCCAAATAAACAAATATTGAATATTACCGATTTCAAGCTTTTCCTTGGTCTTTGAGATTTTAAACTCCAAAACTGCCCTCATATTTGGTTTACACCCATTGAGATCTTTTACTATGCATTCTGAAGTATCAAAAAGTTATCTTTCCAAATGATGGTCAATTAGTTTGGTGAATAAATGTGCTTCTTATTGGTAGGCAAGAATTGACTATTCCTTAGTGGGTCGGCTAGATTTGAAGTTTAAAATTAGTTTGGTTGACCAAAATGACATATCCGGATAATGAATATTTTGAACAAAATTTAAACTTTATTCGACTAGTTTTTGATGCCATTTTAGGGATGGTCAACAATAAAAAATGATTTAAAAGATTAAGTTATTTAGCTCAATGAAAGGGATATTTTCAGAAAAGTTTGTATATATTATCAAGCCATACTTTGAGTCATGCGTTAAAACACTCTGAAAACACTTGTAACTAGATTTTTACAAACATAAATAAACCTTTGAGTTGCTTAGGGCATCTCCAACCGAAAAACTCATTTTTCACTCCAAAATGTAGTAATTCATCTCCAATCGAACTCCATTTCATAACACAAAAAAGAATATTATGTGTATATTATTTTTGTATCTTTTTTTTTTATTTTGTTATTGAATTGTCTACTATGTATTTTTTTATTAATTCAATATCCTTTAAATTTATATGGGGATTTTTGTTAGGAAGTACTTGAAGATTCCAAGTAAACCCTAACAATAAAAGCAAAAACAGCGAGAAAACTCCACAAATTCAATGGAAAACCAAAGAAAACAGTAGTTTTATTGCAAGAATCAAACTAACGAAGAAAAATAGCAAGATAAAATTGATCCTCAATTTGAGAGGAAGATCTATCTCTCTCAATCCCTAGACGCCGCTAGAGCCCAAGACGCCAAACTCCAAGAACAAGAGCAGTCCAAATAAATTGCATAACCCTAACCCTAATCATGTCTTTATATTTAAAGCAAACAATTAAACAATAAATATCTGAACAACCCTCCCCTAATTCCCTCCTATTTTCTTAATTATTTCCCTCCCAAATCAACCCTCAAATCATCCCATAAATCTGCCCTCTTCAATTAGGAAACAATTCATAATTAACCCCCCCCCCCCCCCCCAAACATTAGCCCCCAAATCAACCCCTAAATATGTCCTCTTCAATTAGAAAATATTTCCTAATTAATTCCTTTTGATTAAGAACCTTCCTAAACAACTATTTCCTAATTCCCTCCCAATCAAATTTGGCCGGTCTATCAATTTTATTTTAATTTTTATATTAATGTTGAATTATAATTATGCTATTGCAATTTAAATTATTTAAAATGAAGAACCTAATTTAAATAAATTAATTACATTAAAATATGTATTAAAATTTTTAAAATAATGCGTTTATAAATTATTAATTTTAAAAATTAATAATGAAGAGCCTACACTTAAACAATAATGCGTTTGGAGGTGGATTTCATCTTAATAATGAGGAACCTATATTTTGAAATTAATATATTAACAAGTTAGGCCTACTTATTGTAATTTTTATCTTAATAATTTTGTACCTACATTTTCAAATCAGGCCTACTTATAATTTTTTTTAACAAAAAATAAATCTTACTCGATAAACTAATTTGGAATACAAATACACACTAAATTACTCGCACAAATGATCAATCAATGCATTTTGCAGTGCGATGTGGGCATCTTTATCCCTGATTTATCTATGGCTAGCGATAAATTCCTAAAATCGGGTAATTGAGTAGTCAAATTCCTAGTAGAGAAGAGTGAGATTCTTAAAGGAACAAAGATCATTGATTTGTCAATTCGGTTCAGGGCTAGTTGAGATGTGTGAGAATCTTAAAGGATGGAGGTAATTGAGTTGTTAAGTTCATTCAAGACTAATAGAAAAGCGTGAGAATCTTAAAGGACAGAGATTATTGATTTGTCAATTTTGTTTAGGACTAGTTGAGAAGCGTGAGTATCCTAAAGTACAGAGGTAATTGAGTTGTTAAATTCTTTCAGAACTAGTAAAAAAGCATGTGAATCTTAAGGACGAGCATTGATTTGTCAATTCCGTACAGGACTAGTTGAGAGGCGTGAAAAGCATGCCACTAGAATTTTTATAAGTAGGTTTTGAGGAGTATGTCATGTATTGGTCATGTAAAATGACGGGACTAAATATTTCTCATCCAACTATGGAAGAAATAATGGGAGAATCAACTGTTCCAAAACAATTTCTACTAGAAGAAGAGGATCACACTTGGATCATGATAGGAAATACTTGAGTTCGCAAGTAATCCTACCGGATCTACTTGAGTTCGCAAGCAAACCTAAGCAAAATTGATAAAAACAGCGGGAAAACACAATAATTTTGAGCAAATCAAATTAGGAACGATAGATTGCATCTTGGAAATAAAGCAAAGCAAATGCGAAAGCAAGATACAAGAGATCCTCAATTCGAGAGGAGGATTGTCTCTCCCAAATCTCTAGGCAAGATTGTCTATAGCCCAAGCCTCCAAGAAACCCTAATTCCAATCAATCAAAAAACTATCCATGCCCTAATCCCTCTCCTCCTCTTTAATACAAAACTTTCCTAATATGTTTTCCCTCCCAATGCCTTAGCCGCCCCCTCTAATTCAATTTGAAAGCCTTTTGGACTAGTGGGGCCCACCCATTGGGCGGACCAAGCAAGGGGAGGCGGATGGATTCCGCCTCCTGTAGACATGCTGAACCGGCCCTTTGGCTTGTTGGGCCGGTTCAGCTTGAGCCGGCACATCATACCGCCCTTCCAAAGAATCACCTTGTCCTCAAGGTGAAAATCCGGAAACTGCTGTTTCACCCTCTCGTAAGGCTCCCACGTGGCATCATAATCAGGAAGGTTCTTCCATAGGATCAACACTTCCTTAGTTCCCTCTTCCTTCTGACGAACCCCCATCAGCTCCAAGGGCTCCAAAACCACCTCTAACTCATCCGTAAGTGTCGCCGGCAGCTCAGGGTTGGCAGTATAGTCACCAATGGCCTTCCTCAGCTGTGATACATGAAAAACCGGATATATAGTCGCCGTGGGTGGTAGTTTCAGTCGATATGCTACTGCTCCGATCTTCTCCAACACTTCATAAGGCCCAAAGTACCTTGGAGCCAGCTTCTCATTTCTCCTGTTGCCGACTGTCTTCTGTCTGTATGGTCGGAGCTTCAAGAATACCCTCTCCCCTACTTCAAACTGGATGTTCTTCCTGTGCCCATCCGCTTGCTTCTTCATAATCTGTTGAGCTCTCAGGAGATGTCTTTTCAACTCCTCCAGCCTTCTATCCCTCTCCTCCAAGTACTCCTCTATTGAAGACACTGAGTACTGCCACTCCCAAAGTACACTAAGTGGGGAGGATCCCTTCCGTACAACACCTTGAATGTAGTCATCTGAGAAGCCGAGTGAAAAGAAGTGTTGTACCAATATTCCGCCCATGATAGCCACTTATCCCAAAGCTTGGGTGTCTCTGATGCAAAACATCTCAGGTAAGTTTCCAAGCTCCTGTTCACTACTTCCGTTTGGCCATCCATCTGTGGATGGCAAGCTGTACTCCTTTTCAGAACTATCCCCTGCAACCTGAACAACTCTCTCCAAAAATGGTTGAGGAACACCTTATCCCTATCTAATACAATCGCCTCTGGTACTCCATGCAATCTGACCACTTCTCTGATGAAAGCTGAAGCCACTGTCACTGCGGTGTACGGGTGTCGGAGGGGGATGAAATGAGCATACTTACTCAATCTGTCCACCACCACTAAGATCACTGTGAACCCTTCTGAATGGGGTAGCCCATCTATGAAATCCATGGATATCTCCTCCCATACTCGTCCCGGTAGCGCTAATGGCTGTAGTAGTCCTCCTGGTGACATAGCCATGTATTTGTTTCTCTGACAGATCTCGCATCTGGCTACCAACTCCTCTACATCTTTATGCATCCCCTTCCAGTATAGCTCCGAAGCTAGCCTTTTGTATGTCTTCTGCACTCCTGAATGGCCCCCTACAGCGCTTCCATGAAACTCCTGGAGCAAGCTCGGGATGTGGATCGAGGTTTGGGGTATCACGAACCTCCCCTGAGATAGCAATCTGTTTCCCTCCAATGAGTACCCTGGGTGGCTACCCTCTTCCTTCAGCAATTCTGCCCTGATCTTTCCCAAAGCCTCATCCCTAGCACTCTCTTCTCTGATGGCCTCCCAATCAAGCATCAAAGGAACCGATAGTATCACTGTCTGCAGCTCCCCTATACATCTGGACAAGGCATCCGCCGCCTTATTCTCCACTGCGGGTCTATAATGAATCTCAAAATCGTACCCCAGCAACTTGGACAGCCATCGTTGATGCTCCTTTGTCACCATCCTCTGCTCCAGTAGATACTTCAAGCTCTGCTGATCTGTCCTGACAATGAAGTGCCTCCCAAGTAGGGGTGTCAATATTGGACCCGACCCGAAAACCCGACCCAAACCCGACCCGAAAATTTCGGGTTTGGGTTGACCCGAACCCGAAACGGGTCGGGTTCGGGTTCAACAATTCGACCCGTTTTAAAAATCGGGTCGGGTTCGGGTTGATCCATTGACCCGAAAACCCATTTTGACCCGGCAACCCGAGATTGACCCGTTTCTGACCCGAAAAGTAGAGATTGACCCGTTTCTGACCCGAAAAATAGCAGTTTTCTTGTTGGAACCGGGTCATTCGGGTCGGGTCGGGTTGACCCGGACCCGAAGCGGGTCGGGTTCGGGTCATGAAAACCGACCCGTTTGCAAAAACGGGTCGGGTTCGGGTTGACCCGAATAGTGCCGGGTCAGTTTCGGGTTCGACCCGAACCCGACCCGTGACCCGAAATTGACACCCCTACTCCCAAGTAGGTAGGGCCGCCACTTCTGGATGGCCAAAATGATAGCCATTAATTCCCTCTCATAGATTGACTTCAGCCTGGCTCTGGCAGTCAATACCTGGCTGAAATAGGCAATGGGCCTACGACTCTACATAAGCACTGAACCCAGTCTGTATCCGGATGCATCTGTCTCCACGATGAAGGTCTAAGTGAAATCTGGTAAGGCTAGGACCGGCACTGTAGTCATGGCCTTCTTCAGGCTCTCAAAAGCTGATGTAGCCGCCTCCCCCCATAGGAACCCGTCCTTCTTCAACTGCTCGATGAGTGGCCATGCTATAGTGCTGTACCCCTTTACAAACCTTCTATAGTACCCCAGTCAGTCCTAAAAATCCCCTCAACTCCTTCAGATTCTTTGGCACTGGCCACTTAAGCATTGCCTCAATTTTGGACTGATCTGCTGCCACCCCTTCCCTTGATACAACATGGCCCAAGTACTCTACGTTACCTTGTGCGAAGAAGCATTTCTTCAAGTTGGCCCTCAGCTGGTGCTCATGCAGTACCTCTAATACCCTTTTCAAATGCTCCCAGTGCTCCTCCTCTGTCTTGTTGTAGACCAAGATATCGTCAAAGAACACCAATACAAATCTTCTGAGATAAGGTTTGAAAACCTTATTCATAAGAGCCTGAAAAGTAGCGGGAGCATTGGTGAGGCCGAAAGGCATCACCAGGAACTCATAGTGTCCCTTATGAGTTCTAAAGGCCGTCTTGGGTACATCCTCCTTCTTCATCCAAATCTGATGGTATCCTGATTTCAAGTCTATCTTGCTAAAGATCACTGTGCCACTCAATTCATCTAATAGCTCGTCAATGACTAGTATAGGAAACTTGTCAGGGACAGTCTCCTTGTTGAGGGCTCTGTAGTCCACACAAAAATGCCAACTGCCATCCTTCTTTTTCACTAATAGAACGGGACTAGAGA
Source organism: Dendrobium chrysotoxum (assembly GCA_019925795.1). Classification (NCBI taxonomy): domain Eukaryota; kingdom Viridiplantae; phylum Streptophyta; class Magnoliopsida; order Asparagales; family Orchidaceae; genus Dendrobium; species Dendrobium chrysotoxum. Next base: position 57,616,746 of record CM034307.1, read on the forward strand.
AAGGACTGATGCTGGGTCGGATGATTTCTGCCTCCAACATTTCTTTAATCAACCTTTCAATTTCATCTTTCTGGAACTGAGGGTAGCGATACGGTCGTACACTGATGGGTGACACTCTCTCCCTTATCACGATGGCATGCTCCTGCTCCCTCTGCAGTGGCAATCCCTGGGGTGGCTGAAACACCTCTTGGAACTGCTGAATCAATGGCTGAATGGAGAGGAGTATATCCCCTCCCTCCTCTAATCCTGCTCCCTCCAAACTGTGCAGCTCCACCAAGTATCCTCCTCCTGCCAACTATATATCCTTCACCATAGTTTGAGAGAAACCATGGATTTAGATAGCCCTGCATCTCCCTTAATCACTATCTTCTTTCCATCTATCACCAACTCCATCGTGAGTGCTCTCCAGTTCACCTTGGTGTCTCCCAAAGTTTGCAGCCATTTCATTCCTAGGATGACATCTGTACTCCCAAGCTCTAGTGGAAGAAAATCTTCCTTCACCTGAATTCCCTGGATAGTCAGTAGCACTCCTCTACAAATCCCCTGGCCCTTCTCCACCTTCCCCATACCCATTATCACCCCGTAGCAACCCGTTTCCACCAATCTCATTCCCATCTGGTCGACGACCTGAGAGGAGATGAAATTGTGGGTAGCCCCACTATCGATCAGCACCACTACCTCCCTGTCCTGGATCTCCCCCTTCACCTTCATGGTATGATTTGTCATGAATCCTACCACTGAGTTCAGGGACACCTCAGCCAGATCTAAGTGCAGCTTCTCCCCCATCTCCTCCTCTGTCTCCTCCTCCCCTCCTCAGTTTCCTCGTCATCACAGACGGTGAGAACCTGAAGAGTTCGGTCCTTGCATCGATGCCCTGGCGTATACTTTTCATCGCACCTGAAGCACAACCCCTTTGCCCTCTTCTCCTGCATCTCCTTCTCTGTCAACCGCTTGAAATTTCCCCCACTTCCACTTCCTCCGGTCTTCTCTTTGGTGGCCTCTCGACTACATTCTGTTGCAGGACCCTTAGGTGCTAGATGGGTGGTCATCATTCTGTAAGTACCCCCTGTGCTGCTGCTCCTAGCTCCCCTCTCCAGATTCCTCTGATTCTCCACCAATTGGGCCAACTTCATGGCCTCCCCCAAGTCACGAGGCATCAGAACCTTCACTGCTGCTCTGATCTCCGCCTTCAACCCCTTCATGAAATTCCCCTCCAATACTGTATCTGAGAGTCGCTCCACCCTGCTAGCTAGGTGCTCAAATCGCTCCCGGTAGTCAGCTACAAACCCCTCCTGGGTCAGAGCAAAGAAGTGCTCATATAAATTCCCTCCTCGATCGGTTTGGAAACGTTCTATGATGCAATCCTTGAATTCTCTCCAGGTCCTGATAGCCCTCCTCTGGTCTCTCCATTGATACCATGAAAGGGCTTTTCCTTCCAAGCACAAGCCCGCTGTTGTCAGTTTCTCCTCCTCCGTCAGCCCATTAACAGCGAAGTATCGCTCCACCTTGTAAATCCACCTATAAGCATCCTCTCTTTCGAATATGGGCATATTTAGCTTCCTCACTTTCTAATCCCCACCATGTCCCCGTAATCCTCCATAATTTCCCCTCTCCCATGTGCTCGAGCCCCCCCATGTCTCCCGATCCTCCTTTGCTCTACCATGTCCCAAACTCCCTTCAAAATTCCTCCTTCTGTCTTCAAAATCAGCACCTCGACGGCCATAGTATCCCTCCCGGTGCTCCCACTCAGCACCTCTTGGCTCCACGCCTCCATAACCTTGTCTCTCTCCATATCTCCCTCCTCTCTCCTCCCTCTGGAAAGGCTCCATATGGGGTCTTCCTCTTCCCCCTTCCACGATTTCCACCTCTTCTTCCTCCTTACGGATTTCAGATTTGGTGTTTTTCGCTTCAGGGCCCTTTGCCTCAGATGCCGCTGTTTGGGTTTGGAATTCCAACATCTTCTTCATCATGTCCTGTAGATCAGCCACTTGCCCTTCCATGGAAGACATTCTTTCCTCCACGGTTTCCTTGATTTGATTTATCTCCCCTTCGATCCTTTCTTCCAAAGCATCCACCTTTTTGGCCGCCATCACAATCCGGAGTTTGTAGATTCACAAAATCTGAGTTTTGAAGTAAAAAAACAGCAACTTCCTCCTTTTCCGGCCAAAAATCTGCTGCTGGAATTTGCCGAAAACAGCCCTCCACCGGTCCCAAGACTTGCTCTGATACCAATTTGATAGGAAATACTTGAGTTCGCAAGTAATCCTACCGGATCTACTTGAGTTCGCAAGCAAACCTAAGCAAAATTGATAAAAACAGCGAGAAAACACAATAATTTTGAGCAAATCAAATTAGGAACGATAGATTGCGTCTTGGAAATAAAGCAAAGCAAATGCGAAAGCAAGATACAAGAGATCCTCAATTTGAGAGGAGGATCGTCTCTCCCAAATCTCTAGACAAGATTGTCTAGAGCCCAAGCCTCCAAGAAACCCTAATTCCAATCAATCAAAAACTATCCATGCCCTAATCCCTCTCCTCCTCTTAATACAAAACTTTCCTAATATGTTTTCCCTCCCAATGCCTTAGCACGCCCCCTCTAATTCAATTTGAAAGCCTTTTGGACTAGTGGGGCCCACCCATTGGGCGTACCAAGCAAGGGGAGGCGGATGGATTCCGCCTCCTGTAGACATGCTGAACCGGCCCTTTGGCTGGTTGGGCCGGTTCAGCTTGAGCCGGCACATCAGATCAGCTAAGGTCTATCCGATGCTTTGTATTGTCCACTATGTATTTTGGATGCTGGGGGTTTTAGCACATACGAATTGCTTGTTTTTATCAATTTTGTAATTTTAGATCTCATTTTTGTAGTATCTGATTTTGTTTTTGTGTCGGTTTAATAACTCTTATCTTTTGTATTTTTATATTTATTTCACAACTTCATGTAATTTCTCTTCATACTAATGTTATATTTTAATTATGCTATTGTATTTAAATTAGTTAAAATAGAGAACCTAATTTAAATAAATAAATTACATAAAAAATATATTAAAATTAGAAAATTAATAACATAATTTATTTGAGATCAAAATTTAAAATACTTTAAAATTAAGGACTTGGTCAGCCATAAATTAATAACATAATTTAAAATTCAAGCATTTTACGATAATTTTTTTATTTTTCAAAATAAAAGGAATGCGTTTATGAACAGTGCGACAAATATTTTTTTTATTTTTCAAAAGTCCAATATTGGTGTCGCACTGTTCATTTCTGCGAATATGGGTGAATTTTGCGTTCGGGTGGAGCTGGAGGTGAACGACATATGGTAGTTTGTAGTTCGGTTGGAGATGACCTTAGTAACCCTAATCGTTAGGAAAAAGTGGTTAGAAGTGAATCAAATTATTAATAACATTTATGAACAATTCTTCAAAAGCTTAATGATTTTTATTTTTATTGAGACCTAGCTCGAGCATACAATGGGCACATGTTGAACAAAGTTTAACCCATCCTTTGCTACTTTAACCTGGGTTGTATGCACAATAAATCCAATTTTGAATTCTCCCATTTATTCTTCCTCTATGATTTTATCTCGTCCATCCCTTGAAGGTTTACTAATGTTGTGATTGACAATTGGTCATTTATAATAATATGTGGTTCTTATGTATGAGATGTTACTTTTAGTTGTTAAAAAGTTATATAGTTAAATAGTCAATTATCCAATTCTTTTCATGCCATATATTGACAATTTTCAAGATTAGCTATGTGACCATCTTTGGATTGTTTATGTTGTGTCAATATTTGTCTTTCACAGCTTCTAGAGAAACTACAAAATTCTCATGGAGAGCTTTTTGCTTGAAGTCTCTTGAAAGTTTGGATATGAAATTTTGTTTGTTTTAGCTATGAAGGTATGGGAGAATATAGTTTGGTTGCATTTACTTCATCCTATGAATAGAAATTTTAGGGGACTGTCAACACATTAATATTTTAATTTTGAGTGCTTTTTGACCCACCAATTAATGAGATCTTTCCATTGACATTACTTTACATGGCACTCCTTGTTCCTTAGACTAAGTAATATGCAGATAGGTTGGTCATGTAGCCGACCCCGTGTAATGGGATAAAGGCTTGATATTATTGTTGTTATTGTAATATAATGATTCTTGTGCAAAAAAAATTACAGGCTTATGTGTTTTTTTGTGTAACTAAATTTGTCATTTTTGTCATCGTCATCGACATGATCATTAGCCCTAGCACAAATATTTTGAGCTTGAATTATGAATATCATTCTCCATTTGTTAGTGATGTATGAGATGTTAAATCTAGTGTGCAAAATGTTTTGCACAATCTTATGTTTGGTTTAGTCCTTTTTCTTTCCCATTTTTTTACATTAATTTTTTCAAACATATTATCTTTGTATTTTCTAGCCTTTGTTATACATGTGCAAATGACTTCAGTTTATTTTCTATTATCTTATCTTAAATATAGAAGATGTAAGTACATTTCTGAAGAATAATTTATGATAATGTTTCAGGAAGTGGTTAATTTGGAAGCTGAATCAAAAGAGTCAAGTAGGGGCAAGGATTCACCAAAAGTTGGGGTGACATTGTCTAATATTTTGGACTTGAAGTTGAGGTGGCCAACAGAGAGAGAAGAAAATGATAATAGCAATAGCAACGCGGCTCCTTCTCAGGTAGCCCTTGTAAGTTTATCAGGTGTGAATTTGGATAATTTTTTCTCTGATCAGAAAAATGAGGTTTCCTCCAGGTCTAGTACTTCTCACTCCACAAGCAATGCCCCTCAAGTGAGTGGTCATGGTGCAAACTCATTTTCAGTTGATTTGGACAGTTCCCTCTCTGTTACAAGAAATGAAACAGCTTCCGGCGCTCAGAATGCAACTTTCGAACAATTTATGCCTAGGAAACAGGATGTAATTACTCATGCCAATTTATCCTCTAGATCCCAAAAGTTTGGTTTTTTTGAACGACAGAAATCATTAGATGTAACAAATAGTTCTGCTGATGCCAAAGGTAGCAATTCGGATGATGCTTTTGCTGATTGGGAAACCGATTTTCAATCTGCCAGTTCTGCAACATTTGAGGCCCCGTCCAAACCAATTGATCCCGTCCAGCATGCTCTAGACTTTCAATCTGCTAATCCTACAGCAGTCACCGCTGAAACTGAGTCAAGAACTATGGATTTTTTCCATAATCCTATTGACTACCAGTCAGCTAATTATGCAACAGCTGGAACAGAGTCCAAGAAAATTGATCCCTTCCAGAATTCTTCGAACTTTCAACCTGATAATCCTACAGTTCTTGTCACGGAGTCCAGAACGAACGATCTTTTGCAGAATTCTGTGGACTTTCAGTCTGCCAACTCTGTAGCAGTTGCAGCAGATTCAAGACGTGTTGATCTTTTCCAGAAGCCTGCTGGCTTTCAATCAACAAATTTGGAAACAGTTGCAAAAGAGTTCAGGTATATCGATCATTTCCAGAATTCTGGTGCGGACTTTTCTCCAATTATCATACCAAAGTCAGATCAAAACACAAATATGGGGCAAAATTCCAGCAATGATGACACTGGTGGGGTTCTATCGCATGAAGTAGACCATGGCACTGGTGGAGATCTAACGCATGAAGTAGACGAGGATATCTCACGTAATGATTGGTTTCAGAATGAAATGTGGTCTCAGAGTCCAAAAATATCAAAGGAAACCGATCAATTAGATAGTATTAGTAGTAGCATTTTTGTAGGTGAACTTAAGAATGAAGAGAAAGAAACAACTTCTGTGAGGGTTAGTTGGACTCAAGATGATTTGTGGCAGAGAAGTGTAAATGAAATTAATAATAAAAGCTTTAATCACCATGATGATGACTTGTTTGATGATTGGCAAGATTTTACAACTGCAACCAATGCATCAGGAAATTTGTCAGTTTTGCAATCACTAACCAGTGACAAGGTTCATGTCCTTCCTTCAGAAGCAAACTCAGGAGATCTAGAGGATTTGGAATTTGGTTGTTTCATACAATCAGATTCATTTTCATCTGCTTTGAATGGTCTGCAAAGTCCAAATCATGTCAATACTAGACAAGGGGGCGATACAATTGCAAACAGGTATGAGAGGAAACTCCATATTCTTCATAATCATTTTGATTGTTGACTTTGCTGTCCTTTCAACTAATTCATGTTACCTTGCAAGCAATAAAGGTGCCCACTCACTATTATTTTATCTGTCAAAGCTCTTATTAGGTGTTCTGCATTTATTTAATTGCTATTAGTGAAATAACCCACAATGTTGAACACTTTATTGGAGCTCCACGCCCAAACCTGCAGTAAGGGGCTCCCCGCCTGCCTCCGAACCACCCTTAACAGCAATCTTACCATGAAGGTCAACTGACAACAAAAAAATCTATATAGCATGCTTTCTTCATGGGATAAAATTAGGTTCTAAAATTTAAAATGATCCAAATTTAAGAATCTTGGATAAAATCCATTCTTTATTTAGTTCGTAATTCAGGTTCAGAAAATCTTGGCAGGTAGAGGTAGGAATGATCAACTATCGTTCTTTGCATATTTTTCGTTAAAGCTCAGTTTTTCTTTTTCCCTTTGTGTTTTTTTTAACTCTTTGCAGCACAAATCAAAGTGATGAGAAAATTGGCACCGCTTCCGCTCTTTCTAGCGGTTCAGATATCAATGCGAATATTCCTGATGCTTCTGATCTTGATGCTTCCCAATACAAAGTGGATATGCTGCTGGCTCAGATGCCAGACCTCTCGTTCATGCTTGAGGAATCCCTCTATATTCCGAAGAAGCCCAGCAGTTCTGAGCTGAATATTTGATTCTGGGTCGAGTTGTACAATCCATAAAGTTTGTCATTTATCCCATATTTTTGGCTTGTAGCAATGAGTTTACATACCTTTGGAGCAAGCAAGAACGAGAGGATTGTCAAAGAAAATAGCTGGCTATAAAGAACCGAGTAAAGCATTATTGAAAAGAAGAATCCTTGATACAAAATCATCTTTTTGGATTCCCATGGATATTTCTGGGCTATTCAAAAGTATTTACCATATCATTGAAAGATGACCCATTGTATTTAATAGACAGTTGAGGTCTATGGCCTGTTTATATGATGAGAAGAGCATAGAGAGGGGTTTCCATGTAAAATATTGTCGGTTCTTTTGAACTGTTTTTCTGCCCACTGGTCTGCCTGGTGCAGTTATTCCCAGAATGTTTTCTTTTTCTTAAAGGGTGATGTGATGTGTCCCTGTCTTGTTGCTTCTTGCTAATGTTTTTTCCTGCTATGATTGCTAGCTTTGTTTTTTTTTTCTCTGCTTCGCTGGCAACCAGGGGAGCATGTTTTTTTTTGTTGGAGGGGTTGCTTCGGATATTTTACTGTCAAATTCTGTAGAGCTTCTGCTCTAATCCGTTAGTCCCTAATGCCTGAGTTCGGTTTATTTGGATTCTTTTCTCTTTCTTTACTTGTAATTGTCTTTTTTTCTTTGGTATAGGGTTGATCCATTTGGATTTTTTTTGTAATATCCTTTCTTCTTAATACAAGGGCTGTGCCCATATTTTACCCCAAAAAAAAATAATAATAATCAAAATATTTTCCTCCACAAATATATAAATAAGACATCCTTCTACTCATTGAGAGAGACTGAATGGAGGACCTAAAGAAGATCCTTGAGAGAATAAAGGGTTGTTTGCTAGCAACGGATGATTGTCATCAATCACAACACAGGAGCCCACCATTCCAACCAAGGATGATGTCTACCATGGCACCACCATCAACTCATTCTAATGATGCTAATTTCGCTGTCCGTCATTGCGATCCATATCAAAGCTAATGCACATCATTGCAAACAATGATAATGCCTACATCAACAAGGATTATGGTCGTAACTGACACCAATGTCAACATCTGCCATCAAACACCAACATTGACAAACACAATCTCCCATAAGGTTTTAGATAATGCTCCAAAGATAAGTCCAATGCTCGTCAAGGATGACAAATACTCGTTATTGACATTAAAGTTGACAATCATTGTCACAAATAAGGCTGACACTTTTTGTCAATACCAAAGTTGTGGTGACAAGTGCATCAATGCAGATGTTAAAGTTGTCATCTATCTTATTGATGATAAAAGACATCAATATTGTCATTGATGGCAAACATTTATGTTTGTGAATGATAAGAGTTAGCATTTGTGTGGGAGATGGGCATCTATCTTATTGGCAATGATGGGAATTGGGGTTGTCGTCGACGGTGATAATCAACTTTATTAGCAATAACAAGCTTCACATTGATGTTGTTAACGAGCATCAACCATATTGGCAACAAAATTCATTTGCATTAAAGTTGACTATGAACATCACCTTATTAGCAACAACGGGCTTCTGTATTAGTTTTGACAATGGTTGCAAACTTTGTTGGTGAAAACAAAATTTGACGTTAGTGTCAATGACGTATGTCGACCTTATTAGCAATGACAAGCATCTACATAAACTTTGACAATGAGTATCTGCCTTATTAGAAAAGGTAAGTGCCTATCATGATATTGATAGTGGGCAAGAATCTTATTGGCGATGGTGGACATTAGCGTTGATATCATCATTGGTGTCAATAGAGAATGTTAGCACTATAGGCCATGATTGGCATAGACATTGAAGTCAACGATGGTCGTCACAATTTGCATCATGGGTGGGCATTGACGGTGTCCAGAACGAGCGTCATTGTTGGAGTCGAGGGTGAGCGTCAATGATGGGAGTTGGCTTGTTGGCAATGACAAGCCATGACGGTTGTGTCAACACCAATGTCAACAATAAGGGCAACACCCATCATCAATACGAACACCACATATTATTGCAAATATGGGTAAAAGTCATGATCACATACACTCATCATCACCAATAAGTTTAATAATTATCATTGACACAGACTCTAACACCTACCATTACTAATAAGGTCAATACTTTCCATCTAACTAGCAGTGATGTCAATCATCATTAATAAAGTCAATACAAACCGTTCAATGCCCTTTCCAAAAAAAAAAGCACTAATAGCGACGCCCATCGTTGTTAACAATGCTAATGCACTACCAAGGTTGATGCTTCCCCTCTAAATCAACCGTCTCCCCACCAATAAAGAGAATAATCAAGAAAATCACCAATAATATTTTGATGACAACTCTAAAGCCTCAAGGCTCCTACTTCCACCATAAAAATCATCTCTCACAATTTATATCTACTATATTGTCTAATTATCCAAATGACACCATTTATAACTACAACTCACATTACTAAGATTATTTCAACTAATTCAAGTCCTATAATTTTCTCGTTCACATGATTTTCAAGTAAAAAATTCTCATATCTCTTGGGAGTTTTTCTCAACTCATTTATTAGTATGTTTGTGAAAATTTTATGCAATACTAATATGATGAAGTCTCTCTCCCTCTGCTGTCGCAAATGCTCCAGCATGAAACAAGGACAAAAGCATAAAGTTCAATCTTGACTTTAGAGGTGCTAGGTGAAAGCCAACAAGATAATACCTTACATAGTGTAGTCTAAGTTGTTATGGTTTGAGGATGAAACAAGCAAATGCCAACATGCTTGTAATACCCAAATCAAAAGAGGATAGTCTACCTAGGCCTACCTAGGCAAGAAGTGATCGCTGAGGCTAAGGGCCAAACAAGCAATGGATCCCTGGGCTGACAAACTTCTAAGAGATAAAGGTAGATGAAATGAACTTAATTCTACATCAAAAGTAAGGAAAGAATGACAAACTATATAAGAAAAAAAAAAAAAACATAAAACACAAGGTATCTTTTAATATACTTGGTTAATTTCAATTGAGATCTCCACTGTTGTCTGCTCGTAGTAGAGCCAGAAAGATACCTCAGCAAAAGTTACATAAAAAACAAATAACATTATAATAAAGGAGTAACTCCACTATAGTTGACAGATTTAGGACTCTTGTAGAAAAATAGGATTCGACTAAGTCTCATCCAGAGGAGCAAAAATAAGATACAAGTCCACTCTTGTTCTTAGAAGAAAACAATCCTTCAGGATGTAATCAAAACTCATCTAATAAACTATGAGAACATAAATCCAAACAAACGGATATTGCAAATAAAAAGAATCTCCTCTCATTCTCAGATCACAGTGATTTCCACTGGGTGCAATTGTTTTAGAGTTAAACTTCCTTTTTCATTGTCAACCAAGAAGTAGAAGCTTTAAAAGAGCCATTCTTATGTAAAGTCCATTCTTTGCTTGTCTAAAATAAGCAGCTCTGGGATCAGAATCCACATCCAATGTAATCTGCAAAATATTATATACATTTTGGTTTATCATGAGAAGAAGATATCAAGATAATGTAATAGAACTTTGACTTACCTCGTCAAGTCTAGGAAGGGGATGCATCACAACTGCATGCCTTGGCATAACACTCAAAACTTCCTTGTCCACTATGTATTTTCCACGAGCTGCTTCATACAAATCTATTCTCTCACCAAATCTTTCTCGCTGAATCCTTGTTTGATATATAACATCACATTTTGATGCTACGTCCAATAGATCAGTGCTTTCTTCCCATTCAACGCCCTTTGATGTCAGATAGTCCTTTATGTCATCCTATAACAATGCGTTTTCATTAAAAACAACAATAGAGTAAGCGATCATCAGTATGAGTTAGAAAATCGCAGCTGTTTACTTAATAGGCACAACTCAACAGGATCTTTTAGCTGGTATGGCAGTAATCTAATTGCACTAAGCAGACTCAAATAGTGGTGATAAGGCTAATGGTGATGGTGATGAATATCTGATTACTATGCTAGTCAATCTTGCATCTATTTGAATCAGTATGTTGTTCTAGATAAACCTTTACCTTCATCTTCACAACATCAGGGGATACGAAGTAGATTTTGATATCTTGGTACTTTGCAATCAAATAAGCCAGCGAACGAACTGTTCTTCCATTAGCAAGATCACCAACCAAACCCAGCTTTATTCCATCAAATCTACCTAACTCTCTTCCGATTGTGTACACATCTAAAAGAGCCTGGCACAAACAAAAAGATATTGAGGAATTGTCATATTCCAAGCCTGAGCATTCAGTAGGAGATGAACAAATTCTAGAATTTCTTTTGAAATAAAACAATGAATTTCACTTGTCGGAAGTGGTTTGAAGTAGAATCTATCCCTGTACACTTAGTCTTCAAAGGAACGTAAACAATATTTATTCTGATCATTCTCCTGATTTCTCCAGTATGAAGCAAAGAAATGCAGAAGGATGACAGTTTACAGATTTCATCGTAATAATCATATAAATAACCCTCAGCATGTGGCCAAAGGAATTAGAACTCAGAAATGGAAAAGTACCAATTATTGATCCTACCTGAGGAAAAAGAATAGGAATACGTGAGCATGACAACTAATTGACCTAAAGGATTACAGACACGCTTCGCCATCTGAATCACGGCATGAAATGGTTTACTGTAATGAAGACTGAAGAGAAACCTACCATAAAGCACTGCTTAAACACCTTGATAGCCTGATGCGTTATATTTATTTATCAGGTGTGATAATATGCAATGCAACACATACGATACAGTAAAGTCTAACCATACAGCTCCTCACACGTGGTGAACCACTCCACACCTATATAAGCAGACGGTAACAATTCAATAATACCATTTACAGAGCAAAGTCTAGTAATGTACCTCATTTGGCAATAACATGAACTATTAGCATGACTCAGGCAATAACATGAACTATTGTCTTATACCTACCAATGATATCATCATCAGTGCATGTATGATGAAACATTTCAAGCCTGGAACAGTGCGTCTCATTGAGACAAACCATCTATAATGTTGCTCAGATAAGTTTATGTTAGCTAATAATATCATAAGATCTTGTGTCTCTTCGTATGTACTAGTGGTAGACAACATATTATTGATTGTGTTGTAATGTTGGCTAAGTCAATAAGTTGAAATGGCACTACAATTACTTCAACATATATAACTAGTGCTTGTTATCTAGCCTTCAATAAAATTATCTCACACACCTCATCATTTAAAAAATGGGTCGTCATAAAATCACCACACATAGGAAAACAATAAATAAGATTAATTGTTTAGACATAAATATTGTACGGTAAGGCTTGCATGACTTTACAAGCCTGTTCTAAATTTGATGATATTGGAACTTGAATGTGATGTTTTCTACAACAAACATATATGGGAGTCATATTAACGGTGATATTTATAACCATCTAATACAAGCATGAGGCGTGCATTTTACATACTTATCGTAACAACAAAATTTTATGAGATGGTGGTTAGACCTGCAATGCTTTATGGCGCATAATGTTAGCCATTAAAAGAGAAGCATAAAATTAAGTTAAGTGTTGCAGAGATGAGGATGCTTAGGTGGATGAGTAGCTTTACTCTTAGAGACAGAATCTGAAACAAGCATATGCATGAAAAGCTTTGAGTCGCTCCAGTGACAGACAAGATTAGAGAGGGTGGCCTTAGATGGTTTGGTCATATAAAACATTGGCCTTCTGATGACCCGGTTGGGAGAGTAGATGTATTAGATTTGGCTTATGTTAAGGTAGAGGTAGACTTAAAAAGACTTGGTTAGAAAATATTAGAAATGACCTTTTTTTATTAGATTTAAATGAGAATTTGACTATTAAAAAGAACAGAATGGAGAAAAAGGATTAATGCAGCCGACCCCACGGAGTGGGATAAAGGCTTGATGTTGATGTATTAAAATATTGATATATTAAAATATATATACTACAAAATAGTGCTTGTAATTTTCTCAAAAAATTGGGAGGGGATAATATCATTAGTAAACAAATATCATTAGTATTTTGTTTATTATCATAAAAAACTAACTCATGTTAATAAAGAAAACTCAATTATCCTAAATAAATTTACTGCCTCAAAAAAAAAATCTAATCTAACGACCAAAAAAAAAGTAGATCAACTACCATTAGTATCTAGAAACAAACTTACCATCTTAACAAAAACATTTGGTTGGAGAAAAAAAAGTAAGCCTCAAGATTCAATTATAAATCATAATAAGATGTACTCAAATAAGCAGATCGATAATTTTGTTCACCAAAAAAAGCAGTATTTTTATTACTATAAATATCTGATAAAAAATGTACTCAAATTATTAAACAAACTATTAATAAATTAAGATTAAAGTACTATTCCATATAATCAAGGGCGGAGTGGAGCTAGGATTTTTTTTCTTATGTGGGGACAAATTATTGATTTTAAAAACACTCAACCTTTTTCATCTAGGCCTGGATGAATATAAGTAGTTTTTTTTTTTTAAGAACAGTGATTATAAGAATATAAATTATATGATAAAGAAAAACTTACAATTGAAAATATTGCTTTTTATATTCTCCTTACATTTTACTTATAATTTTTTCCTCTGAATGTTCATATTTTAAAAGTGTTGTACAATTATTTAGTATCAGTACTATTAAATATCTTTTTTCAATACAAGTAATCAAATAATCATTCATCCAAAAGTCTCCCATATGATTGCGTAATTGATTTTTTATAATCTTTATAGCAGAGAATGCTCATCCAACAGTTGTTGTTGTAGTAATAGTTAATATCAAATTGAACTTTATAAGCAAAACACCAAAGGATAAATATCATTGTTCTTAGTCCCAACTAATTTTTGAGCAAGTTCACTAATTTCTTTTAAATTTATAAATGTATCACTTGATCTCATATCAATGATAAAAAAATTCAAGTTAGTTGTCCAATATGATGAGATCTATATTTGAAAAATCTGACGAATAAAATTTGAGTAGACATATCAATTGTTCATTATTAAAAGCTGAAAATGAATCACATGGATTCAATTATGCCACACACAAGTAATTTTATATTTATTTTATCAAATCTACAATTAAGTTCTTGAAGTTGCATATATATGATATGTGTAAAATAACTCAATTTCATAATAATGTCTATTTGTGATTGATTGAATATGTCGCCTTGATCTTTCTTGCATTACAAAAATATCAGCTATATTTAAAATAATTATATTATATTTCTCCCAAAAGAAACAATCTTCTTTAAGCAAAATTTTGATTCTAAAAAAATACATATTTTTATAAAAAGAGTCTTTAAGAGAGAGCGATAGATGCATGGAGCACTTTGTTTAAAGAAGTTTGTCTCTCTGGTGCAAAATATGATATAATTATTTCAAATATGACTGATACTTTTATAATACGAGATAGATCGATGCTACAACAAATTGAACAATTTTTATATTATAATAGATATGCAACTTCAAAAGCTTAATATTATAATTGATAAAATAAATACAGAGCTACTTATGTGTATAGCATCGTTGAATCCATGTGATTAATTTTTCAACTTTTGATAAGAAAAAATTGATATATCTAACTAAATTTTATCCATCATATTTTCAATTATAAATCTCATCATATTAGACAACAAAATTGACATTTTTATCATTAATATGAGATCAAGTGATGCATTCATGAATTTGAAAGGAATTGAAAAGCTTGCTCAAAAATTAGTGAAGAATAAAAAGAATTACATTAATCTTTTTGTGTTCCTGCTTATAAAGCTTGCTTTGATGTTGTCTATTACTACAACAATGTTAAAATAGCATTCTCTGCTATGAAGATTGTAAATAATTATTTACGCACCATATGGGAGACTCATGAATGAATGATTGTTTGATCACTTATATTGAGAAAGATATATTTAATTGTATTGATAATGAAATAATTATACAATGATTTCAAAGTATGAAGATTAAGAGAGAAAAATTGTATGTAACATGTCAGGAGAATATGAAGAGCAAATGTTTTCAATTATAAATTTTTCTTTATCATATAATTTATCTTTTAACAATGATAATTCTAAAAAAAAAAATTTAACCACCAATGTCAATCTAAAAGCTCGGATGAAAAAAGTAGAGTATATTTTTTAAATTAATAATTTGTGTCTCCACAAGAAAAAAATCTGAACTTTGCCCCTGTAGACAAAAAGTGAGAACTACATCATTGAAACTCTTTTCACAGTGTTTTGACCTGAGGTCAATATCTCATAACAAAAGCTCCCTCAGGCCAACACAGTCAATGTTTCAGCGATACTTCGATATATTTCTTGTTCTTATTTAAGCAGGCTACCAAGCTGCTTTCCAACTATGAAATTGGTTCAACAAAAACTAATCAACCATAGCTAACATCACATGCGTTCTCTATTTGTGAATCAAAACATGCACTATAAAATCATTAACAATTGTGGATCAGCCAACCAAAAAAAAAAACACTGAATTGAAAGAGGATACACTATGCTGCATTAAAAACAACTAATTATGTTTCGATAAAAATGGAAAAGTATGCAAAAGAAGATTCAAAAGACCGGTCACACTTAACTAAAGAAAAATGGATAGGCAAACTATAGATTTTACCTTGATGGCATTATGCTGAAAAAAAAAAAAGGGTATCTATATGGGAAAGATGGCTGAGTGGTTGATAGGTCCGAGCTTGAGAGACAAAAAAGAGATCAGAATTTTTCTTGCTTGGCATCTTTCAGTAAATTGTATCAAAAGGTAAGTGCCAAAAAAAAAAAAATTTTTTTTTTTTGAAGTTTCAGAAGAGTATTCTTATGTTTAGACTTGTGGATGATACGACCCCTGCCATCAATCCTCTACCTTGCATGCACTGGTACTTGAATTCTATCATCAGTGACTTATATAGTTGGCAAACAAGATGACCTCAGCCCTAGTCCTGTCTCACACCAATAATGGCAGAAGTGCAATTAAAATCGAAGCAGTATTTCCTATTGTATATTGTGCCAAGGAAACTATTGTATGCTTTCAATCTTACTGAACAATTAGTACTCTAAAGAGAAAAATACCGTCTACAAAAAGTGTATATTGCAAAACTACAATGAGTACCATAAAATGATGAGATAAATATTATGTTTTGCTCAGAAACAAACCTGCGTTGGATGCTGTCCTGGGCCATCTCCAGCATTAATAACTGGAATATTTGCAGTAGCAGCTGCTCTTCTGGCAGCCCCACTTTCAAAGTGACGTAGCACAATTATATCAGAGTAGCCTTCAACCGTCCTTATAGTGTCTGTAGGAAATTTCTTGGTCATCAACCGCAAGGAAATTCAGGAGTACTTGTCATGAGTGAAGCAAGCTACTATACCTTCAAGAGTTTCTCCCTTCGCTGCTGAAGAAAATTCTCTTGCATTTTCAGTTGTCAAAACTTCCCCTCCCAACCTTTTCATTGCAGATTCAAAGGAAAGTCTAGTTCTTGTTGAAGGCTCATAAAACAAGGTGGCCATTAAGAAACCATCTAATATCTTGCTTCCAGAAGAATTCTTCTCAATTGATTCCATCTCAAGAGCCACTTTAAATATATAATCTAAGGTATCTCTATCAAACTGTTGGGACTCAATTACGTCAACAAGCTGAAATTTTGGCTCTGCTGTTATAGGTAAGTTTCCAACCTCAACCGAGGAGCATTGACTTCTGAATAAAAAATGACTTCTTGAATGACCCATTTCCAAGAGCCCCTTGGTGGTAAGGCATGCAACTGAGTTATTTTTGTATTTATTATATGGCTTGAGAAAGAGTGGAGACTTGTATAAGGAAATCGAAGGTTTCACATCAGAAAATAAGTTTGTTGATTCATTTGAAATTTGCAATCCATTTCCCGAAGAACAGGTAAATAGAGTGGAAACAGTCATCGCAGCACAAGCACTGTAAAATATGGTGTCCTTCAAATTTCTGCCGGTCCAAGTCCAAATGAATTACATGAAAGAATTGCATTATTTTTTTTCGTTTTAAGAATGGAACCCAAATTGCAAAAGTGCAAATAAGACACTAATCCATTTCTAATATACAATAGGAAATGCATCATGAAACAAATTTCAAGCACAATGATAGCTTTATAAGAAGCAAGTATAGTAAAAAGCAGGAAATGATATTTTCAATATGATAATATGTTGGTTATTAAACAAGTTGAGAAATTTTCAATATTTTCTGGGAGATAACAACTTTGTAAACTTAAGCACTTTCCAGGAGACGGTGCTCCAGAAGAAGGGATGATCAAGATGAAACATATAAAATTCAGCCAGGTTCATGTAAGGTAACTATAATGATGAGAAGATCAATCAAACTGCTCATAACAGCCATATAAAAGATGGATATCAGAACACCTATTGAAACATCAAATCAATAGATAACGTATAAAACTCATAACTACAATCCAGAGAAATGTGGGGCTCATTGACACATTTCCACAAACAGAATGCTGACCTTCAACACAACTATGGTATCAGTTCACCGTTTCTTCGTTTATCAAATGCAGGCATTGGAACAACCAAGAAATGCAAAAGGAAAAAACTAAATCTAATTTTGTGACCTAAGCAAGTATTTTAACTGAATATTGCCACCAAGTCAAGCATCCGCTCTATTAACTCTAGCAAAAAACGAAGAAAAATAATCCTAGCATAAGAAACAAACAATGCTTCTAGGTTTCTCCTTATGGTGCTAAAGAAACTCCAGCACCGGAAAACAAACGCAACCAAAACAATCAAATGCAATAACATTTTACAAACAATCTCCAAACAGTGCTTAGTTTTCGCTGAGAGTAAGGAGCCAGCAGCGCCAAACATGTTAAAGATTCAAATTTTTTTATTAATCACTAGCCAAAAAATAAGTTATTGAAACCATCACTTCATTAGAGGAGAAACGATGGCAACTGAACAAGGTTATCAAAGAGAGAAGGGGAGGGGGAAGCGAGAGAGTAGAGGAAATTTACCTTAGGTGACCGCAGCCTTGGGCGAGGTAACGAAGTTGCCGGCGCAACCAGATCAAAGTCGACGGATGCCGGCGGGGTAGGAGAGATGACGTCGGAGGCGACCTCGGAGACCGATGAAGGTGACGCTAATCCTGCGGTAGAGGCGTTGATCCGAGGAAGAGGATGAGGCGAAAGGGTAAGACGGCTCAATGCTGCTGGAGTTATAGAGGGAGTAAGGTGAGTTTTTTCTTCATATATATATAATTTTATTTTAAGACAAGAGGGAAAGCTTCTAAAAATAATATTAAATTAAAATCGGGCTGGACAAATTACTCAAGATTTAGCTATATTAGAATTTATTCATGATGATTTAATTTATTAATAAAATAAATTTAAATAATTAAATAAGAAATTTGATGTGATAAGATTAAATAATTAATGAACGCTCCTATAGTATAACTTACAGGGGGAAAATATTAGTTAAAGTCACATCCAAACAATCAAATAAATAAAGAAAATAATCATCAGAATATTCTGAGATAATATTTATATGAAAATGAATATTGAAATTATTAAATTTATATTTAAATTAATATGGAACGATCAAGAAGTTTAAAATTTAAATAAAAATTTAAGCTCGTCATAATTAATATTAAATAATTTTTTTAGACTTTTGAGCCAATTAAATTAAATTTACACATACCGTATATATGTAATCTTCAAATTTAAAACTTTTTAGTTTATAGTCAAAACTTACTAATAAATTGATCAAGATGAGCTGTGTATATTAAGTATATCTGAAGATGAAATTTTAATTTCTGAAAGAGAGTACCCAAATAAGAACAACGGAACCGTAGCAAGAAAGGACGAAATATTGACAAAAATATTGTGTTTAATTCTGCATGAGATTCTCAAAATTAAATTTGCTTCCATATATGAAGAATTAATAAAAGTTTATGCTGCATCTATTCAAATATTATTTCAACAATTTTGGCAAAAAAATTTGATAAGAATATACTAAAATTTTTTTTCTTCTAAAACATAGGTGTTTGTTCATACATCTTTTGGTTTCATGTTAAAGATAGCTTGCATTTTTGACATACTTTCTTCTTGAGAAAGGGGATGTTTTGTTTGCTAAAACAAGACTGTAAAGTATAGAGCATGTGGGATTTTGAATTTTTTTTTAATTTGAATGGATGAAAACGATATGCAAAGTAATTTATTGATTTATTTGAAATTTATCCTTTTAATTCTATTTATAATTTATTTCAAATTCGTTTGATGTGAATGAATAGTAAATACTTTGCTCATGTAAAACATTGTATTGTGGTTGCCTGCTGCCCCCCCCCCCCCCCCCCCCCCCCCCCCCCGCCACCTACACCTATTACCTGTTGATCGTTATCACCAATTGTCGCTGACTACCAACCTCTGGCCACAAACCTTCGCCACCCTATTGCAGCCAGTTGCTCTTGTGCGTCATTGCAACACGTTGGTTGTCGCTAGCCTCCGATCTCTAATCATAACCACCCCATCACCACAAGCCACCATCGTCATTGTCAGTTACTGTCACCGTATCGTCATCGTCTATCGACGCCCCACGACTGCCGCTCGTTTCTGCTTCTATTTTATGCTAAATTTATTTTACTTCACATCATATATAAAAAATAAATTTCAATATTTATTTTACATTTAATAAAATAACTCTAAACTATTTTAAAATATTTATATTATGCTATATTGAATATCTCTAGCTATCAACAATACTATTTTGATATTGTCCTCATACTGATAATTGATAACCCTTTAATGTCATAGATCATGACCACTCATTATTGATCAAATAATTATTCATTGGCGAAGTATAAAATAAAAAAGCCCTAAACACATTCACAATATAAAGATCCTAAATTATATTTAAATGTTGAAATATTTTCATAGGAATCCCCTTTTCTAGCCACCTTTCTATATAATTGATATATATTGGCTATATCAAGCCAATATGAGTACTACATCCTCTCTCTTTCATCTGATTGTGTGCTGGATCTTCGTACATTACTAAGACGTTAAGCTATATATTTCTCTACAACTGTGAATACTCCAGGACGCAACAATAATAATGCATGATGTGTAAAATCCCAGCTAATTTTCTCTATGAAACCCTGATAATCCTTATCTCTTGTATTTATATATGAACTATAACAAGACAAACATATTAGATCAATTAAAAATAAATAGAAGAAATTCGAACAAAGTTATAAAGGATTTTCTTTTTATGGAGGTGATTTTTCATAATGGTTGTTTCATTTCATTCATTTCTTAACTACTTTAGTGTCTAATCAAAGTACAGAAAGCTAAAGAAAATCTGCAAAATTTTGGCTATTCATAATGCAATGTTCATTGAAGCTCGAGTTCTCTCTCTCCTGTGCAAGTAAGCGCTTCATACTTATTGAGATCATTAGATAATGTACTTTTTAAAAATTAGTGATATATCATAAAAAATTGTCATGATCAGACACAAATCTTTAGGCATATCCATGCAAAAAACTTCTAAAATTAAAATATGAATCATCGAAGCTCTGATTTCGACAAACTTATAGTCGAATTGAACATTTCGAAGAGACGAACCCAACGACACCAAAATCAGTCCAATCTGAACCCAAATGACTCAAATCAATGGTCAAAAGCAGATTTGGAGGGTTCAAAGCATTAATTGGATAACTAAATAATTGTCGAATATGACATGCTTATAGTCGAATCGAGCGACTCGACGAGATGAATCAAACAAGTCCAAGATCATCAAAATATGACATCATTAAGACACTTAAATGTTCAATTAACGGTTTATAATCAAGGGAGTCGATATATGTCATCCATCCTAACACTCTCAACTTGATCTTGATCTTCTCCATATTTACAAGTCATGTCACTCCTAAAAAACTATAAATAGGCCTCCATTATTCACATAAGAGGGGAGGGAAAAAGAAAAGAGGGAAGGAAGGGAGGAGGAGGAAGAGAAGATTTGGAGAGCTCTCTTGCCGTCGACCACCGCCAGAATTCTTTCCGACCACCGTCAAGCTCTTCTCGATAACTGCCAGAGTTCTTCCCGACCTCCATCAAAGTTCTTCACAACCACCATCAAAAGTTCTTCTTGATCGCCATCGTAATTCTCTTCGACCGCCCTTGAAGTTCTTCCAAATTATCTCCAGACTTTTGCACAAATAGTACCCGTATGAAGATTAGCAAAGCTTTTCAATACATTGTGTTCTCTTTGTCTTCGGGTTGGAGAATGGATTGACTTTTGTAATCTATTCAAATACAAGTGAAATTGTTTCGACTAGGCAATGCCCCGTGAATTTTCCCTTTCTTAGGATTTTTCACATAAAAATCTTGGTGTTTTCTTTATCATCTGTTTGTGTGCTAAGATGTTGTATATCACTCAGATAAAGTATTTTCACTCTAACGCCGCAAATTTTTCAGCCGACAGCAATTAGAATACTTATGGCGGTCTATTATTTGATTTTGTGCTCTTAAAAATCATTTTGATTTTGAATTTAGCAGACATCTTCAAATATTTTGGTTGTGATGATTCAACATTTTAATTTTATTATATTTTATGTGTATATGTTAAAAAGATCATGACATATGAATCTTTTTATATTTAGTTTATCTCTTTTTAAGTATTTTAAAGGTGGGAATAAATTTAGGTTTAGATTTTTTATATATTTTAAAGTGCTAGATTTCAAACTAAATAAAATGATTGAC
Organism: Dendrobium chrysotoxum; assembly: GCA_019925795.1. Lineage (NCBI taxonomy): Eukaryota > Viridiplantae > Streptophyta > Magnoliopsida > Asparagales > Orchidaceae > Dendrobium > Dendrobium chrysotoxum. The sequence goes on from CM034307.1 coordinate 57,638,337, forward strand.
ATGAAAATTATTAGAAAATTATTTTATCTTCTTAGAACATCCAAAAATATTTCATTCCAATAAGAAACGAGAAAATCATGTCCAAAGACTGTGAGGTGGTTAGTAAATTTAAGAATGAAACTTTTGATTTAATTTTCAAGTATGATTATAAGAAAAAAATGTGTGAAAATGGGCTTTAATGCAATTATATCTGTTTTTAGATGAATTCAATGCACCAATAATTTTTATTGCACTCATTTCAAAAAAACATTTAAGGGTTTAAAGCTTATTAAAACAAAAAATTTAGTCGGAATATCTTATTACTTTAAAGTTTATTATAACAAAAAATTTTATTAAAAAAATATGAAATGTATTACTTTAAAGTTTAATTTAATAAACAAATTAGGCCAAAACAATTGAGATCTTTAGTGCTCACTATGTATAAACATGCAAAGCAAGACACAGATAGTTAAAGCTAAGGCTGCTTAAATGCCTTTACACAGTGGGATGCCTTTTTAGCCTACTAAATCTGGAGCGGCAGTCCTGTCCCTAACTATGATTAGGCCATTTAGATATGGAACTACTTAAAACCTCAAGCAACTGAAGGCCGTAATAGAGGGCGAAAAATTTTGTTTTACTTATAATTAAGAGTTCTTTGGGGTTCAAATTACTAAGATTAGCACTTAAGACATAATTTTATTATTTTAATCACTTAAACTTGATTAATCCTCTTCATTAATTAAAAGGCATGGAGATTTTTAGTTTATTCTAAATTAATGCAACACCTTCAGCTGCAGGGCCTAAATAATTTTTCTTTATTTGTATTTCCAATATTTTTTATGAGAACGAGAGTATCTACCTGCTACCACTCCAAAGGGAGCGTTCGGCGACGTAACTAATCCCTAGGCAGAACCTAGTGAGACCACCCACCGGCATCGGACCCACACTTACTTTGCCCCACTGAAGAGGCGATGTCATAACACGGGATGGGGGTTCTCAACCGTGCTCGCCCACCAACCACCCTAAGCCTCGATAGGTGAATTTTCAATTTAATTAGTTGAAGATCTAGAGATCTATCAAATGAGTCTACTAGGATTTTTTTATTTATTTTTGGCAATGAACTAAAAGTGTTCGCACCAAGAAGCCTATGTAGACCCAAAAAATATATAAATATCCAATTAAGCAAACCATTAGCCGTAACAATTCGCTTAATCAAAGGAGAAACCTTTTCCAACGGCCAGCTTCAAATCGGACTCCAAAAGAGTTACATTGATATAAGTTATGAGTGCGTAGCAACTAAGCTAAACTTGTTGATCGTAGATTTCCCAAGGAAACAACGATCTCCAATTACAATAACGACGCGCAGCCAAACCTAATACTAATTCCAAAAAAAGAAAATTGTTTGCCAAATAAAATTAGTAATAATGAGCAATAATGCACTTATCATAATCCAACAACACATCACACCACTGCAATTATAACGGGTACTGTACATTCCTGTAGCTTAACCACAAATCCTTTTCATTTGCAGAGAGCTGGTTTCAAGAAGGTGTTAATTTGTTACGAAAAAAAAACAAACAACACGAGATATTTTTCTATCAGTTTACTTTATTAGCATTAATAGTGATCAATATTAATCATAATCATAAAAAAATAGATTTTTTTTTTGTTGAGCTAAGCTGACAGAAAAATCTCCCACAACAGAAAGGCACACCCAGCCCCTGTCCCATAAAATGATTAAAATCCAGGATAAGATAATCCAGCTAACAAATAGTAACCATAAGTTATTTATTGCGGAATAGCATATGATTCCGAATCCCAAGCTCAACTTGCTTGTTCAATCTCCTAAGGCATTTTTCACTTGTTTCTTTGAATCTCATGAATCTCACTGACAAAAGTTCAAAATTCTATCCAGGACTTGCACATGAGAAGAGCGATGTGATCAAATAAAAAAGCATCAAACAAATTTTAGACAGAAAGAAAAGAGAAGGAATTGATTCTCCCACTTGCAAATTGCTGTTCCTCCTTACAATAGTTCATCAGTTGATCACATCATAACGTATAGCAGAGGGAATCCATCCCAACCCATAGTTTAGTAACATTCCTAACCAGCACTACCGGCTCCTCGTCACCATATTCATGTGGAGAGATCAAGATCTTGATAGAAGAAATCAGGAATAAGGGGAAAATCCCATTTTTGATAGGAGCTAAACATAGAAGTAAAATTCCATAAATGATATATGATAAAAGTGGCAAAGAACTAAAATCAAATGCCAAAAAAGGGTGTCAACACACCTTCGAATCGCCGCCCAGCATCCTTCAACCAACTCAATTCACGGGGAAGCTAATGCTCATGGATGAGACGAGTTGGAAGAGGATGATGAAGATGACTGCAATGGCGGGTGCTGAAGCTGGGTGATGAAAGAATGCTGCAGAAGTTGTGCAGCTGTAAGGCGGCGTGCGGGCTCTTTCTGGAGGCAACAAGAAATGAAGGTCCTGAACTCTCTCGATGCCGTCGGTGGAGCCTCCGGAGGATTCGAGTAGCAGATAGCGCACATAAGGCTTGCCCAATCACCCTGCCGCCCCAATTTCTCCCCAAAAGGAAACCTCCCTAAATAGAACTCCAATATGCTCAGACCAAAACTCCATATATCACCAGCATATCCATCATAAATCCCATGATTCAGATCGGTGTTGATCCTCTCCGGGCTCATGTACGCGATCGTCCCCACCGAAGAATTACAGGGATCCATGGTCTGCGCCAGGATCCGGCTCACCCCAAAGTCAGCTATTTTGACCTGACGCGCGGCGTTGATTAGTAGATTCGAGGGTTTGATGTCGCGATGGACGATCTTTTGGCGATGGAGGTAAGCGAGGCCGGTGAGGATCTGGTGGGCGACCTCGGCAAGGAAGCGTTCCGACGATATCTTTTTGCCATCGAGGGATCCGCCATCCATAAACTCGAGGAGGATCTGGATCTCACCGGCGTGGTCGTACATGCCGTGGCATCGGACCACGAACGGGTTGTCGGCCGTTCGAAGGATCTCGATCTCGCGGCAGATCTGGCGGCGTACTGCCTCTTCATGGTTTCCGTAGATGACTTTGAGTGCGTAGATTCGACCAGTGGTGCGGTGGCGGACCATATAGACCGTGCCGCCGCTGCCGCTGCCGATGCGGCGGATGCGTTCGAGGTCGGACAAGCTTGGGGTGGGGAGGGATTGACCGATCGTGGAAGGAGGAGTCGGAATGGAGTTTGAAGAGGGAGGGGGCAGGGGAAGGGGGACGGCGAGGGAAGGGTCGCGTTGGGGCATGGGGAGCGTGAGGTCTGGCCGGCGGCGAGAGCGGTTAGCCGGCGCCGGCGCCGGCGATACGCTAGGCTTCATGGAGAGGGAGAAGAAAACGTTGTGAGAATCATCAAAAGGACACGATCGGCAAGATGCCGAGGCTGTCGAGGACTGAGAGAAGTTTCCTCTTGATGATTCCTGTGAAGGGAAAGGAAGGGGAAAAAGAGGCGAGCAGGAAGCGAGCAGGGGTTAATGATGGAGAGAGAGAGAGAGAGAGAGAGAGAGAATAGTTTTAACGGAGAAAAAAATATAAAAGGAGATGGGAGTATCGATAAGAGGAAGCCAACTTTTGCAGGAAGAGAAGAAAATTGGAGAAAACATAGCATTCTTCCTAACACTATGTTTCCTCTTTTTCTAGCTCATCCAACTGGAATGCTACTTTGGCAGATAGATTGAAAATGGGTGGATTTGGAAGGTCTTTTTCATGAGAAATGTGGATAAGAGCATTTTTTTTTAAATGATAAGAGGCAAATCATAAAATATGTTATTAAAATAAAAGATTTATATCCATAGCATATAAAATGTTAGGTTTTACATTTTTAACATCAATTTTTTATTATCTATAACATTTAGTACTGTCTCAACTCTAATAGATATCTTCACATACATGAGTTGGCCTATCGATGTCCTCACCCACAAGCTCATCAAATATAGTGCATGGACCCGTTGATGCCCTCGCCTATGAGCTCTCTCGGATCTCATCATCACTGTGCCCATCGATGCAATCTCTCATCACCTGGACCATTGATGTCCTCGCCTCTGGTCTCCCATGCGAGATAAATGGAGATGTGGTGAGAGAGAGAGAGAGAGAGAGAGAGAGAGAGAGAGAGAGAGAGAGAGCATGAGGGTGAAGGATTAGTTTTGATCGGTTGGACTGAAGGCAGTGAAGGGCGACTAGATCGATGATGTCGTGATGAGTGGAGAGGTGTTTTTTTTTTAGTTGGATATTTTGGGTGCTATGTATATAAATAGTAAAATTTAGGAGTTAAGTATGTATAATAATATTTTATGTCATGCATGTAAATCCCCCTATTCAAATTCATGATTTTGAAAAAACTAATCACTGACTTTCAAATCCTCTCATAGGATAAGAGATTATATGTTTATTATAATCAAGTCGTCACGATAAAAGCAAGCAATTTAGGGTAAAATATATATAATTCACTATTTATGAATTATCTGATCATCATTGCCTATTATGCTTCACATGAATCTTAAGACATGATGATAGAAGCTGATACATTAGTATCACAGAAAATTCTCTAAAATTCTTAGAGTTAATTTCATCTAAAAAAATTTACATTTTTAATATTTGAATAAATAACAAAAAAATATTTTTAATATTAATATTACCAAAAAAATATTAAAGAGTATATTAAAACTACCAACTTTCTTTTAAAACAATTTAGTAAACTTTTTAATGATTTAATACATGCAAATATACACAATTATCAATTCGTTTTCAATATATGAGTGCCAGTTTTATAAATAGAGAAGATTTTTGTTATATCAAATATTATCCAAGAAATATACTACGATCTTATTACAGTTGCAGATTGAGCGCAAGGGCTAGGCTTTGGATATTCTTTTTAATAATTCAAAATTTGCAACAAACACATTTAGACTTTATTTGGGATGGCTTTTTTGCTACTTCTTAAAATAGCTTTCTAGTACATAAATTAAAATCTTTGTACTAAAAAGTTATTTTAAGAAACAGTAAGAAAGCCGTCCCAAACGAAACTTTAAGCTCTTAGATAGATAAATGATGAGTTAGAAAGAGATAAAGACTTCCTTTGAGACGGCATTCTTAGTACTTCTTAAAATAAATTTTAATATAAAAATTAAAATTTATGCATTAAAAATTACTTTAAGAATCAATAATAAATTCTTGTAAAATAAAGCCCAAATTTTAAAGATTTTGGTGGGACAACTTTAGGCTAGAAGTCTATAATGGTGGCATAGATTTTTATGTCCATTCATGATCAGTGGCCTCATAATTATAGGCATAGACTAAAGTTGTAGTACAAAATAGGTTATACCAATAATTATAAGACAAGTATATTTAAGCTTTAATGTAGATAGCTATATAGCATGGAAGTCTAGTTCTCAATTGTCCAATAAACTAGAATTACTTGTGTGTATCGAGTTCAGGGAAAGTAGCATTGACAATTTAATTTGGCACTACTTGTCTTACTATAAATAAAGGTTTGAAGTTCATTACAAAGGTTTTCATTGCTTGTTAGCATTAAAGTATATGATAGATGAAGGGATTTAAAAAAATTGTGTCATTTTAGCTCTAAAGATTATTAATTATTTTTCTAGCTTTGAAGTATATGATAGATTGTTGAAGAGATTCTAAAAATCAATGGCTCATAGAGCTATGATGAATGTAGGAGGTCTACATCTTCTAAAGTCCCTCCTTTGAAAAAGATTAAGATTAAACCAATAGAGGAATGTGGAGGTGATTAAGAGCATGACCTTCTAACAAATGAGGGGGTTATTATATAAACCTTCAAGCTTTATAAGGACATTGTTGGAGAAGTTATGATGGTGACAATAGTTTCTACAATTTGATTAATCACTCCAGCAACACTATAGAGGATCTTTTGGGGATTGTTTTGATGATAGGATCAGAGTCAAAGCTCTTCTATGATAAATGACAAGTAGTATATATAATTCTTCTGGGTCTTCCTTTGTTCGTGAGTTGAATAAGTTCTTTGATGAAATGGCAGGTGATACTCCTTAAAGCAAATTACATATATTTGAGTCAACCAACAACCTCCTAATAATAATGGATGGAATCTTTATGTAACACCTGTAAAGTCAGTGTGCGATTCAACTTGTTTTGACCAGACCAGATTTAAGGTAATTCATTAATTTTTTTGAATTTGAGCTATTTTGTATGTATGTGAGAGTCTACTTGTGTTCTGAAGTGGGTCTTAAGGGTCTGTTTGTGTGTTTGAGAAAACTAAATTTCTTTCCATAGGGTGCCATGACACTGAATTTGGCGGCGCTACGGCACTGGTGCTGTCTAGTTTTTTTTGGAAGTTGACTCTGTGCTCCAGAGCCGACGCACACGATGGCACTGTAGGTGAAGAGAGCTTCGTGTTTGACGCTGCGGTGTTGGACCAAATTTTAATAAAAAAAATATCTAAATCCACTATTTCATCATTTCATTTCTCTTGAGCAGCTGACTGTAGAGAGAAATAGGGGAGGATTTTAATTAGAGAGAGAAAGTTGATTTTGGGCTGTTTTGAGCCATGTTCAGTTGGCAACCCAGTTCTAAAAGTTATCCGGATCGAGGTATGTTACATTTTGTTTATTTCAGTTTCAAGAATATGGAGATTTTTCAAATTTTCTAATTAAATTTATATTTTCATAGCCGAAAAATGAGGATAACTTTCCAACCGAAAAATTTTCAGTGTACCTTTCTGTATGTTGTAGAGACATTGATTCTAGACATTTAGGCATTTTTTTGAGAAATTTTACACAGGGGGTTTGAAATATGGCCTTCTAATTGTCTGGAAAATAATATTGAACCCAAAAAATAATGTTGTAATATAATTAAAGTCTTAAAATAGTAGTTTATATAATCCCTGATAATATAATTATATTCCAAAATAGTGTATTTCTATATAGTAGTGTATTATGTTGCCTACATTATAACATTATGTAAAATTTTGAAATGAGTTTATTTATACTTTAATTTCAGCAATATAATCATTTATGTGCTTATTGGATTGAAATGTGTGATTCGGAGGAGGTTCTGATGCTGAAGGCAAAGAGAGTCATAAGAGTCTGAATTTTTGAACATCTGATATGTACTAAACATTGTGAGTCATAAGGGTTTATTTTATGTTATGCTAGCATAGGGAGTCATAAGGGCCTAAATTCTAATATATTTCTGATTTGAGGTATAAATGCCTGAGGAAAATCGATTATTTTTTGCTTTAATATTTGAAGTACTTGTTTATTTACTTTTCTGCTTAAGTTCTTAATAACTGTCAATATAGTTATGTTCAGTGTAATAATTATTATGAAACACTTTTAAATTCAGTTGTACATTTAATACATGATATGATTTGGAAACTTAGATTGGTAAATGTGTAGCATGTTGAACTGTGTTAACTCATAGATGTTATGTCTCTTATTTTTAGGGTTTTGAAAAGAGAAGAAGACAGTTAAGTAGCTAAGTCAGGATCTGGTCTAAGCTATATAGGCTCTCTTTCTTTTGATATTTTTATTTGGGTAGTTTGAAAGCGGGTTTTGAAAAGTTTAATTTTCTTTGGGAATTTTAACTCAGGATTTTAATCTCAAAATCGAACATGTCATTACGAATGATATATCGCCTTAAGAGGCGAATATATCGTTCCTTAATGAATTCAGATAATGAGATTAAAAATTTCACCTTATCTATGACAATTAGATTCAAGAGAGAGCAACATATAACCCCGAAAGGTTAACATGATGCTCTATCAAGTATCTAATCATAATAGCATATGAGAGGGATCATTATTTTCACATTTAAAACCATGACGACAAATAATATATCACCCCAAGGGGAGAAAATATCATTTGTTATCAATTATTTAAAGGCGACGATAATGATCGTCATTAATTCACTTTTTCCAAAGAAGACTAATGTTGAATTTCAGAAATTCATTTTGAAAAATTAGTTGTGGGTTCTAAATCTTCTATGAGCGCAAGCCCTCGTAGTTAATTACATCGTAGGAGACCGAAGTTCCCTACGAAAACTTTTGATTAAAATAATGGTCGAAATTTTATTTAGAGATTTTTTAAGAATGATATCAAAGGGCTGAAATTGAAATTTCAAATGGGATAGGAGCAAGATTGAACACTTATTTTGGAATCAAATGAGGAAGGGTAGGAGACACTTTAGGATTCTGAAACAATTCAGAAGTGCCCCAACCTAAGTTAAGTGTTGGGCTTTAAATTTTGGATTGAAAGAATGTTTAATTCGAGTTGAGCATTTTATTAGAAATTTGAGATTATATTCCCGGAGGTTGGGGTCTTATAACTCAAAGCCTGCCCCGGATCCTAGATTTAAATTTGGACACTGAACCACAGTGATCTGAACCTAACTAATGCAGTGCAAAATCTGGGCTTATCCCGGCCTGGATTGGGGAGCCAGCTAAACCACCTAAACGCTTCAAAACCATGAGTCCGGTCTTTTGATGCAGAGTGATTAGGCACATTATTTAAGATTGGTTTAAGAAGTTGGGGTCGACATCTAGAGCAGATTCCTAATTGACCCCTTGACTTATGTTGGGTGGAATGCTTAGACTAAAATGCAATTAAAATTTTAATTTAATTAGTTTCTAATGCGATGCATGCTGGTTAAAATCTCCAAATCAGGTATGCATGAAATTTTAAAAAGGCTTATAAAATAATTTTTTTGAATAGATTAGACTTCCTCAGATCCAGCACCTCATCCTCATAGGTCGGATTATCTGGACTCTACCCGTAGGCGGGGAAGTGTCTTATAGCAAGGAGGGAGAGAGATGCAGTAATATGCATGCGACCCCGGACGATTCCGGCTATTCCCTAGGTCGTTAAGTTTCTATGTTATTTAAATCTTAAAATTTTAAATATTAGTTACGAGTAAAAATATTTTTAGTCCTTAGAGAGCCTAGCAAAGTCCAGGCTAAAACAAAAAGAACGACATGCAATCGCCAAAAAATAAGAAAAGCAGGCAACCCTATATGTAATCAAATTAAATCATAACACATTAAATAATCAAATTAATTAAGTAAATGTCCATAGGTAAATTGTCTTGCTTATTACAACCCATATTTACATAAATTAAAAGTGGCCGGGCACCACTAACAACAACCCGGATTCTAATCCTAATACAGACGCAAGTGACTTTGAGTGGGATACTCTATGTCTTCAACTCCTCGGTCTTCTCCTCCTCGAGATCCTTAGATTCTTCGTGATCGGATACCCAAATGGAAAAGAGAACTCTTCCCTTGAGGGGAAAGTTACTCTTTCCACTTTGGGTAGTAAAGTGATCCAAATTTGGAGTTCCAAATGGATAAAGACTATCCCCCAAAGGGGTATGCTTTTCTCTTTGGAATCCAATCTTTGGATCTGTGTATCCCAAACTCAAAGTGCTACTTTCACAACTCAATATTCAAATAAATTACATAAACATAAAAATGAAAATTCTAGACTCTCCTGCAAGGTTATCCTAAGCATTTAAATATCAAAGTCACATCCCAAGCAGTTGTATATATATGTACAGAAAAATAAACACACTTGGCCTCGCTCTTTTTATTTGGGGGCTAAGCAGCTGAAGCACCTATAGCATTTATATTTATAATTTATTTAGCCCCCTTTATTGCCCTGCACGAGCGTGGCCACCTGTAAAAAATCCAGTGAGCATCCAGATCGTTCCTAACCTAAGGGTAATCTAGTCGCCCATCACATCAATCCACAGAGTGCAGTAAAAGTAAACAAACATATCAATCAATTTCAATCACAACATGCAATGAAAACTCGAAAAACCTGGCACACAGCAGAAAAGTAAACACTGGCCTAGCCTAAATCTAGAGTCGGTTGTCCTAGCAAACCATCTAAAGTGTGTGTAGAAGGTCGTGTGGCTGGAGTAGATCCTAGGATGGGTAATTTGTTCAAATTATCTAATATTTGAATTTGTGGAAGGCTCAAAGAGAGGTTTAATTAAAGTTCAAATATTAGTATATTAAAATTTAAATTAAATCCATTTTAATAATTAAATGATTACTACCTTTGTTGCTCACCGAGGCCATGAAGTTTGTTTCACCTTCCTTGGGGCTAAGTTAATAGCCTCGTATGCTTGGGTTACCCAGTAGTAATTGGGGTTGATTAAGTTGATTTAGTTTGTTAAAAATTAAGGATCAATTAATATCAATTAATTTAATTAATTACTGATTTTTAAAAGTTAAATTATTTTATGTTTTCCATCAACAGGTTCGTGGCGTTATGCCACCAGGCTTGAGGAACCAGGCCTCCTTAGGACACTTAGCCCCGCAGCCCGGAGTAGTCCATCCAATAAACTTCCTCTTTGGAGTATTTGTTATGCATTTGAGTGTTGGTTGAGTATTTTATTAATCAAATCAAAGTTTTTTGGAATTTTGATGAATTATTGGATTTTCAGGATTTATTAGAATTATTTAATTATGTTAATTAAGGGGGCAAAAAGTTAACTTTTTAAATTAAAATTAATTTTGCAAGTTTCAAAATTTTAATAAATATTAGACCTTATGATGAGTTGTTAGACTGTTAGCACACTCAATTTGAATTTTTCTATGAAAAGTTATGATTTTTTGAAGTTTGGGCCTAGATTTGAACTACGGTTGACCGAAAAGTTGACTTTCTGACTTTGACCAGATTTTGGAGGTTTAATATTTTTTGAAAATACTAGATCTTAATTGGAGTTGATTGACACTAAGTTTGCTCAATTTGGATTTTTTTGTAATTAGTTATGAATTTTCAAAGTTTTCTTAATTATTTGAATTTTAAAATTGCTTAATTAGAAAGGTTTTGATCATTTTGATCCAAACTCATCCCAAACTGCATGGAATCAATCCCAAAGATCAGGAATGACCCATGAGAGTGTTTTCAAGTGTTTGAAAATTATGTGGGATTTTTAATAATTTTTAATTAATTAATTTAATTAATTTTTTATTTTCATTAAAAATCCAATTAAAGTTTAATTAGGAGTCCAGTCTAGGGGATTTTATTTTTCTAGGTAGAGGACTAAGTTCTGGTCAATTTGATATGTTATTTGTAATTTTTGAACTTAATTTGGATTTATTGTACTTTTTTGAATTTTCTGGGCCCTTAAAAGGGCTGAAACTTTGGGTAATTAATTTTCTAACTTAATGACCTCCAAATTCAATGAAATTTAAACCTAAGGTACATGGTGTTACTAAGTGTACTATGTTCAAGTTTCACCCCTATTGGGTGTGTGTACAATCCCCTAGAAAATTTCAAAGTTTTCTAGACTTTTTCTTAATTATTTTTCCTAGGTGTCCCTACTGTTCAAATGGGCTTGAAATTTGGTGTAGCTAACCCTTACACATATGCAATCACACTACAAAAGTTATGCAGCCTAATTCTACAGAAAAATGGAGTTATAAATTTTCAAAGTTTTGGGTCCAAAATGGAGCCATTACCTTAAAAATTCACATCATAGCAATTCAATGGGTATCTGAACCTAATAAAATTATAGTACATGCCTAAGATACCCAAATACCTTCCACCAAAATTTGGGGCTCAATTGAGGATTGTGAGAAAATCACAAAAAACTGATTTCAAAGTAATAGAAATATCTCACAATCTAGTAATCAAATCAACTCAAAATTAATTTTAATAAATATTAGGATAAATTATCTTTCCAACGAGCCCAAAAATACTTAATTTGGTGGAGAAATGAATTTACCATAAATTTTGAAATTTATGACTATTTTTTTTAAATTTTTAAGTCCATTAATAACCGGCACCAATCATTGGCAATGATCGGAGCCAAAACGGCAGCGGCGTGTGGCATTTTGATATGTAAAGTGCTGTTTATCAACCACCTATCCACGCCATCACTAACCCCGAGCTGTCCGATCGAGAAAGATAGAAAATCGGACGGCCGAGATCGATCAAGGCCGTTTTAATTCAAAATGAACTAGAAAATTGAAATACTCATAACTTTCAAAATACTCGTCGAAATTTAACGAAATTTGAAACATCGGCTCATGGGAACATGAAATTTCATTGCCTAAAGTTTGGAGACCCCAAACAATGAAATTTTTGAGCAGTTTCAAATTGAAATTTAAAATTAAAATGAGCATAACTTACAATCCAACCATCGGATTTTTGAGATCTTAGGCTCATTATAAAGCTGCAGTGATCCTCTACAACTTTAATGAAGACATCAAGAGCTAGATCTTTCTTGATCGAAAGTTGTGTTGGAAAATCCTCTTTCTCTCTCTAGAATGCTCTCTCTTCACTAAAATAGTGATTTGAGGCTTGGAAATGATGGGAAGAAGCTTGGGAAAGCTTTGGAGATGGATGGAGAGGATGGGGAAAGCTCTAGGAAGGTTGGAGGTTGCTGGAGAGTTGAGGGAGAGTTGAGGGAGAGTGAATAATGAATAATCTCTCCCTTAGGTTAGGTTTCTCCCACCTTAACCCTTGGCTTTTGGATTGGATGGTCTTGATTTATTTGGAGGGAGTTTGGATGCATGAAAAGTATCCCCTAAGCAACCCAAAGCTAGGGAATAGGATTGGTGGTGAGTGTGACCTCTCTTGGTCCATGGGAAAGGGACCACACCTTTTCCCCCATTTGGGTGAACTAAAGCTTGGCTTGGTTTAGGGAGTTGGCTTAGGGCTTCTTAAGAGAAAAAATGGGTCAATTTCTATCAGTTTTGAGCAGGTTTTGGATTAAGCCATGGATTGCCAAGGTGGCTTGGTGATGTGGCCATGATTTGACCTCTTTCCATAGGCTTAAAGGGGTTTGGAGAGAGTTTTGACTCCTCCAAATGGGTTGACCAAGTCAACCCAAGGGGGAGCTTGACTTGGAAAGCTTTGGACATGTCAAGGGTGTCTAATTGAATGATTTTGAGGGATTGATTTGATTTAAAATGGGTTCAAGCATTGAAATTGACCTTAATGTAGGTTAAGGGTTGATTTGGTCAACCTTGGTTGACTTGGTCAACCAGGTCAAACTAAGACTTGAGTTTGGGTCTAATATATTCCTAATGATATTTAGGATCCATTGGAATAGGTTTTTAATATTGATATGGGAAGGTCATGTTAAACTTTGGGGAAAAGACCAAAAATCCCTATAAAGGGCATTTTGGTCATTTTGACCCCTGGTCAACACTGGGTCAAACTGGGTCTAGAAAAGTGTAATTTACTGGTCAACTAATCATAGCAAAGGTCATGAATGTGATTGGCCGGTTTGGAGAGGGTCCCAAGGTCAAATTGCTCTGGATGGCAAGTCTATTAACATAGGCTGTAAATAATTGAAGGTTTTGCAGCCTTTGGAAAAAGATTTAGTTTGAGGGGCTAGGAGTGTTGGATTGAGCTCAAATTTGGAGGGCTGATCTTAGAGACATGTTTGGACAATATGAAATTGACGGATCATGATTTTGAGGTCACTTGACTGGGTTTCTAGGTGACAGAAAGTTCACTCAGAAAGGGTTTCAGGACCTAGGTCCTTGACCTTGAAGGTTTGATTTGGAATGTTGGACTTTGGTTGGATTTAAGAGTTAAATGATTGACCTTGAACCATTCATATCAATGAAAATCAAATGAATGATTGAAATTAATTGTATATGATTTGAAATTTGATTGAATGTTGATTGAAGGCTGGATTAAAGATTGAGCTGAAAGGTAGAAATGGGTTTAATTGGGATTGAATTGGGTCTTTATTATGACCTTTATGACTAAGGGGTGGACATCTCCCCATCATTAGGTCACTAAAAAAAACCCAAGTGGGTCCTAGTGACCTCATACAAAAATGAGGTCAACAATTTTATACAATCATGGCTAGTTATTACTCTGCTTTATAATCCTATCTATAGCCATGTACTATAGTATAATAACTTTGTGTAGATTTTTATTGTGAAATGAAAGGAGTTTGTATATGAGTCTATTTTTAATATGTTGGATATTAGTAGTAGCTATATGGTCTGTTGTTTATTGTAAAATTTATATTATGAGAGAAATCTTAAAAAAAAAAATAACTTTGATCATAGGGTTTACTTGTAGCAAGCCAACATGATAACCGATCTAGTTTATGGGTCTCATTAGATTGGATTGTGATTCTTTAAATGTTGGAGATTACTTCAATAGGTGGTAATGGTGAGATACTTAAAGTCTCCTAATCAAAGAAGAAGTGAGTTAAAGCACTACGGAGCTAGGCCAAGTGAAGGCCTTTAGTGAATGAAGAAGCTAAAGTTGTTAATGAAGTGAATGTTGCCAAGAACGACCAACTAATAGAGAAGGTGGAAGTTATAAAGAAAACTAATCAAGTTAATAATTTTAACAAGTGAGGTTTTATCTTAAAAGTTACAAATTATGATAACAAGGTGAACTCCAATTTTATACATAGATAAGAGGGGATTTGAATGTCTTTAAATAAGGGGCGATGTTCGTTGAAGTAGAACCAAGGATGAAAATCTAGGTCATCATGTAGATCAACAAATAAAGATTACATTACTAAAAAAATGAATAATAATTTTGAAGTTTTTGATGGGCATGAAACTCTTCATTCAGTTACTAATATGATTGTAGACAATATGAAAATAATATGTTTGTCATTGTCCCAACAAATTTCCCATGCCTCCCATGTTATGATCCGCCCACAAAATCATATTAAGTTGAATAACAACTATAAATACACCATCCTTATGCACCTTTACACCTAAGATAAATGTAGAACACATGAGAGAAACTCAAACCCAATTGGATGTTGAAACTGTAATATATTATGATGTGTGTGTATGTGTGTGTGAGAGAGAGAGAGAGAGAGAGACTTATAATTTATTTCTTATTTAAGGGTTATTTTGTTTGCTAAAAAAGGAATGTGGAGTAAAATGGAATCCAATGTAAAAGGAATGTAATATATTTGAAATGTTTAAAGTTGTGTGGATGGATGCATGAGTGCAAAATAAATGCAGGTAACTGCATTTTTTTTCTTGATTTGAAATAATTTGGATCTAATATAAAGCCTAATGATGGTGGTGACTAGCGGCTGTGGAGGGACGACGATTATCAAGGGGCAAGGCTAATAGCATGGGGTGGCTGGCAGGGACAACGGAGTCAGCTAGCTTGCGATACATTTTAGAATAAAAAATAGTTGAGTCATACATCCTTGATGGATTCTCTCTACCTCTTCCACACAAGTTAAAGTCATCGAGCAAAGTGCTCTGACATACAACCTCAGATAAGTCATACATCATTGGTGGATTCTCTCAACCTTTTTCAGGTTAATACAATTGGTGCATCACCTGACCAACTCTGTCAGGCCATTCAACTCCAATTAATATGGTTTATCTGACCTCTGTCGCATAACAATGGTCTTTACAACCTTCGACAGCTACGGTCCTTTCAATCTTCATAGCCCGAATACGATCCTTTCGGCCTTCGTCTCCTGAAAAGGGTCTTTCTGACATATATCACCAAACTAAAGTCTTTCCCGGCCTTCGCCGCTTGCAAACTATGGTCCTTCTGACCTCTATCACTTGACAAAGAACTTTATGACAATGTCAGATTTTTTCACATCATTAGAACTCCCCCAATAATTTCTCATCGAAATTATTTCAACACAAAGAGGGGTCCTAGCCCGGGACCAGAGGAAGGCCTACACTGGAAGCAAGGATGAAAGAAAGAATAGTGCTCTCCTACCGCTAGATTTTTGCCCGGCCTCCAAGCGACGCTGGTCTTCTGCCCGACCTCCAAGTGACGTCGGCCTTCTGCCCGGTCTCCATGTAACGCCGGTCTTGCACACGACTTTCGAGTGACGTCGGTCTTCTGCCCGACCTCCAAGTGACGTCGGACTTCTGCCCGACCTCCATGTGATGCCGGTCTTGCACCCGACTTTCGAGTGACGTCGGTCTTCTGCCCAACCTCAAAGTGACGTCGGCCTTCTGCCCGGCCTCCAAGTGACGTCGGTCTTGCACCCGACTTTCGAGTGACGTCAGCCTTCTGCCCGATCTCCATGTAACGCCGGTCTTGCACCTGACTTCCTAGTAACGTCGGTCTTCTACCCAACCTCAAAGTGTTGTCGGCCTTCTGCCCGGCCTCCAAGTGATGTCGGCCTTCTGCCCGACCTCCATGTGACGTCGGTCTTGCACTCGACTTCCGAGTGTCGTCGGTCTTCTGCCCGACCTCCAAGTGATGTCGGCCTTCTGCCCGACCTCTATGTGACGCCGGTCTTGCACCCAACTTCCGAGTGACGTCGGTCTTTTGCCTGGCCTCCAAGTGACGTCGGTCTCCTGCCCAACCTCCAAGTGATGTCGACCTTCTGCCCGGCCTCCATGTGACGTCGGTCTTGCACCCGACTTCCGAGTGATACCGGTCTTCCACCCGGCCTCCAACCTCACACCTTCCTTTTACTCTGTGAGGGGCCCTACAGGGGATACCCATCTGAATAGAGCTAGGGGAAGGCCTCAGCTTGAGAAAAAGAGAAGAGAGAGGGAGATGCAAATTTTCATATCCCAAAGGAGGGTATTTATAGCTTTTCAAGAGAAGTTTGGAGAGAAAATTTCTGAATTTTTAAATAATTTTTAGATTTTTTGACTAAAATAATAAAAATGTTATACAATAGTTATAAATTGAGCCATTAATCTTAAGTTACACAATAGTTATATAAAAAAAGTTTTAGAATTATATATGTAAATGTTATTATAACTTATATATAACATTACTATTAAGCATTACGGGCTAGAGTGTCCGAAGCAATGCACTGGTTATAATAACTATTATAATATTATAATAATAGTTCTATGTCATTATCGTAACTTTATTATCTAACTTTATTATATAAGATTACTGCATAAGTTAACTATAACATTAATTTATATAACTTATAATAAAGTATAAAGTTATATATAGTTAACTTTAATATTATAATAAAATTATTATAGTATTAATATTTTAAATATATCTGTGCATTAAAATTTAACTTTATTACACAAGTTAATTATAATATTAACTTTATAACTATAACATTAACTTTAAAATATGAGTAACTTTATAAATAATAACTCTATTATAACATTTCTCAATAATTGATGTTATAACTGAAAAAATTTTGAGCTTTGATCAAAGCCTTTTGGTATAATAATATTCTGAAAAATAATAATAATAATTTGAATTATATAATTAACTACATCGGTTAAATATATAATTATATAGGTTATAATCGATAGCTTAGTATTAATATTAACTAACTAGTTAGTTAAATTAGTAATCATATATGTATATATTTGTATATATATACGTAATTTTATCTTGCAAAAGTTTGATTTGGACATTTTAAATACTGAAATTATAAAAGTATTTTTGGACTTTGCAAGATTTGACGTCCAAAAATAAAGGGGCAACTGATATATCATCAAAAAATTATCTTGGTCGGGCATGAATCTCGAAGCAAAATCAAGATGGAAACTTCAAAAATCAATTTGGTGACCATCTGAACTCCAATTTCTACAAACTTATAGTCGAACTGAGCGTCTCAGAAATACAAACCTGACGACACCAATATCGACCCAATCCGAGCCCAAATGGGCCCAAATCAAAGACTCGAAGCACTTTTGGAAGGATCAAACCACAATTTGGGTTACCAAACGGTCTCCAATCGTGACATGCTTATAGTCGAATTGAGCGGCTCGACGAGACGAATCCAATGAGCCCAAGATCATCAAATTCTGATATCATTAAGAAAGTCAAATGTCCATTGAACGGTGCATGATTACAGGAATCACGATCAGCCGTCCATCTGAACCACTCCCAACTTACCCTTGATCTCCCACTTATTTACAAGCCATGCCACTCAAGAATTCTATAAATAGTACCCCATTTCCTCTTAAAAGGGGGGGATGAAAGCCAAGAGAGAAGAAGGAAGAGAAGGAAGAAAAGCTCCAGCCGCCTAGCTCCTCCTCGACCACTGAGAGAGTTCTGCTGCCAAATCATCACCTAAGGCCCGGAGTTCTGCCAAAACATCACCTGAAGCCTGAAGTTCTGCCAGACCATCGCCTGACACCCGGACTTCTATCGTACGATTGTTACTTATAATCTGATCACCCTTGGAGGCGAGTCAGCCAATTGTAACCAACTCAAATTCTAGTGGAATCATTTTCAATTGGGCTAGGCCCCGTGGTTTTTCCCCTTTCAAGGGTTTTCCATGTAAAAAATCTTGTATTCTCTGTGTGTGGGCTAGATATCCGTGCAACGCTAAGAAGTAAAATTACAACTCTATCGCCCCGTATATTCTAGCCCGCAACAATTATATTAGATTAAAAAAATAAATGTTTAAAAAAAGTGTAATTTATTTATATAAATCAAGAAAAAATTTCCTAGAAATATAAATATCTTTAATATATTAAGAGCTTTGAGTTTGATTCTTATGTATGTAGGTATGAATTTGTCTTAATTGACCTAAATATTAAAAAAAATGTAATTTATTTATATAAATCTATTAATATTTTTACTTTTGATTGAATCGTAATCTCTCTCTTCTCCCACAGACATTGACTTAGTTGAAATCAAATTGTATAAATTTTAATAACTTTAGTAATTAGTACAGATTATTCCTCTCTTTCACTTTATGTATATTTATGGCACATCAATATCAATCCTGATGACACTTTCATGTTCAATGATGTCCTTATTACTATATAGAATCATAAGGGTACACCATGGCAAGCCCCACCCAAACCAAGGTGTACCCATATGTATGCTCTCCATTTGAACAATCAAGTCAATTCAAACATAATTGAACACCAATTCAATGAAATCAAGTTAAATGAGAGTCCTTTTTCTTTTTTCTGCTAGATTTGAAAAAAAAATATAATTTATTTCAAGTTATTACGCTAAAAGTAGGGGGTGTCAATTCAGATTAATGGGTTGAGTTTGTGTCTAACCTAAAGTTGACCTACCCTGACTTTTATATATAAATCAAAATATTTGACCCGAATCAACTCAAAATAAACCCATCTAATCCGAACCTGACTCGTTTAACCATTTATTATATGAAATGACCAACAGAGAAATTGATGCGTCACGCCATATACATCCATAAAAATCACGAGGGTTGGAATCGCTGCTGCTACTTTAGTCTAGAATAAGGTGCATGAGGGCCCGCCGACACATCCATGGGCCGCACTAGTTTCGTGAGGGCTGCCCGCATAAGACCACGCTTAGCCTTCACTTCTTATTAAGGGACCTCGTTCGCTCCAAAGTACGAGAAAGCTACAGTGGGTGGGCCCTCCTCTAGTGATTCAATTAGATGAATCAATCTACCATGCTTTGCTACTAACTTGGATTTGATTGGTACCAAGTCTTTATTTCTTGCTCAATAATAAATAAGTGATCGAGCTTCCGATTAGGCTATGTATATAAGAGTAATTGGCCTTATGTTGTTTTTATAATATAGGCTTGTTTGAGACGGTTTTCTTACTTAAAAAAAATAGTATAAAAATAAAAAATTTTGTTCTAAAAAATTACTTTAAGAAGCAGTAAGAAAGCCATCTCAAATGAAGTCATAATGTTGCACTTTTTAAAAATTTTAATGTAAAAAAAATAAATTTATGTGATTCAATTAAAAAAATTCATACATATGTTTCAAATTTTAATTATGAGGAATTTATAGATATATATCACAAAAAATTTTATATGTTTATGCATTTAATATTTAAAATTTTATATTTATTTATTTATTTAATAATATTAGAATTTAAATCTCATCAAAGTATGTGCATAAGAATGTATTTTTATTTTAAGTAAAATAATATAAATGATGTTTTTATGTTATTTAGAAATTTAAGTATTATTTAAATAAATATTAATATTTAATTATTATAGATATGAATAATTAAAATTATGTGGTATTTATGTAAACTTTTAAATTATTTATAAAATTAATATATCCTATTTTCATTCATTATGTTATCATTTATGTTTTAAAATTCTAAATAAAATTTTATGTCAATTTTTTTTTATTTTCATTAAAGTTTAATGATTTAAAAGTGATGTGCATAAAAATAAATTTTCATTAATACATAATAAATTTTGAATACACAAATCTAAGAGAATAAAAATTTCAAAAAATAGATTTATTTGAATTTTGAATAAAATATAAAGCATTTTTCTTACTTAAAATATTTATTTATTTATTTATTAAAATTGGCTGGATAAAAATCTCGTTGAATGATGCATCATAGTTTAGCTAACTTTTTTTCCTCGAATAGAATTTTTTCGCAAATCATATTGTAATGTGACATTCGATTGCCTTTTCTTGACCGGTCAAATCAAATTTACTATAGGATTTTATTGCCAAAATTCTACATGCAAAGAAATATTAGTTTATCTATCTATAATTCTAATTTTCAACTGATGTGGAATATTTTAAAGCTAATCTAATTAATAAAGTCTGGAAATAAATTAAAAAAAAAAAAGAAGTTTTGCTCTTTGTTCTTTTTTCGGGCTATCTAAAAGCTCTAATATTATTCATCATAACACAGTTTTATCAATATATGAAACTAAAAAGTAGTAGTAAAGCTAACTATGAAGAACTATGTAGTGCAACCTAGTTTAAGGATTTTTACCCAAAAAAAAAAAGGGTAAGGATATGAAAATCTTTTATATGCATGTATGTGAATTATATATATAAGTTTCAATCGGGCCCTTTGAAATTAAGAAAAGCCCGCTTCATGAGCGGCTAAAAAAAATTTTTTTTCTCGTGACTGCTCTGCCTCCGCCTATGTCATAATCCAACCCGATATGATCCGATACTACACAGGCCATATCGTGTTCGATTGTGGTAACACTAATCACAATATCTAGTTGGAAAAGTACTGAAATAAAACTTCAAATTTTTATACAATACAGAGCCACTACTGAATGCAATTTAAAGTAAAAAACTACAGAACCTCAACATGATTTTCTATAAAAAAATTAAAAAATAAATAATAATAAATAATAATAAATAAATAGCAAAAAATAGTGCTTTACAATAGAGATAATAACAAAATGAAAGTCAAGCATGTAAAAATCAAAACTAACAAAAACATACATACAACATAGATCGTATCCTATTTAAACTATTCAGCTCGCTCCTTATCCTTCACCAGGCCTGAAAATAGAAGGAAAAATAGATATGAGCTAACAAGGCTCAGTAGACTATCGTAGCCTAAAATAAAAATCAATAACTAAAAAAAAACTAAAATTACTGTGTTGAATTATATACAAAAAGCACTTGAAAGAAAACTGAACTGAATCATATACTAAAATTCAATACAATTAAACAAATACTGAAATCAATTGAATTATAAATAAATACTTCATAATGATTATCAAAATAGCTCTTAAGCCCAAATTTTCATATATCTTTGTTATCAAAATCCCACATCAGCACTCACTGGCGCCAGCATCACAACACTTCGGTAATAGAATCTCACATCGGTTGCCACTAGCGTCGGCATCACAACACTTCGGTTACAGAATCCTACATCGGTCGCCCACTGGAGCTAACATCACAACGCTTCGATAATAGAATTTTACATTGGTTGCTCACTAACGTCAGCATCACATCACATTATATCACAACACCTCACATTACATTTCTTTCATTATTTTTCGATACATTGTATTAATTAAAGCATAATTAGATTAAATTAAAAAATTATTAAAATGCCTCAACGGTAGGCAACAGAAATATTACTAAATAAAAATTCATTATTTCAAAATATAAGCAAATTATAAGAGACTGCAAATATATAGTTCTGAAGCTTTAATCGAACTGAAGCATTATCTTTAGATGTCAAAATAATTTTTTTGAGTATATGAAAATAATCATTTTTTCAAAATCACTCGGCAAAAATTTCGAGAATATACTCAAAATGTTCATAATCTCAATCTTTATAACATATAAAAAGTTACATTGTAAGAATTTTAACAAAATAAAGTTATCCTTATTTTTCGGTGATAAAAATACAAATTTTATCGAAAAAATATATGCCAAAAATATCAAATTATTAAAAACTGAAATAGACAAAACATAACCTACCTCGAGACAAACAAATTTTCCAACTGGGCTTGACAGACAAAAATTGCTCTACGACTATCAAACACTAATTTCTTCCTTCTCTCTCCTCTCTTTCTCTCTAATTTCCCCCAATAGTTTCTCTGTTAAATGAAATGGCTTAGGAAAAGAGATTTAAATAAAATATTAAGTAGGTTTAGATATTTAGGATAAAATAATAATTTAATAATATTATTATAATTGATTTTTCAATATAAAATACATTGAAATTTTTTTGATATCAAAAAATTATAGAAAAATATTCATAAAATAGTTTATTTTATTTAAAAAATATGATGAAATCAATTTGCAAAATGAACATCTCATGGTTCCAAAGCCCCCACTTGTACTATTAGGTGCTAATGTTTTATGGAATTTCACCAACACCCAAAAATTATGAAAAATTTAGTGAAATTAAATACAATAATTGATATGTTATGACAAAGATGATATGTGATTTGAACTTATAATGACTCATAAATAAATTCTTAATTGTTATAGGTTAAAATATATTTTTAAAAATTTTGAGTTATAACAGCCAGAGCACTAATTTTTATTTTCTGGCGTGATTCTCTGATCCTGCGATTCATTCGCTCGTCTCCTCTCCACTCACTTTCCTTCTTCCATCGTGATTCCCTGCTCTGCTTGGCTCATTTAAGCCGGAATCAAAGTTCTCCTGCTTCTCGCTCAACAGCCTCTCGATCGCACCCTAATGACTCGCTCATCTGCTCGACTGCTCTGCTCGAACGCTACTGAGAGGAAAAATTCTTACTGATTTTTTAAATCTTTGAATCTCAGATGACCACAAGCCGCTTCATCTCAAGGTAGCCAAGCCAATCTTTGAATGTATATGCTTCACAATTTTTCTTTGCATCAGTTTAGTGATATGATGTACCATACATATGTTAAGAGGATGAAAGCTTGTAGCAGTATATGGCTCTTTGGGATCTCTGATCCATTCCCCTTTCGATATATTAATCACATTTTTTATCAGAAGTGGATGTCGAAGAAAAAGAGGAAGACGAGGAGGAGAAAGAAGACAAAGCATGAAGAAATAGAAGAAAAGGAAGTATTAGGTAACAAGAGCAGTGTTGACAAAGTAGAGGAGGAAGGAACTGAGTATTTGTTCTTGAATGGAACTAAACAGGTTGCTGAAGTAGGAGGATGGCCAAAAGGAAGATGAATTATTTGGGAATTCATTAGATTCCTGCTGAGATAAGTAGGGCTCACTTTGTGGAAGGAACATATTGGTTTCAAAGAAAGCAATGGTCTGCTTCTATGATTTATGGAATATTAAGGTTTTATTTGGGACGATTTTCTTACTGCTTCTTAAAGCAGCAGTTTTTTAGTAAACAAAATTTAATTTTTGAAAATTTATGTACTAAAAAGTTGCTTTAAGAAATAGTAAAAAAATTATTCCAAATGAAACTAAATCTTAAAAATTAATTTAAACCTCAATTGAGACAATCCATAGAACTTTGGGAAATTTGTAGAAAACACCCAAAACTGTTCTCTATTGATGAGAAGTAGAGGTTTTAAGTAGAGGTTTTGAAAATAATGATTTGCTCTCCTGATTTATTTATTATAACTGTTAGTATGAAATTTAATTAATACAATATTAAAATGATAAATTTTCAATGTTCAAAAATATTATGTTATTCTATTAACTTTATAGCAGCTATAAAAAAATTTTATTTGTTTGTAATATTATATTTGTTAGCTTTTATGGAGTATGATTTATTAGAATAATTAAATATATTAATTATGCGAGACGTCGCCATAATTATTTAAGTATATATATTTAATTATATAAATCATTAAGTGGCCCACATACTTAATTAATTAATGATTTAATTATTTATATTGAAATCCTATTGGTCAAGAAGAGAATTTGATCAATCGTTTATGGACCGTTTGATCAAATAACTCCCATGAGCGGTTATTATAACTACTCCGCAGGAAATAACTACCAGTCCTCTCTCTCTCTCATAATGAGGGTTAATTTGCTCCATAGAGAATTAACTCATGAAAGTAGAAAGTGAAGGAGAAAATGGAGAGAAACCATAGTTCGGAATTCAACGAATTCAACATGAATCAAGGTATGTTTTCTTCCGATTAAAGTCTTGTGAAAATCATCTTGTTCAAGATCTTGTGGATTTAAAAATTATGTAAATTTATGTTTTTCGTTTCGATTTCTTTTACATAATTATGATGCAAGTTCTTGTAAGAGTTAGAGAACTATATCATATAAGTGAAGTTCTCATAAATGTAAGAGAACTTATTTAAGTTTACATGTGGTATCAGAGCATGGTTACGAACTTGTGATTTTCCGTTGAGATTTTTCTTTACTTTCTTCTACATTTCTTTCTAATGAAATCAAGTTCATATGATTTATTATCGATTTCAATTAACGCAATTAATTATTGAATCCTATCTTCTCACGATTTATTCATAGAAAATTAATTACGTTTATTTTTATTTTTCAAAATACATTATGTTATTTATTTCATTATGAATTAATTATCATATGAAAATTAATGATGTAAATTTATTTTTGCCTTCAAAGATATTTTCCTTACATGTAATTATGTACATTAAGTAATTTCCTTTATGTATTTCATTTATTTGAAATAATTATTGTCGTAATTATTTAATTTGATATTTATATCAAGCATAGTTTGTTAATCACCAAAGTGGTCAAACTAAAAAGTTTCATAAATATCAATTAAATAACATTTAATTACTCGTGAGTATGTGATGCTATTAATAGAATGGCATGATGTTTTTATAAATTTCTTTATTACGAGTAATTAAAATTCAATAGCTACAAAATATTTAAGAATCGCCCAAAGGTTGATTAATCATTTTGTACTGTTGGATATAAATGTGATAAATTATTATACTTAATTAAATATATTTAGTATATCCAAAGATGACAAATATATTTAATTGGAGTATGTATAATTATCAATTATGAGAATTTTAATTTGAGCATCAATTATGATTATTGTTGTATATTGTAGTATCACCCAAAGGAGAACTTCAATATGCATTTTATTGATTAACTGTATGTTATCTGAATCTGTTTTATGCTTTTTGAATTTAATATTCAAATCATCGATATGTGAGTCTTGTATTTTTTTATTTTGCAGCATCTAATTCTGTTATTCTTCATTTGCAAACTTCGTCTATTGTAAAGTTTAATAGGCTTAATTATTCTGAATGGAGTGAACAAATTCAGTTCCATTTAGGAGTTTTGGATCTGGATTTTGCACTACTTAATGATAAGACTACTGCTATTACTGATATAAGCAGTGTTGAACAAAAGTCTTTTCATGAAGTTTGGGAAAGATCAAATAGACTGAGCCTAATGTTTATGCGAATGACTGTAGCAGACATTATTAAGGTATGTTTTCTTCCGATTAAAGTCTTGTGAAAATCATCTTGTTCAAGATCTTGTGGATTTAAAAATTATGTAAATTTATATTTTTCGTTTCAATTTCTTTTACATAATTATGATGCAAGTTCTTGTAAGAGTTAGAGAACTATATCATATAAGTGAAGTTCTCATAAATGTAAGAGAACTTATTTAAGTTTACATGTGGTATCAGAGCATGGTTACGAACTTGTGATTTTCCGTTGAGGTTTTTCTTTACTTTCTTCTACATTTCTTTCTAATAAAATCAAGTTCATATGATTTATTATCGATTTCAATTAACGCAATTAATTATTGAATCCTATCTTCTCACGATTTATTCATAGAAAATTAATTACGTTTATTTTTATTTTTCGAAATACATTATGTTATTTATTTCATTATGAATTAATTATCATATGAAAATTAATGATGTAAATTTATTTTTGCCTTCAAAGATATTTTCCTTACATGTAATTATGTACATTAAGTAATTTCCTTTATGTATTTCATTTATTTGAAATAATTATTGTCGTAATTATTTAATTTGATATTTATATCAAGCATAGTTTGTTAATCACCAAAGTGGTCAAACTAAAAAGTTTCATAAATATCAATTAAATAACATTTAATTACTCGTGAGTATGTGATGCTATTAATAGAATGGCATGATGTTTTTATAAATTTCTTTATTACGAGTAATTAAAATTCAATAGCTACAAAATATTTAAGAATCGCCCAAAGGTTGATTAATCATTTTGTACTGTTGGATATAAATGTGATAAATTATTATACTTAATTAAATATATTTAGTATATCCAAAGATGACAAATATATTTAATTAGAGTATGTATAATTATCAATTATGAGAATTTTAATTTGAGCATCAATTATGATTATTGTTGTATATTGTAGTATCACCCAAAGGAGAACTTCAATATGCATTTTATTGATTAACTGTATGTTATCTGAATCTGTTTTATGCTTTTTGAATTTAATATTCAAATCATCGATATGTGAGTCTTGTATTTTTTTATTTTGCAGCATCTAATTCTGTTATTCTTCATTTGCAAGCTTCGTCTATTGTAAAGTTTAATGGGCTTAATTATTCTGAATGGAGTGAACAAATTCAGTTCCATTTAGGAGTTTTGGATCTGGATTTTGCACTACTTAATGATAAGACTACTGCTATTACTGATATAAGCAGTGTTGAACAAAAGTTTTTTCATGAAGTTTGGGAAATATCAAATAGATTGAGCCTAATGTTTATGCGAATGACTGTAGCAGACATTATTAAGGTATGTTTTCTTCCGATTAAAGTCTTGTGAAAATCATCTTGTTCAAGATCTTGTGGATTTAAGAATTATGTAAATTTATGTTTTTCGTTTCGATTTCTTTTACATAATTATGATGCAAGTTCTTGTAAGAGTTAGAGAACTATATCATATAAGTGAAGTTCTCATAAATGTAAGAGAACTTATTTAAGTTTACATGTGGTATCAGAGCATGGTTACGAACTTGTGATTTTCCGTTGAGGTTTTTCTTTACTTTCTTCTACATTTCTTTCTAATGAAATCAAGTTCATATGATTTATTATCGATTTCAATTAACGCAATTAATTATTGAATCCTATCTTCTCACGATTTATTCATAGAAAATTAATTACGTTTATTTTTATTTTTCGAAATACATTATGTTATTTATTTCATTATGAATTAATTATCATATGAAAATTAATGATGTAAATTTATTTTTGCCTTCAAAGATATTTTCCTTACATGTAATTATATACATTAAGTAATTTCCTTTATGTATTTCATTTATTTGAAATAATTATTGTCGTAATTATTTAATTTGATATTTATATCAAGCATAGTTTGTTAATCACCAAAGTGGTCAAACTAAAAAGTTTCATAAATATCAATTAAATAACATTTAATTACTCGTGAGTATGTGATGCTATTAATAGAATGGCATGATGTTTTTATAAATTTCTTTATTACGAGTAATTAAAATTCAATAGCTACAAAATATTTAAGAATCGCCCAAAGGTTGATTAATCATTTTGTATTGTTGGATATAAATGTGATAAATTATTATACTTAATTAAATATATTTAGTATATCCAAAGATGACAAATATATTTAATTGGAGTATGTATAATTATCAATTATGAGAATTTTAATTTGAGCATCAATTATGATTATTGTTGTATATTGTAGTATCACCCAAAGGAGAACTTCAATATGCATTTTATTGATTAACTGTATGTTATCTGAATCTGTTTTATGCTTTTTGAATTTAATATTCAAATCATCGATATGTGAGTCTTGTATTTTTTTATTTTGCAGCATCTAATTCTGTTATTCTTCATTTGCAAGCTTCGTCTATTGTAAAGTTTAATGGGCTTAATTATTCTGAATGGAGTGAACAAATTCAGTTCCATTTAGGAGTTTTGGATCTGGATTTTGCACTACTTAATGATAAGACTACTGCTATTACTGATATAAGCAGTGTTGAACAAAAGTCTTTTCATGAAGTTTGGGAAAGATCAAATAGACTGAGCCTAATATTTATGCGAATGACTGTAGCAGACATTATTAAACCAACCATTCTAAAAACTGATAGTGCTAAGAAATTTATGAAGTTTGTGGAGAATGTATCTCAATCTGAGTCTGCTGATAAGTCACGTGCTGGGACATTAATGGGTATGCTAACCACCATGAAATTTGATGGTTCTCGTACTATTTATGAGCATATTAATGAAATGACTAATATAGCAGCAAGATTGAATACCATGGGAATGAAAGTGAGTGAAAGCTTCATTGTACAGTTTATTATAAACTCATTGTCTCATGAATATGGTCTATTCCAAATTAATTATAATACAATTAAGGATAAATGGAATGTGACCGAATTACAGAGTATGCTTATTCAGGAGGAATCAAGGCTTAAGAAATAATGAATTCACTCAATTAATCTCATGGGTCAACCAGATTTTAAAAGAAAATTAGGAAAGAAGAATTCAAAGGGCAATAAATGACACCTAAAGCCTAATGTGTCATCTGTCCAAATTCAAAATAAGGAGCCAAAGAATGATAGATGTCATTTCTGTCACAAGCGTGGACACTATCAGAAAGATTGCCTGAAACATAAGGCTTGGTTTGAAAAGAAAGGTAAGCCTAGTGCTTTTGTATGTTTCGAATCAAATTTGGCTGAAGTTCCTTATAATACTTGGTGGATTGATTCTGGTTGTACCACTCATATTTCAAATGTGATGCAGAGATTTCTTACGACCCAAACCATAAAGCCAAATGAAAAGTTTGTCTTCATGGGAAATAGAGTCAAAGCTCCAGTTGAAGCCATTGGAATATATCGTTTGATTTTAGATACTGGACATCATTTAGATCTTTTTCAAACTCTTTATGTACCTTCTGTTTCTAGAAATTTAGTTTCTTTATTAAAACTTGATACAACTGGTTATTATTTTAAGTTTGGAAGTGGATGTTTCAGTTTGTTTAAGTGTAATCAACTTATTGATTCTGGTGTGCTTTGTGATGGTTTATATAAATTAAGACTGGATAATTTATTTGCTGAGACTTTGTTAACCTTGCATCATAATGTTGGAATAAAATGTGGTTTAATGAATGAAATTCTGCTTACTTGTGGCATAAATGTTTGGGTCATATTTCCAAAGAAAGAATACAAAGATTAGTGAAGAATGAAATCCTTCATGATTTGGATTTCACTGATCTTGGTATTTGTGTGGATTGTATTAAAGGAAAATTTACAAAACACACAATTAAGAAAGTAGCTACACGCACACAACTTCTTGAAATTATACACACTGACATATGTAGACCTTTTGATGTGCCTTCTTTTATTGGAGAAAAATATTTTATTACCTTTATTGATAATTTTTTACGTTATGGTTATGTCTATTTGTTGCATGAAAAATCTCAATCAGTAGACATCCTTGAGGTGTTTATTAATGAGGTTGAAAGACAATTAGATAAGAAAGTGAAAATCATAAGGTCTGATAGAGGTGGTGAATTTTATGGAAGGTATGATGAATCTAGATAATGCCCTGGTCCATTTGCTAAATTCCTTGAAAGATATGATATTTGTGCTCAATACGCAATGTCTGACACACCACAATAAAATGGTGTTGCAGAAAGACGCAATCATACTTTAATGGATATGGTTAGATGTATGTTAAGTTATTCTTTTTTACCCTTATCATTGTGGATGCATGCTTTAAAAACTGCTATATACTTGTTAAATAGGGTTCCTAGTAAGGCAGTTTCAAAGACCCCTTTTGAATTGTGGACATGAAGGAAACCTAGTTTAAGGCACCTGCATGTTTGGGGTTGCCCAGCAGAAATAAAAATTTATAATCCACATGAAAAGAAATTAGATTCTAGAACAACCAGTGGTTTTTTTATTGGTTATCCAGAAAAATCTAAAGGGTATAGATTTTATTGTCCTAATCATAATACGAAAATTGTTGAAATTGGAAATGTTACGTTCATTGAGAATGGTGAAATTAGTGGGAGTATAAAACCTCGTGATGTAGAGGTTCAAGAAGTTAGGGTGAAAATTCCTTTGCCCTTCACTTCTAATAAAGTTGTTATTCCTATAGTTATTGAAAAGTTTGACAATATACAGGATGAGCAAATGAATGATGATACATCCCAAAATGAAGTTGTCACTAATGAACCTATAATTGATGAACCACAAGAAGCAGCATTAAGAAGATCTACTAGAGTTAAAAGATCTGCTATTTCGAATGATTATATGGTTTATCTACAAGAGTCAGATTTTGACTTAAGAATTGATGATGATCCAGTTTTATTTTCACAAGCCATAGAAAGTGTGAATTCTAATAAGTGGTTAGATGCTATGAAAGAAGAGTTAAAATCAATGGATCATAATAAAGTCTGGGACATCGTTGAATTGCCTGAAGGTTCCAAAAGAGTTGGGTGTAAGTGGGTCTTTAAGACCAAGCGTGACTCTAAAGGCAATATTGAATGGTATAAGGCTAGACTTGTTGCCAAAAGTTTTACTCAGAAAGATGGTGTTGACTACAAAGAGACCTTCTCTCCAGTTTCTAAGAAGGACTCATTAAGAATTATTATGGCGATAGTAGCTCATTATGATTTAGAGTTACATCAAATGGATGTGAAAATAGCCTTTCTAAATGGGGATTTAGAGGAAGAAGTTTACATGGATCAACCTGAGGGGTTTTCAGTTGAAGGAAAGGAACACATGGTGTGTAAACTTAAGAAATTAATATACGGACTTAAACAAGCTTCCCGCCAATGATATTTTAAGTTTAACAATACTATCACTTCCTTTGGATTTAAAGAAATCACTGTTGATCGGTGTATATATCTAAAGGTCAGTGGGAGCAAGTTTATAATTTTGATCTTGTATGTTGATGATATTTTGCTTGCTACTAATGACTTTGGTTTATTACATGAAACCAAGAAATTTCTCTCAAATAACTTTAAAATGAAAGATATGGGTGAGACATCTTATGTGATAGGAATTGAAATATTCCGTGATAGATCACAAGGAATGTTAGGATTGTCTCAGAAAGCATATATTAATAAAGTTCTTGAGAGATTTAAGATGGAAAAATGCTCAGCAAGCATTGTTCCAATTCAGAAAGGAGATAAATTGAGCCTTATGCAATGCCCAAAGAATGAATTGGAACATAAAGAAATGGAACAAATTCCTTATGCATCTATTGTTGGAAGTTTAATGTATGCTCAGACTTGTACTAGACCAGATATTAGTTTTGCTGTTGGAATGTTGGGTAGATATCAAAGTAATCCAGGACTTGATCATTGAAAAGCTGCAAAGAAGGTTTTACGATATCTACAAGGAACAAAAGATTACATGCTCACTTTCAGAAGATCCGATCACCTTGAGGTGATAGGATATTCAGATTCAAATTTTGCTGGATGTCTAGATTCTAGAAAATCCACATTTGGCTATGTGTTTCTTTTAAGTGGAGGAGCAATATCTTGGAAGAGTGCGAAGCAGTCTGTCATTGCTGCATCCACAATGGAAGCTGAGTTTGTGGCATATTTTGAGGCCACAATTTAAGAATTATGGTTGCAGAATTTTATTTCAGAACTTGGAGTTGTTGACAGTATTGCCAAGCCGCTGAAAATTTATTGTGATAATACCGCAGCAGTCTTCTTTTCTAAGAACGACAAGTATTCAAAAGGTGCTAAACACATGGAGTTGAAATACTTTGCCGTTAAGGAAGAAGTTCAGAAACAAAGAGTATTATTTGAGCATATTAGCACCAATCTTATGATTGCGGATCCATTAGCCAAAGGGTTGCCACCAAAGACATTTCATAAACATGTTGTTAGGATGGGCATTACTAAAAACCTTTTATTAAGTTTATGTTTATTTGCTCTTTATGTCTTTTGATACTTTGAGCTCTTTTATTCAGTTTCTGACAATTAGTGTATTCTGTTTATTATGTTGAGTATACATGAATGTTTATGTGAATATTGACAGGATTTGTCTTTTATAAAGACATTATTGTTTGACCATTATGAGTATATCTTATTATACTTCATATTAGGTATAAGATTAATATTATGATACATGGAAGGAATTGCATCGAACTAATGATATATGACCGCCATGATCCATATTAATTTTGTACTTAATAATAAATTCATGATTTGACCATTTTATGAAAGAGGATTTGTATATTGCGCTTTATGTTTATAATTATTAAATTATTAATTGAATTATAGCATATGGGCCAAGTGGGAGAATGTTAGAATAATTAAATATATTAATTATGCAAGACGTCGCCATAATTATTTAAGTATATATATTTAATTATATAAATTATTAAGTAGCCCACATACTTAATTAATTAATGATTTAATTATTTATATTGAAATTATATTGGTCAAGAAGAGAATTTGATCAATCGTTTATGGACCGTTTGATCAAATAACTCCCATGAGCGGTTATTATAACTACTCCGCAGGAAATAACTACCGGTCCTCTTTCTCTCTCATAATGAGGGTTAATTTGCTCCATAGAGAATTAACTCATGAAAGTAGAAAGTGAAGGAGAAAAGGGAGAGAAACCAAGTTTGGAATTCAACGAATTCAACATGAATCAAGGTATATTTTCTTCCGATTAAAGTCTTGTGAAAATCATCTTGTTCAAGATCTTATGGATTTAAGAATTATGTAAATTTATGTTTTTCGTTTCGATTTCTTTTACATAATTATGATGCAAGTTCTTGTAAGAGTTAGAGAACTTGATCATATAAGTGAAGTTCTCATAAATGTAAGAGAACTTATTTAAGTTTACATGATTATGTCCATCAATTGAGTTATACTGATTTAGATCTTGTTTGGTGAATCCTCGTTTCTACACCATTATGCCATTAAGATCTAAAGAAATATCACTTCGTTTTGTGAGCAATAAAAAATAAATGTTTCACATATGGATGATAAATGAATTACACGTGAACATCCTCATTGTAGAGCTCAAGACATAAAGAATTTATATTATTTTTGAGTTGAAAATTTTTACACAGTCATTGATATGCAACTTCAAGACTTAAAAAATTATTTTACAGAAGCACATATTAAATTACTTTTATTTATTACCTGTTTGAATCCTAAAAATGCAGTTTATACATTTAATAAAGATAAGTTGATTAGAATGACATAGTTTTATCCAACTGATTTTACTCCAATTGATTAAACAATTCTTAGAAATTAGTTAGACACTTATATTATGGATATGCACTATGATGAACATTTTTTTTCATTATAAGATGTAGGAAGCCTTGGTAAGTAAATAATTCAAAGTACAAAAGATATTCTATATCCTTTTCTTTTTTGACTATTGAAATTGGCATTATTGTTACATGTTTCAACATCAGGAGTTGAAACAATATTTTCTATCATGAATATTATAAAAAATCAGCTATGAAATAGAATTGGTGGTCAATGACTGAATGATATATTAATTATTTATATTGAAAAAGAAATATTAGATTGTATTGATAATGAAGTAGTCATTCAGCTCTTTCAAAATACAACGAGCATGCATTATAAATTGTAACTTTTTGTTATCTTATATTTAATATTCTATTTGTTTAAATCATAAATTAAAAAAAAAATTAAATTATCTATACCGGTCTCATGCCTGAATGAAAAAAGTTGAGAAAAATTTTGTCAAAATAAATTTAGGCCCGTACTGAAAAACTATTTTGGCTCCGCCACTGATGCCAACATCAAATTCCTCTTGTCGGTATGTTAAGTTTAGCTACTAAGTATGTGTACACCTAAATGTGTGGCTAAGTGCATTTATGTGCACACTAGGTGTAGCCGATAGTGACAGTAGGTGGCTTGGCCTGAGCATCTACTTCAACATTTTTAGGGCCCTAAAGTCTATTTTTTTACTTTCTAAACTCAAATTTGATACTTTTATAGTCTAACAAGGCCTCTATAATAAATTTCGAGCAAATTTTAATAATTTATGATTAAAAATTTTAACATTTTTTGCTCCAACCATGCCACTTTCATAAAAAGCTGAAATTATGATCAAATGGTAAAAAACTTGGATAAAAA
The DNA here is from genome assembly GCA_019925795.1 of Dendrobium chrysotoxum. NCBI lineage: Eukaryota > Viridiplantae > Streptophyta > Magnoliopsida > Asparagales > Orchidaceae > Dendrobium > Dendrobium chrysotoxum. Next base: position 57,672,507 of record CM034307.1, read on the forward strand.
TAAAATTATCAAATTTTGGTCGGAATTTATTTTACAAGATAAATCAATCAAAAGTCATATTGTATTTTTCTCTAAATAATTCTAATAACTTCTAGATCCATTATGATAAAAAAATTGATTAAAATATTCTAAGTAAATTTGATATCTAGAAAAACTTTTTTAGTTAAAAAAAAGATAAGCATTTCTAATAATTATTAGCATAGCAAGTTCTCGAACAAAGAGATAATTTTTTTTTTAATTTGAGGGAGCAAAAGACCCTCAAACAATTATGACCAACAAAGGTGCACATAAGTCGGGAATTTAAAGAAATATGACTCAATCAAATAACTAATAATCATATTTGACATTTAAAGCCATATTGAGCAAATACTTTATTGTAGATTGTCTGGTAGTTGGGTTGTGTTGCTAGTGAGGGGGAGGAGATGAGAAAGGGAAGGGAGCGTATTGTGTTGATTGGATATGATGATTAGTGTGATTGTGTGGGAGAGAATTTCGTGGGTCATCACTGATAGCTTCGCATGGTTAGGGAACAAGCATGCTTTTATAAAATCATGAAATATATTTTATATTTGGTTAGCTGTAACTTGATATCAATTATAGAGAAAGAACAAGTAGATGATATATGTTTCGTTGGGTATGACTTTCTTACTGCTTCTTATAACAGTTTTTTAGTAAAAAATTAAAATTTCTATAATAAAAAACGGCTTTAATAAGCAGAAGGAAAGCCGTCCCAAACGAAGCTATAGACAACAAAGATGCACTTTTTGGGTCATACGAATAGGTTAATGGTGTGATGTTACGGTCGCAATTGTAGGTATGAGAAGGGTTCACAAATATGGGTTGCAGGCATGAATCACAATAATCATGGGTTTATGGTACAACAAAGTTTAACAACAGGACTGCAGCGAGGTTATTGACAGATTACGATGTGAGTCATGATGTTAGACACACATAGGAACAACCATCTTGAATTTGATTGATTGATGAATTTCAGATTTACTTTTGTGGATATTATTTTAAATCATATAAAAAATAAAATTTATAGGTATTATTTTATTTATACTCTTAATATATTCAAATAAATAGGGCCAAATGATTGAGAAGTTAGAAGTATATGAGGACAAGGGTGACAAGTAAATAATAGAAGTGATTTCACATTTTCACTCATTTGAATCAACCAATTATTGCTATCAATAGATGTGATTTGAAATATAGTGTTTAAGTGATTCTGTTTAATTTATTTTAATTTGAAAAAACCTCTAATCGGAAGCATGTAAAATAAATATATTAGATAAAATGCTAAATTAAAGTAAATCAGAACTAAAAAAAAGCCAAACCCAAATGATAGCTTCATTCTATTTAATTCGAATTTTCTGTTTGATTGGACATTTGCCATTACCCCGCCACACTTTCCAATGCTCTTCAACGACAACTCCACCGCTTTCTTCTCGCTTCGCGATTCCCTTCCGTCCTCGCTCCTTTGGAAAAACTGGCTTTGACGAAGTATTGAGAGGATCTGGTTGGAATGGGCGGAGGGTGAGATCGAGATGGTTAGGGTTCGGCGCTTGTGCCAGAGTTACAGACTAAGGAGTGCTGTTCGATGCTGGAGAGGGGGAATGGTGGTCTTGGTTTATTATACGGTGGAAATGGGAAAGACGTTTGCTCGTGGGTTTGAGGTGATGTATTAAGAGAAGAAGAATGCTTGGAAGGTAAGGAGATGAGATTAGGGCTGGCTTGATGGAGTATTTGGACGGGAGTGGGTGTTTTTATGGCTGCTTACGTCACGGTGTCGAAGGAGCATCGAAGGATTATGAGCACTGCATTTGAGTACCATCGGAGATGTCCTTTGTTTTGTCACACAAGGTATGCCATTTTTATTTTTGACGTATGTAAATTATCTTTCACTGAGATATCTACTTGAATTGGTTATAAGAATTCGTTTTTGGTGTTCGAGTATGCCGCTGTAGGGATCTGAAGAGTAATATCTTATCATGCGAGGTGCGAACCTACAAAAATTCTTCATTTATTCATTTCATAAAACATCAAATTTTCACCTCCATTTAAATCACAACATTGCGATAAATATCCAAGTAATTTTGAGTCATTGAGATGTCTGAACACAACCGACCGCCTGGTTTAGCTCGAGTCCTAGGGAGTTGGTCTAGGGGAAGATTTCTGTCTGGACCTAATTTACATTTTGAAGATGTTATGATGACAATCTTTATTTTATGTTGCTAATAAGAATCAAATTACACTTTAGATGTGCCTTAATCAAATTTTGGCAGTATATAAACCGACCTGTAATTTAGTTTGGAGCTCAATAAGTCACACAGGTGATAATTTAATAATTTGTATTATGACAAATATTTATAAATTTGTAAGCATGAAAAATCTTGCCATCATTTATAAATCAAACACTCATAGAAAACCACTTTATGTCCAACTTCACTAAATTCAACCATTTGTACAAACCAATAACAAGATTAAAAAAAAAAAAGAAAAAAAAATCACCAAATTAAGTCCTCTTATGAAAGGAGATAGCCTCTTTAGAAATTTCTAATCTTTCTCTTGGTCAATGAGCATATTAAAAGGAATAGCTCATCCTACCAAAAAATTCTTCAAAAGTAATTGAAATATTTTGAAATGCTTTAGCCCCATTTTTATAATAGTAAAATTCTCTGAATTTACCTATCCGAAGATAAGGCATATCCTTACTGAAACCTATCAATAATAATAACTGTAGAATGTAACCCATCATAACTTAATAGTTGAGTGATTTGGCTTCAATTATAAGGTCTTGAATTTGAGGACTAGCATATACGTATTGCGTTATTTTACAACAAATTTCTTAATGTCCCCCAAAAAAAAATGATAATAATAATTTCAGGACCATTATACCACCAAAGCATATTCATTGCTGAATCTGATTATAGACAGGAATAACATACCACCAAAGCCATGTCACTAACAAAAACATGTAAGGCAGGAAGGGGGGCAACATATAAAGTCTAGGAAAAGCGATTGCCAATTTAAAAAAATATATATACACATAAACTGCTGAAGCCTTTAAAATCCCATGCAAAGCTCTAAAAAGTTCGATCAGATAGATTTTATATATGAAATAATTAAATTTAAACCTAAAGCTAATGGGAGAACCACACTGTATACTTGCATATATCTTTTCATATATTTAACAGGTAGACTGCGGGTCATGGCAGGTGAACTTGTATCTCATATACCTTATTGATGTGAGCTTGCTCGAGAGTTATTAGTCCCTAACTTGGTGAGAAAGCCAGAGGGGAGTCGCCTCCCATGGAAAAGCCAAGAATGCACATGGACCATACAAACCACTCAAATTGAGACTCGTCCCCTTACTAGAAACACCCATCAAAGCCACTCGCCTCTACCCAGGATGAAACACCATCAGACGTATTTGTCATCCAAGCTGCAAGAACAAGTCTTCTCAAGAGATTTCCAGCTTGTCTCTTAAGCCAAACATTGAGCCTACTACCCCAACTACTTGGACATAATCGTCTCCCGCATCGCAATGATCTGAGGCTCCTCAAAAGGTTGCCAATGACTTCAGAGTGCTCGCCATACACAATCCTCTCAGTTGGGCCCTCATCAATAGACTTGCCTACTCCTACTTGTTTGTACATACTCGCACAAGGGAACTTGCCCCGATACAGAGGAGTAAAAATAAGAGATGCAATCATCCACCGAGCTAGCTAGAATGTGACACGTGTCTAAGGAAGTCTGACCGTGGGTCATTAATTGTTGTACTTTTACTTTTTTTATATGGTCTTTTATGTATCCCTCGAACCCCTATAAATAAATGGTGAAGATGAATATTTTGGATCTTTTGACATTTTTTTTATAAAGACATTTGAGCTAGTAAACTATTTTTCCTCAAAGTTTTTATCTTGTTTCTCCATTCTCACACAGGCTTTTGAGTCATACCCCTTAGAGTTTGTTGCTAGTAATGTTGAGTGTCACCCACAAACAAATTTGGATCCAACACATACATAGCTAGAATATGTACTATTGGAAAGCTTAAAGATATCTACTTTCTTGCTAGATAAAATTGCATCATTTAAAAAAATTGTGGTTCAAATAACAAGGTTACATGTCATAACATTGATCTAGTTTGAGTCGATTCTGAGTTGATGGGGAAATGCGATTATAAAGATTATAAAGTCTAATGTTTATCTTTTATGGTGTCAAGCTTTGGTAATGGTCCGCTTTGAAGGTGATCGTGTCAATCTATGAAGTTGATTATAAAAGCACCGCAGAAAAAAATGTTGCGATTGAAAACAGTAATATAGTTTGGATCCTACTGCTAGGCTGTCATGCTACTATTATATGTGATTAAACAACCCAAATACCCTTATTCATATTAGAGCACTCACAAATTAGCTATTACTAATCATATCTAGTTTAGTGCATTTTTTGTCAATTAATAAAAATATAAAAAATATATTACTATTATTTTCAGAACGCTTGTGGTATATTAGGAAAAAAACAGGAAACTATTTTGAGAAGAAGAAGGGAAAATAGAACAAAAAATGTTCTACAGCAAGTAACAATAAATCAAACATCAAATCGTAGGTTGCAATGAATTAACGATGCAAAAATAAGGTGAAGCTTGAGGGAAAAATAGTTTATGGCAATAATTTCCCGAACAATTGATGCATAATTTTTTTCTTTATAGCCTCAATTTTTATGCCACAACCACCGCAAGTGAAAGAAATGGCCAAGAAAAATAGAGTTTGATTTCCCCCAATAGCCGCAAGAGAAAAATTGCCGATGAGTTTGGTCGTGGATGCAAACAAAATGAAAGGTAGGACATCTCATTGAATACATGGAATTGCAATTTTCTTGAAAGATGATGGCCAAAATGTAAAAGATTGAAGTAAAGAGTGTATCTTCTGATGACTCTGTTAGGAGAGTAGATGTATTAGATTCGGTCTATGTTAAGAAAAGTTTAGGTAGGCCTAAAAAGACTTGGTTAGAAAGTATTAAAAATAATTTATTTTAATTATTTAAAATATTACTTTTAATCTTAATAGGACATAATAGATAAAAATGATTCATGTAGTTGACCCCATGCTAAGATGCACCGACACGGACACGGCGACACGGACACGACACGACACGGCATTTTTTAGAAATATAGGACACAGGTGCGGCGTGGACACGGCATAATAATTTTTTTAATATAATATATAGAAATAAAGGTGACACCATATTGGAAATGGTAAGCAATAATAAATCAATGTCATGAGGACTTGTTTAGTTTATAACATTAAAATGTTTAGTACAATCACAAAAATATAAACAAAAAATCATTTAGTACAACATGAAGGTTCAACTACTCAATAGAGGGAATGATAGAATTAGATTCAGAGGTTGGTCTTTGGCCTTCAATATCATCATCATTGAATATCATTGCTTCCAATTCTGGTTCATCTAGAGAAAGATTTGCAACCTCCAATAATCCCATATCATCAAGGCACTCGAACCCATCTCCAGCAACATCCCACATCTTGTTATTACCTGTCATATAAAGTGGGGTCTTCCTTGATAGAAGACGAAGATTTGTATGCACATAAACTAAATCTTCAGCTCGTTGTGGAGTTATTTTATTCCTCTTCATCGATTGAATAAATGAGTATGTGCTCCAATTTCTCTCACAACAAGAAGAGGATGATACTTGACCAAGAAGTTTTATTGCTATTGTTTGAAGAAGCGGTGCTGAAGCTCCATGAATCAACCACCACATTTTTGGATCCATCCTCCATCTATCAACCAAAGATTCTTGATCACCAAAATCCTCTAAATATCCAAAGAACTTTGCAAGTTCTATATTAATCTTTCTTCTCTCCTCCTCATTTGGAAAATATCGTTTCAAGCATATCTTTCTCATATTTGACACTTCTAAATCTTTTTGTGGTGAGACACGTTGAGGTCTTGTTGAAGCCATTCTTTACTTGAATACCTTCAAACAATACAAAGCATATAAAATTATTTATTCATTTACTAAGAAATTTAAAATTAATTGAAAAGATGAATACAAATGTACCTTGGATTTAATGAATGGGCCAAACAATGCAGAGGTGTGTTGCTTTTGGTCCACCTATCCTCAAGAATGGTATAGACAATACTCCAAAAACTTGAGTCTTCATTATGTGACTTTCTTTCATGTCTATATATAATTTCTTTTACTTTTGCTAACATAGAATCTCACATCTCATAAATCAAATGTAGGCATGATTTATCTGTGTCAGCCTCTCTCAATATATCATAAATCGGATCAGTGAAAGCCAAAATGTAATCTACATCATCCCACCATAAATCATCTAAGACCTTTTCTTTCACATACCTTGCCATCCCAACATCATCTTCTCGATAACAAGACCACTTCTCACTAATCACCATAAATTGAAGAGCTGTTTTTATTTGTTTGAATCTTCTCAACATGATTATTACAGAGGCAAAATAAGTTTCAGCAACAGCTAACATTCTCAAATGTGAGAAATCATTAAACATTGAAAGTCTCATTGAGTGGTTCATAATAAAATTTCTGATCAAAATAGTATCATCTGCAACCACTGTTATCCAATGACATTCAGTATATATAATTTCATTTGCTTCCGTATTCTTTGCTGTACAAATATTTTTTAGAGCAAGATTTAAAGTGTGAACAACACATGGAGTCCAGAATATATGAGGATAAGTTTGCTCCACCAACAATCCTACAGCTCTACACACCGGTGCATTATCTGTAATAACCTGCACAACATTTGAAGGCCCAATAATGACTATCACCTCTTTAATCAAATTGGCAATAAAATATTTATCCTTGTATTCTCCTTCACAATTCACAGCTTTAATAAACATTGGGCAATTCTCTGTAACGGCCATAAAATTAATGAGTGGTCTTCTTTGAGGATCAGTCCAACCATCACACATCAAAGTGACATCTTTTTCTTTCCACACTCCTTTTGTTGGTTCAAGCAATGTTTCAATATGTGCTCTTTCCCTTTCCAATAATTTTGATCTTATTGCATTGTAGCCAGGTGGAACATAACCTGCAAGGTTGTTATTACATGCAAAAGTAAATGCATTCTTGTAATGAGGATTTTTTGCAAGGTTGAAAGGAAGTCCCGCTGAAAAAAACATCCTTGCAATTTCCCCATCCAATTCTTCTCGCTGCTGCATGTTAAAAGCCTTCTCTAAAGCACTACTGGCAACTCCTTTTCTTTTCTTTGAATCATATCCTTCACTTCTATATGATAATGAATGATCAACTCTAACAGATGATGAAGAAGTGTGGGATGAACCATGGGTAGATGACAAATGTATCTCTTTAGGAAGTGCCCTTTTGATCCTAAATTCAGCTTCATCAACTTGTCTGTTCAATTCAATCAACTGCGACGTAGTAATCTTAGGATACATTTTAATTCCATGACCAAAAATCTTAAGTAGATGTGCTTTCACCCTAGAATAAGATCCTTTATAGGTGCCACTACAATAATTGCATTTGAATGACATATTACCTCCTCCTTCAGAAGTTTTTCCTAACTTTGTAACATGAATCCATAAGGGCTTATTAGTTTCTACATATGGCTCTTTTGAACCGTCACCTAATCTACTCCCACCAATAGCAGAGCTCATTTTGCTTTCAAACATACTGGTGAAATAGAAAAAATAAAGGCTTAATAAATTAGTGCAATATATAAAACCCCTAAACATAATGTTTCACTTATCCTAAAGATGATGAATACAACAAAATGCCGGGCAGCCGGGGGTCCAAGAGGGCGCTACCCCCTGGCGGGGTTCGACCTAAAGCCCAGCAAAAGTGCACCTAAAGTGCAACTAAAGCGCACCTAAAGCGCACCTAAAGCGCAGCTAAAGCGCACCTAAAGCGCAGCTAAAGTGCACCTAAAGCGCAACTAAAGCGGAGTTAAGGGAAAAATTTTACTCTTTTTTTTGCACTTTAGTTGCCCTTTTGCTGCACTTTTGCTGCGCTTTTGCAAAAGGATAGCTTAAGCATAGCAAAAAGGCATCTAAATGGACAGAAATGATGAATGGAGAAAAAATGGCGAAATCAACTTACAGGTTTGAAAATTTTTATGCAGTTTGGTGTCGCCTTTCCTCGGCTGCGCACAGAAAATAAGGAGGAAGGCTTGTTGCTTACGGCCAGAAGGGAAGACTAAAGGTGCGATCTCCAGGCAATCGCTGCTCGCGGGAAAGATCTCCAGTTGACCGCTACTCGCCTCAATCGCTCGGGAAGACCACGAATACGAATAGGAATACGGGATTAGGGCGAAGATGAAGACTCGGGCATGAATCAGCTAATATAAAATAGCGGGACTAGAGTTTTTCTTTTATTTTTTTAAATTTAATTATCAAATAGCCAGACACGCGTGTTCGAATTTTTTTTTTTTTAATGGGACACACTAATAACGTGTCCGACACGTGTCCCCGCCGTGTCGGACGCGTGTCCGTGTCCGACACATGTCCGACACTGCATACCCTCTTAAAACGGAGTGTCGGTGCATCATAGAGATATATTTATTAAAATTATTAGATTTATTTGAATTATTCATTGTCATATAAATTTTAGAATGTGTTTAATATTTACAGTAAGAGTCGATAGTACTTTTTAATTTAATAAACCCGAATATTCTCTTTTATTATACTTTTCTTATTGCCCTCTTCTTTTGACTTTATATAGGCATGTCTATATTAGCATTACAAATTAAATCAAGTAAAGATGTAGTCTTTTATAATTTTTTATAGTATTGTAGAAGAAATAAGACATTATTACAAGGTCAGATAAAGTTAGCCTACTGCTCAAAGTTTTCCGAGTTTATGGGTATAAAATATATGGGTTTAGCCAAAGGAAGTATCTTAAGGATGGCTAATTAAAATCCAACTTTTTTTTTATACTCTGATTGAGTTTTGTGGAATATTTGTATTTCCACATATTGGTTGGCAAGTATTATCTTCATTTTCCCCCTATTTTTTAACTTCTAGTTGTCAAGAAAGGAGAAAAACCATAGGTTTGACTTGTTACACTGATAAAAGCTAAACAGATAAATTTGGCTATTCGTTCTGATTGAAACTAATTGTTTAGATACCTTGATCTGAATTCCCAATCCAAAGGGTGGGTGTAGAATAATATTTAAGTTGCTTTCATCGTGAAATGGGGTTCAAGACATTAAAAATCATAGAACAAGCCTCTTTTTAATATCCAAATAAATTTGTGTACATCAAACCCTTCTCAAACCCTGAATTAATGGTTGTAGAAACAGAAGACTAAGGAGGAACTCAGACAAGAACAAGAAATAGAGAGAACTTCTTATTACCCAACTTATCTTTTACAGCCTTGTACAAACCTCATTAAATAGACTAGGGAACGTACGGTTCAAGAACAGTGAACCAACCATAAGCTTAAACGTCATAAGTACATCTTATAAATGTAAATATGGTTATGTTATATGCCTGTGTTCTAATATGCCCCTGCAAACTGATGGGTAAACAAGACCCATCAGTTTGAGTCGTAATGTGTGGAATCGAGGGGTAGATAAAGATTTTGTAAATATGTCAGCCACTTGGTCTATAGTGCTGATAGGAAGAATACAGATGTTGTTTTGCTGAATGTGATCACGGACAAACTTCTGATAGATTTCAATATGTTTGGTGCGAGCATGGAGGACCGAATTATTTATGAGAGCAATGGCGGACGTGTTGTCGCAATGAATGTTTGTAGGATGCTCCTGAGGAATGTCGAAGTCTTTGAGAAGTCTTCTAAGCCAGATGATGTCCGCTGTTAGGGCAGCTAGTGCTCGATATTTTGACTCCGTGGAAGATCTGGCCACCGTATGTTGCTTCTTTACTGTCCAAGATATGATCGTGTTGCCTAGAAAAGAGCAGTATCCAGATGTTGACTTCCGGGAGATGGAATCACCCGCCCAATCTGCATCAGAAAAGGATTGAAGAACCAGATTAGTCTTGGTGATGGAGATTCCGAAGTCTAACGTACCTTTGATGTAACGAAGAAGACACTTAAGCAGGTATATATGCTGAGGTAGCGGGTTGTGCATGTGTTGAGATAGTTGATTCACACTATATGCAATATAAGGACGAGTTATTGTGAGGTACTACAGGGACCCCGTGAGACGGCGATAGAGTGTTGGCTCATGGAGAACAGGTTCCGTTTGGAAGACCTCCGACAATTTTGTGCATGTCGGATTTGCCAGAGGGTTACAGTCCGTGAGGTTGGCTTGTTGGAGAATCTAGAGGGCATATTTTTTCTGGGATAGGAAGTATTGATTCGGTGGGTGAGTGATCTGGATACCGAGAAATTCATTTGCCTGTCCAAGATTCTTCCTGGAGAATTTCTGATTGAGCTGAGCTAAGGTTTTTGTAATAACGTTCATGTCATTGCCAGTGAGAAGTATATCGTCTACGTAGACGAGTAGATAGATTCGAACTTTGTCCTTGTGATATACGAGAAGAGAGGGATCGGCTTGACTGTGAGCGAAACCAAGTGTGAGAAGAGTGGTAGTGAAGGTGGTGTACCACTGCCTCGGCGCCTGTTTTAAGCCGTAAAGTGCCTTGTGAAGATGACAGACGTGGTCAGGATGTTGCGTATCCTCGAATCCTTGCGGTTGAGCCATATACACTGTCTCGGTTAGATGGCCATGAAGAAAGGCGTTTGCCACATCGAGTTGTTGAACTTGCCAGTTGTTGTAGAGAGCCATTGCCAGAAGAATTCGGATTGTAGGTAATTTTGCTACCGGACTGAAGGTTTTCATGTAATCCAGTCCATATTCTTAATTGTTGCCTCGAGCAACCAACCTGGCATTGTGTTTCGCGATCGAGCCATCAATGTGAAATTTAGTTATGTATGTCCATTTACATCCAAGAACCGATGCATTGGTGGGCGGTGGAACTAGAGTCCAGGTTCCTTGCTTTTGAAGAGCCAGGAATTCAGTAGCCATGGCTTGACACCACACCAGGTGCTTAGCAGCCTCAGTATATGTGGAAGGATCTGACGGAGGAGCAGTAGGAGCGTAGTTGTGCATAAGGTTGAGTCTGGTCCGAGGTTTGAGGGATCCGGTCATGCGTCTGGTGATCATTGGGTGCTTCTGCATGACAGGTTGCTCAGGAGATATAGGCGAAACTGGAAGATGTAGTTGAGGTGGCTTCTCTGCGGGAAGCGTAGCTATAATCTTAGTGACATAAGAAGAGTTAGTTTGCAAAGATGACCTCTGGTGAGGTATAGTAGTCGCAGGAGTAGACTGGGAGACGGAGACAGGGGTTAGAAGTAATGGAGATGACCCCGTCTGATCAGGAAGATGCGGAGGTTTAACAGAAGAGAACGGGAAAATATTTTCGTTGAATGTGGTGTGCCGAGATATAGTGATCTTATTAGTGTGAGGGTCTAGGCATTTATAGCCTTTGTGTGTGTAAGAATATCCGATAAACACATGAGAGGTGGCTTTGGGCATCAGTTTGTGATGAGAGTGAGCAGGATTCAGCAGGAAACATTCGCACCCAAATATCTTAAGATGACTGTACTGCAGTTTCGTTTTATGAAACATTTCGAATGGGGACAAGTTGTGTGTTGTAAGAGATGGCAGACGATTAATAAGGTATACTGAGGTTAAAACCGCATCTGGCCAATAGGTATATGGGACCGATGCAGTGAGAAGAAGAGTGCGAGTGGGTTCTATGATGTGCCTATGTTTCCGCTCAGCCAGACCGTTTTGTTCCGGGGTATAGGGACAGGAGATTTGATGTATGATACCATGCTGACGTATAATTTGTAAAAGAATGATTGACGTATTCCGTTCCACCATCAGTACGCAATATTTTAATGAAATTTGAGGAATATTTTTCCACTTGAGTTTTAAAATCTATAAAAACATTGAGAACCTCAGATTTTTGACATAAAGGAAATAACCATGTAAAACGAGTGCAATCATCGACAAAAATTACATAATATTTGTATCATTGGTTAGAAATCATCGGAGCAGGACCCCAGACGTCATAGTGAATGAGAGCCAGAGGAATGTTTTGACAATGTGTTGAATTTTCAAACATTAGTTTGTGAGATTTAGAAGCATTGCACGAGTTACAAAAGAAATCATGTTTGCTTAAGAAAAGACTAGGATTAAAATTAGAAATGAGATCCAAGATCCTCTTGTGCGGATGGCCAAGCCGACGATGCCATGACTTCGTCGAGGATGTGGAGGTAGCTAAACCGTGGTGATGAGAAGGGAATGGGCTAATTGGAATAGCATATAGACCACCTTTACAAGGTCCTCGTAGAAGAACTTCTTGCGTCTTCATGTCCTTCAGGGTAAAACCAGATGGATCAAAAACAATTGATATATTATTATCCTTGGTTAGTTGAGAGATAGACAATATGTTGTAGTGAATAGAGGGAGAATGTAAAATCTGTGATAAATTTAGCTTACGGGACGGGGTCGGGAGAATTCCCGCCCCTGTGTGAGTTATGTCAACCGAGCTGTTGTCGCCGATGGTGATGTTGTCCGAACCTTGATAAGGTGTGGAGATCGACATGTTGTCAAGAGCATTAGTGAGATGAGTAGATGCCCCCGAGTCCAAGAACCAGTCAGCGGAAGAGGTGTCCGAATTTTCCATGAGCGCCTTGTTGATGGTTATGGCAGGAGGAGTGTATTGGGCATTAAGACGATGCCAACACGATTGAGCAGAATGACCCTTCTTGAAACAAATTTGACAAATGACATTGATGTTATCTGTGGACAGAGAGGAGCTGTTGTTGTTGTTCGCGGTTCTACCGCGAGGTCAGCGACTTCGCCCTCGGGAATGGTATAACGCGGTGGTGGGATCGGAACTTGAATTGGATCGAGCGTTGTCCGTAGCAAGATTAACTTCTTCACTTAGAAGAAGAGGGTAAAGTTGATCCAGACTAATTGGCGTAAGCATGGTGCGGATGGCAGTTTTGAAGGATTGATATGAGGAGGGTAAGCCATTGAGAATATAAAGAATTAGATCTTCAGTATCCACTGCCGAACCAGCTGCTGCTATTTGATCAACTAAAGATTTGATGTCGGTGAGATATTGGGTCATGGATGAGTTTTTGAGAGAGATATTGTGAAGTTCATTCTTAAGTTGAATGACTTTAGATCTATTAGTGGATTGAAACCTGGTTTCTAAGGTCAGCCAGATGGCGGCAGTGGTGTCGAGAGAAATGACATACGTCAACACTGACGGCGAGATGGTCGAACAAATGGACGCAGAGATGTTCTGATCAGTAAGAACCCATTTAGAGAAAGAGGGATCGGGAGACATCGAACCATCTTGATTCGGAAGGAACTGAGCGGGAGGGGTATAGTTGGGGTCAAGAAAGCTTTGGAAGCCATTAGCACGCAGAATCTTGAGGATCTGCGATTGCCAGATGTAATAGTTATCAGGGACAAGTTGAGTCGTTACGATGTGTTTGAGATTCGATACAAGAAACTTCAGAGTGGAGGGAATGTAAGGATCTTGATGTTCTGGGACCTGCGTATCCGTGAGATCAGCCTTAGATGTCGCGGAATGCGCCATGGAGGGATCACGAACCTACTACTAATACCATGTAGAAACAGAAGACTATGGAGGAACTCAGACAATAACAAGAAATAGAGAGAACTTCTTATTACTCAACTTATCTTTTACAGCCTTGTACAAACCTCATTAAATAGACTAGGGAACGCATTGTTCAAGAACAGTGAACCAACCATAAGCTTACACGTCATAAGTAAGTACATCCTATAAATGTAAATATGGTTATGTTATATGCCTGTGTTCTAATAATGGTGCATCATGTTATGAATAATGATTTAAGTCCTTAAAATGATTTTTTAAGCTACGAAAAGCCCTCACTCTCTAATTTCTCTGCCCCACACACACTTTCATAATTTTGAATAACATGAGCAAAGGGAAAAAATAAAACTTCCCTTCTTTGAAATGAAATGATCATTTAACTCTCATAGCTATAAATAACATAAAAAATTTGAAAACATTTCAAAATATGAAAGAGTCCCAATTTGCAATGGAATTCTCAACTTTTTTGGCTTTGGGATTTGTCAATTGGATATTTTCTCACTCCCATCAATATAACTATTTGATTAGATGTTTGATGAAAGTATATAAGTAATATTAATTATGTAGAAATTAATAGCATCATTACTAGGTGGACCTGAGCTTTTCAGGAAATCCTAGCTGCTGTTCCCTAACCCTTTACCCCTCCTCCATCTTCTACACTGGAATGCTTTTTCAATAATCACCTCCCCGCTTCTGTCCATAAAATGCTCTTATCGGACTTCTTATCTCACCAAGGTTTTCCCCTCTCAATCAACAAAACGCCACAAGCTTGTCGCTATCAGGGCATCTAGACTTTCTTAGGATGGCCCTGAATGCTCTAGCAACACTATCATCATGAACTGGAATAATCTCTTCTTGAAGAATCCCTCTTTTAAGGACTTTCTTGTAAGTTACATCCCTCCACAAGATAATGTTATCCATTTTTCGGAGCAAGTCGAAGAAAGTTCTAAGGAGTGGGAATTTATTTTGACTGACTATTCTATTGGTAATGTTGACCTCGTTTTTTAGTGCATATCTTTCGGGACCTACTTCTACACCCAGTGGATGTTCCTTCATGAATCATGATCGTTGTTATCCTTAGGAGCTATCAGACAAGTCCAATTCTTTAGTCTCTTGTGTGACTTTGTACGACGATAGTTTAAATCACCCATGACCACCTTGATTCGTCATCATGCTCGAAATTGGATTTCGTGAGTTGCATCGCGTCCGTCATCATGTTTGAGGAGGCATGCGACAAGTGTGACCGCAAATTATTGGAATTTTTATGTAGTTTTGTGCACGAAGAGTCCCTTTTGCATTAAAATTCTACTATGTAAAAATTTTATATAGAAGTCTTGTCTCACAAAACAGATTGCACGAGTGCGTTCAGATCGTTGAGACCTTTCAAATGAACTCATTCGCGCTTGAATCGGGTTTTGTTTGACATGCGTCAAAAGTTTGAATAGATTATGCTTAAAATATTATATAATTAATTATTTATTTAATTATATAAATTAATTATAAAACATATATACATTAATTATATTTACATGTATGTATGTCATTAATTTATATGATTATTTAAATAATTACATTATATTATATTTTAAAGCAAATTTTTTTTTTTTTAATATTTATTCTTTCCTTTCTCTAAAATAAATAAGAAAAAAAAAGATCCTCTCTCTCTCTAAAATAAATCTGCCCATATAACTACTCTCTCACATAAAATAAATTTAAAAAAAAAAGATAAACTTTCTTTTTCCAATGACAGACAAAGCTTTCCATCCCCACACATTTTCTTCATTTTATTTTCCACTCCTACTCTATTACCTACATGACACTCATTAGGTTTTTAAAAGAAAAATAAAAGTTTTCTTGCCTCCTTCTCCTATTCCCTCATCCCACTTACACCTAAATATAAAAAAAAATAATAAAAAAGACTGACACCATGGATTTGGTAGAGGAAGAGAGACTTACGGCTGCGGCTTTATGCTTGGAGGGGAAGGCCTTGTCTTGGTATCAGTGGAGAGACATGAGAGAACCAATTCGATTGTGGAGGGAGTTCAAAGTTAGTTTATTAGAACGTTTTCGAACCAGTCGGGAAGGAGGATTTTACGAGCAGTTCTTTGCTCTTATTCAGGAAGGGACAAGGATGTATTATCGGGAGAGGTTTGAGTACCTTTCTATTCAATTGGGGAGGCTTTTTGAGATAATGTTGGAGGGGAATTTCATGAAGGGATTCAAGCCAGAGATCAGGGCTGCTGTCCGGTTATTGAGGCAACAAGGGTTGGGGGAGGCTATGGAGTTAGCCCAGTTGGTGGAGGACAAAAATCACTTGAGAGATGCATAAAGGGCAACAATTTGGGAGCTTCATACCGAACGACTACTTTTTTTGGCCCCAAAGGTACAATCTGTGCCCATTCAAAGAGAAGCATCCAAGGATAGGGAATTGAGAACATGACCAGGGGGAAATTTCAAGTGGCTGACTGAGGTAGAAGTTCAAGAGAAGCGGGTTAGGGGAGTGTTTCCGTTGTGATGAGAAATTTGCGTCAGGCCACCGTTACAAGGATCGTTCGTTGCAAGTACTTACAGTCTGTGATGAGGAGGAGACTTGAGGAGGAGGTGGTTGAGGAGGAGGAGCATTTGCATCTAGATGTGACAGAGGTCTCCCTAAACTCAGTGTTGGGGTTTACTTCAAATCACACCATAAAGGTGAGGGGACAAATAGGAGGAGAATCAGTGATAGTTCTGGTGGAAAGTGGGGCAACCCATAACTTCATCTCCAACAAGGTGGTGGATCGATTGGGGCTGAAGCTAGTTGACACGGGCTGTTTTGGGGTGATGATGGGAACGGGGAAGACGGAGAAGAGTAAAGGTAGCCTAGGGTTGATGGTGACACTGCAGGAGATCCAGGTGAATAAGAATTTTTTTCCCTTAGAGTTAGGGAGCACAGATGTAATTTTGGGTATGAAGTGGTTACAGACATTAGGGGAAACTAAGGTGGACTGGAAAGCATTGACTATGGAATTCATGGTGAGAGGGAGGAAGGTGAGAATCAGGGGGGATCCTAGTCTGTCCAAAACAGGGTTTGTCTCAAGACCATGATGAGGGCAATCCAGGGAGCAGGAATGAGATTCTTGGTGGAGCTCCAGAGCCTCGAGGGAGGAGGAAGTATAAGGAAAGAGGAGGAGGTTCCAGAGATAGTCCAGCCACTCCTACAATAATTCAGTGAGGTGTTCTAGCTGCCTCAAGGCCTACCTCCCATGAGCATGCCATCATCCTGAAGGAGGGGGTATCTCCTATCAGTGTTCGACCCTATCGGTAGCCACATGTTCAAAAAGATGAAATTGAGAGACTGATCAAGGAGATGTTGGAGGCCCATATCATTCATCCCAGTGTTAGTCCCTTCTCCAGTCCTATGTTGTTGGTGAAGAAGGATGGTAGATAGAGATTTTGTGTAGATTATTGAGCTCTGAAAAAGAAAACAGTGTTGGATAAGTTTCATATATCGATCATTGATCAGTTATTGGATGAGTTATATGGAGCAATGATATTCTCCAAGATTGATCTGAAATCAAGATATCATCAGATTAGAATGCGGCCCGTTGACATCCAAAAGACTGCTTTTAGGACTCATGAAAGCCACTACGAGTTCTTAGTGATGCCTTTTAGGCTTACCAACGCCCTAGCTACCTTCCAGTCGCTTATGAACAAGGTATTTCGGCCATACCTCCGTAAGTTTGTATTGGTTTTCTTCGATGATATTTTAGTGTATAGTCGATCTGAGGCAGAGCATGTGGAACACTTGAGGGTAGTGTTAGTAACATTGAAGGAGCATTAACTGTATGCCAATTTGAAGAAGTGTTCGTTTGCACAATAAAGGGTGGGGAGTATTTGAGACATGTGGTGCTCAAATCAGGAGTAGCTGTGGATCTTTCCAAGATAGAGGCTGTCTTGGAGTGGCCCTTAACCAAAACCCTGAAGGAGTTGAAAGGGTTCTTGGGACTCATAGGGTATCACAAGAAGTTTTTGAGGGAATATCGTTCTATAGCATGGTCATTGACAGAGCAACTGAAGAAGGATAGTTTCAAATGGGGGGTGGCAGCCACCCAGGCATTCGAGCTGCTGAAGAAAGCCATGACGAGTGTCCCTGTATTAGCACTACCAGATTTCAGCCAGCCGTTTGTAGTGGAGACTGATGCATCAGGTTATGGGTTAGGAATAATTCTTATGCAGAGTCAGAGACTCATAGCTTATTTCAGCCATGTTTTGACCGCTAGGGCTAGGCTGAAATCAGTGTATGAAAGGCAGCTGATGGCGATAGTGTTGGCAATATAGAAGTGACGACCTTATCGGTTGGGACGACATTTCATAGTCAGGACCGACCAGAGAAGTTTGAAGTTCCTGTTAGAGCAGAGGATGGTGACAGAGGAGCATCAGCGGTGGCTTTCCAAGTTGTTGGGTTATGACTTCGAGATCCAGTAGAAGCCCGAGTTAGAAAATAAAGCAGCAGATGCTCTCTCCAGGCGTAGTGAAGACCCTCAGGTTATGGCTCTATCTATTTCCATGGTGGTAGATTGGGAGGCCCTGAAGCATGAGTGCGAGTAGGATGAGGAGCTGAGTAAGATTAGGGGAGACTTGTTGTAGGACATTGATAGCCATCCTGGTTATTCTTTGTCGGGTCAGAAGTTGCTATACCCGGGACGATTTGTGCTTTCGAGGAAATCGCCACACATCCCTCATTTGTTGCAGGAGTTTCATGGCACAGCTATTGAGGGACATTCATGAGTTCAGTAGACATATCATAGACTGGCAGCAGAGCTATACTGAGTGGGCATGCGAAAGGATTTAGAGGAGTTGGTGGCTAGTTGTGATGTGTGTCAGACACAAATACCTAGCTATGGCTCCAGCTGGTCTTCTACAGCCGTTAGCATTACCCGAGAAGGTGTGGGAAGAGGTGATTATGGACTTCATTGAGGGACTACCTAGATCAGACGTGTTTACTGTGATTTTAGTGGTAGTGGACAGATTGAGCAAATATGCTCATTTCATTCCCTTACGCCACCCTTATACCGCGGTGTCGGTTTCAGCTGCATTCATTAGAGAGGTGGTTCATTTGCATGGCATAACCGAGTCCATTGTGTTCGATCGGGATAAGGTCTTTTTGAGCCACTTTTGGAGGGAGTTATTCAAGATGCAGTGGACTATTCTAAAGAGGAGCACAGCTTACCACCCCCAGACGGATGGTCATATAAAGGTGGTGAATCGCCGTGTGGAGACTTATCTTTATTGCTTTGTATTAAATACACCAAAGATGGGGGCTAAATGGTTAGCCTGGGTGGAATATTGGTATAACATTTTATATCATATAACAATCCAGACAACATCATTTAAAATTCTATATGGGAGAGATCCACCTCATCTGATACATTATGGGTTTGATTTGATTGAAAAATATAAATAGTTTATAGTTTTTAAAAAAAATATTTAATTTTCTTTGAGAAATGTTTAATTTCTGGAATTTTGATTTTATAATCGAACATTTATTATGAATGATATATCACCTCGAAAGGTGATCATATCGTTCCCTAATATATTCAGATTATAAATCTTTGAATCTATTTCGATTATCATAGTTAAACTCAAGGAGAAACAAAATACGATATCAAAAGATCAAAATGATGTTTAATCCAATGTTTGATTATGTTAATTTGAATAGATAAATCATTAATTTCATAATCAAAGTTACGATTGTAATTGATATATCTATCCGAAGAAAGAAGATATCAATCATGATCGATAGTTTGAATATGACAATAACGATCGCCATTTTTATTTTGATTTTCCAAAAATAATTAATTAAAAGTTTTGAAAAGTTTGATTTTGAAATCTAGTCTGGGTTTCTAAATCTCCTACGAGCGCAAGCATTCGTAGTTAATTACATCGTAGGAAACCAAAAATTTTTTACAAATACTCTCGATTAAAATAGCGATATGAATTTCATTTTGGAATTCAAAGTTTGATGTCAAAGGAGGTAGGGACTGGAATTTTCAATCGGGATTGGTTCAAAGTTGAGCAGTTCTTTCTGGAGTCAAAGGAAGAAGGGTAGGGAGTGTTTTGAAATTCTGAATTACTTCAGAAACACCCCAACTTATTCTAAGTGTTGGGTTCGAATTTGATGGAAAGAGATTTAATATTTGAATAACCAATTTTATTAGAAAGTGGGAATTAAATTCCAGGAGGTTGAGGTCTTAAGATTAAAAAAATCTGCCTCAGAACTTAAGTCTAAAATGGGTACTAAAATATTAATAACCCGGATCCTAGCTAATGCAATGCAGATCTGCACTTACCCCGACCTGGATTGGGGAGCCAGCTAAACTACCTAAACGCTTCAAAACCATGCGTCCGGTCTTTAAATGTAGAGTGGGTAGGGACATTGTTTAAGATTAGTTTAAGGAGTTGGGGTCGACATCTAGAGCAGATTTCTAATTGACCTCTTAACATATATTGGGTAAAATGCTTAAGCTAGAAATGCAATGAAAGATTAGACTCAAATTTAATTTGTTACTAATGCAATGCATGCTAGTCGACTCGATTAAATGCTTTAAATCAGAATGAAACAATTTTAAAATCAGGCTTAAAAATAGATTTTATCCTAGAGATTGCATAACATCCCCTTGGATAGAACTGCACCCTAATAGGTCAGGTGGTCTGCCAAAACCCGCAGGCGGGGAGGTGCCAACAAGGTAGAGAAGATTCAATATGAATGCATGAAAAACCCCCGGCGAGTCCGGCAAAATGAAAGTCCATAGACAAATGCCTTTTAATTATACAACCCAGGGTCTGCAGGAAAAGTAAAGTGGTCGGGTACGACTGACTACAACCCGGTTTCTACTCCTAAGACTCAGGTGACTTTGAAAATGGGTCTTCTCGTTCTTTACTTCTTTGTCTTCTTGAAACTCCTTGGATCGTCGGGTCTGGATATCCAAATGAAAAGAAACTCTCCCTTGAAAGGGTGTTAACTTTTCTCTTTGGATATTTGAAATCATTCAAATCTTGATCTCCAAATGGAAAGAGACTCTCCCCTAAAGGATGTCTCTTCCTCTTTGGATTCCAAATTGGATGCTTGAACATCCCATTCTCAAAGCACTTAACAGTTACAACTCAATTACAACTCAAATCAAATTACATTTGAATTTAAAAGAAAAATCTGGACTCAACAACCTGCAGGGTTATCCTAATAATCAACAGTTAATATTTGACATCCCAAGCAGTTAATATATTGAAATTTAAAATGCTCAAACCAGCCACACTTGACCATGCTCTTTTAACTTTAAAGGGGGACTTAAGCATTCTGGAGTACCTGTGCAATTTAATATCTATGATTTTTTCCCTTTAATTTAATTGCCTTGTGAGAGCATGACCACATGCATAAGATTAAATTAATACAAATCGTCCCTAGCCAAGAGGTAGATCTAACGCACAATCGATCACATCACAGAGTGCACAAATTAAATAAACAATCACATCAATTATTTAAATCTAACAACCAGCATGCAATGAAAACCACGGAAAATTCGGCACACGCAAGTAGCAGAAAAGTAAACACCGGTCTAGCATAAGACTAGAGTTGGTTGTCCTAGCAAACCATCAAAAGTGTGTGAGGTAGGCTGTGTGGTTTGGATATGTCCTAAGTAGGACAATCAGTTAAAGTTGTTTGATGTTCTGGTTGGTTGAAAGGTTTACAGGAGATTTTTAATTAAAGTTTAAATCTTAATGATTTGAATTTGATTTTAAACTTGATTTTAACTGTTTGTTGAACACTACCTTTATTGCACACGAAGGCCGTGAAGTTTATTTCACCTTCATTGGGGTTAATTTAATAGCCTCGTAGGCCTAGGTTACCCAGTGGTATCCGATATAATTAAGTGATTTGAGTTTGATTAAATTTGAAAGTTAATTAAATTTTAATTAAGGTTGATTGGTTTCTGGTTTTAAAGTTAAATTAAGATTTTGTGGAATTTTAGAAGATTTATTGAATTTCAAAATTTTTTTGGATTATTTTAATCATTTAATTAAGGGGTCAAAAATTGATATTTTAATTTAAAGAGTTTTCTGGAATGTTAATATTTTTATAAAATACTAGACCTTAATACGATCAGTTATACTGTAATTACACTGAAATCGGATTTTTCTACATTTATTGTGAAGGCTTGAAGTTTTGACTTGATTTTGAACTAAATTTGACCAAAAGTTGACTTTTTGAAATTTGATTGATTTCTGGAATTTTGATATTTTCATTAAATAGTAAACCTTAATGTGAGTTGAATGCCTTTGAGTTTGCTCAATTTGGAGTTCATTTGAATTAGTTATAAATTTTCAAAGTTTGACAATTTATTTAAATTATTTAATTTGTTTAATTAAGGGTTTTTGATGGTTTGAATCCAAATGACCTCCAAACTCCCTGGAATCACCTCCAAAGATCAAGAATAACCTAATAAGAGATTCCTAAGTGTTTGGGAGAGTTTTAGAATTTTTAATTATTTTTAATCAATTAAATTAATTAAATCTTCAATTTCACTTAAAATTAAATTATTCTTAAAATTGATATCAAATCTGGTTGATTTTAATTTTCATGGATTAAGGATTTAATTCTGTTCAGTTAGAAGTATTATTTGTAATTTTTGGATTTAAATTTGATTTATTATAATTTTTTGAAGTTTTAAGTTCAAAATAGGGTTGAATTTTGAGTAACCTAATTTTCTGACCTAATGACCTCCAAATTAAGTGAAATTTGGACCTAAGGTACATAATGTCACTAAGTTTAAAGTTCTGAAGTTTCACCCCAATTGGGTGTGTGTACAATTTTCTATAATTTTTCTAAATTTTCTAGACCATTTTCTTAATTATTTTTCTTAGGTGTCTTTGTTGTTTAATTGGTATTGAAATTTAGGTCATCTAACCCTGAGACATATGCATGCACACCACAGTAAATAGATAATCTAATTCTACCAATTTGGAGAGTTATGAATTTTAAAAGTTTTGGGTCCAAAATGGACCCATTATTTTGAAAATTCATCCCCAGATATCCTTTGAGCATCTGGTCCTAGGAAAAATACGACATATGTCTAAGATATTCAAAAACATTTCACCAAAATTTGGCCTCAATTTGATCACTGGATAATGAGAAAATTACAAAATTTGAATTTCAAACAAACCCAAATAACTCATTATATAGTGGTCAAAATACTTTTATTTTAATTTTAATAAATAATAGAGCTCAAGACCTTTCCAACAAGCTCTAGAACATAAAATTTGGTGAAGAAATGCATTTTTTATGGATTTTAGAAGTTCTGACTAATTAAGTTGATTTTTTTAAATCAATTTAATAAAATAATTTAGGCACAACCCGCCTTCTAGATTATGGTGACGTGGCAGGTTCTGCGCCGTCCGATCACGCAGAAGGGATGATCGGACGGCTCTGATTCATCTAGAGCTGTTTAGTTCAAAATGAACTAAAACTTCAAACAATCATAACTTTCAAAATACTCATCTAAATTGGATGAAATTTGAAACATAGGTTTATGATAACCTAATCTTCCAACATCTGAAGTTTGGAGGCTTCAAGTGTTGCAGATTTTTCGCAGTTTCAAATTGAAGTTTGAGAGAAAAGTTGGAATAACTTACAATTCAGATGTCGGAATTTGATGTTCTTGGGCTTGTTGGAAAGGTATTTGAATCCTCTACAACTTTCGTCAAGGGTCCAAGAGCTTTTGATGGCTAATTTGAGATATGCTACACAATTATTCTTTCTCTCTCCTCTCTCTCTTCTCAAATTTGGATCCTTAGGCTTGCGACAATCATTCTAATGGCTGTGGGAGCTTTATTTATAGATGGAAGGGCTGGGGGAGAGCTGGAGTGTTTATAGGAGGATCCTAGAGTCTAGATTAGCCTGGAGTTTGAATCAGTTGAGTTTAAAATTAATATGTGATTAAAATTGATTTGAATCTGGATTGATATTAAAATCTGGATTGATCTAAGATCAGATTGATCCTAGGGTTAAGATTGATCATAAGGATTAAAAAGATCCTAAGGTCTGGATTGGTCCTACTGACCTCATACAAAAATGAAATGAACCCCAGAAATTGAAAAGATCCTAAGGTCTCTAACCCCAGAAATTGAATTGATTTTCAAAGACTATAAAACCTTCAAATATTTACGGCCTATACCACTCGACCTATCACCCAGTGGATTTTGACCTTGGAGCTTTCTCCAAACCTTCTAATCACTTCCAGACACTTAATCTTGACTCATTGAACATTAAACTGCATTTTATTGGATTCATTTTGACCCCCAGTCGACCCAGGGTCAAAATGACCAAAATACCCCTTAGGGGTTCAAATGCACATTTCAAATCAAATGATCTCCAAATTGCTTAGAACCACTTCCTGCAATTTTTAAACATCAAACCAAACTTGTTGAGCCAATTCCCAGACCCTGAGTCAACCTGGTTGACCCAATGACCCATTAAGGGTCTAAATAGGTGTTTTAAACCAAATGATCATTCTGATCCCTCAAATCACTTCTACTAGACCTCAAATTTCATTTGAAATTGATTGAATCCAAATCCTGGCCTTGGGTCAACCTGGTTGACCAAGTCAACCCAGGTTGACCAATTTAAACCCTTAAGCTTATTTACAATTAATCAAGCCTTAGATCAATGTCAAATCCACTTAAAACCCCTTGATCACTCCTCATTAGTGATTTAGACTTGTTTAAACTTTTGACCTAGTTGATAGTTTACTTAGTCAACTATGTCTAAGTTTGATTAAACTTGACCAAATTGATTCAACTCAATCCACTCATTTAAATCAATTTATTTTAAACCCCATTAAATCTTCAAACATATCCAATTTATGGCTTAAGTACTTCTAAAGCCATCATGGGTCAAGATATAATTGATTTGACTAAGTTAACTTGGTCAAATCCCATACATATTTGTTCATTCAATATCCAACCTCCAATCATCAAACCCCATTCAAACTTTCCCAACCAGCATCCAAAGCTTTCCTATTTGCCACATCAGCTGGTTTGACAAGTTGACTGGTCAAATCAGTCAACAAGTCTCCAAATGGGTTTTAAATGATTAAACTTGTTCAAAATACTATATTAGCCTAACCCTCTCTCTCTAATTAAATCCAAGCAATCATTAAAGGGAGTGAGGGATGGCTAACCCAACTCAGATCCTTGGCACCACATACACTCTCTTTCCCTAATCAAGTCTAAGTAATCATTAAAACGAATGGAATGTTGGCTAACTCAACTTAACCCTTTGGCATTACTCTCTCATCCAAAATCCTTAATCCTAGCAGCCTCCAGCCCACTCCAGCTCTCCCCCAGCCCTTCCATCTATAAATAAAGCTCTCATAGCCTTTAGAATGGTTGTTGCAAGCTTAAGGATCCAAATTTGAGAAGAGAGAGAGAGAAGGAGAGAGAAAGAATAATTGTGTAGCAGATCTCAAACCAACCATCAAAAGCTCTTGGACCCTTGATGAAAGTTGTAGAGGATTCAAATATCTTTCCAACAAGCGCAATAACATCAAATTTCGACATCTGGATTGTAAGTTATTCCAACTTTTCTTTCAAACTTCAATTTGAAACTGCAGAAAATTTGCAATACTTGAAGCCTCCAAACTTCAGGTGTTGGAAGATTAGGTTATCATAAACCTATGTTTCAAATTTCATCCAATTTGGATGAGTATTTTGAAAGTTATGACTGTTTGAAATTTTAGTTCATTTTGAACTAAACAGCTTTGGATGAATTAGAGCAGTCCGATCATCCCTTCTGCATGATTGGACGGCGCAGATCCTGCCACGTCACCATAGTCCAGAAGGCGGGCTGTACCCAAATTTTTTTATTAAATTGATTTAAAAAATCAATTTAATTAGTCAGAATTACTAAAATTCATAGAAAATCTATTTCTTCACCAAATTGTGTTCTAGGGCTCGTTGGAAAGGTCTTGAGCTCTATTATTTATTAAAATTAAAATAAAATTATTTTGACCACTGTATAATGAGTTATTTGGATTTGTTTGAAATTCAAATTTTGCAATTTTCTCATTATCCAGTGATCAAATTGAGGCCAAATTTTGGTGAAATATTTTTGAGTATCTCAGGCATATGTCGTATTTTTCCTAGGACCAGATGCTCAAAGGATATCTGTGGGATGAATTTTCAAAGTAGTGGGTCCATTTTAGACCCAAAATTTTGAAAATTCATAACTCTCCAAATTGGTAGAATTAGATTATCTATTTACTGTGGTGTGCATGCATATGTCGCAGGATTAGATGACCTAAATTTCAATCCCAATTGAATAACAGAGACACCTAGGAAAAATAATTAAGGAAATGATCTAGAAAATTTAGAAAAATTATAAAAAATTGTACACACACCCAATTGGGGTGAAACTTCAGAACTTTAAACTTAGTGACATTATATACCTTAGGTCCAAATTTCACTTAATTTGGATGTCATTAGGTCAGAAAATTAGGTTACTCAAAATTCAACCCTATTTTGAACTTAAAAATTTCAAAAAATTATAATAAATCAAATTTAAATCCAAAAATTATAAATAATACTTCTAACTGACCAGAATTAAATCCTTAATCCATGAAAATTAAAATCAACCAGATTTGACATCAATTTTAAGAATAATTTAATTTTAAGTGAAGTTGAAGATTTAATTAATTTAATTGATTAAAAATAATTAAAAATTCTAAAACTCTCCCAAATACTTAGGAATCTCTTATTAGGTCATTCTTGATCTTTGGAGGTGATTCCAAGGAGTTTGGAGGTCATTTGGATTCAAATTATCAAAAATCCCTTATTTAAACAAATTAAATAATTTAAATAAATTGTCAAACTTTGAAAATTCATAACTAATTCAAATAAACTCCAAATTGAGCAAACTCAAAGGCATTCAACTCACATTAAGGTCTAATATTTATTAAAAATATCAAAATTTCAAAAATCAATCAAATTTCAAAAAGTCAACTTTTGGTCAAATTTAGTTGAAAATCAAGTCAAAACTTTAAACCTTCACTATAAATGTAGAAAAATCTGATTTCAGTGTAATTACAGTATAACTGATCGTATTAAGATCTAGTATTTTATAAAAATATTAATATTCCAGAAAACTCTTTAAATCAAAATATCAAATTTTGACCCCTTAATTAAATGATTAAAATAATCCAAAAAAATTTTGAAATTCAATAAATCTTCTAAAATTTCAGAAAATCTTAATTTAACTTTAAAACCAGCAACCAATCAACTTTAATTAAAATTTAATTAACTTTCAAACTTAATCAAACTCAAATCACTTAATCATATCTGGTACCACTGGATAACCCAGGCCTACGAGGCTATTAAATTAGCCCCAATGAAGGTGAAATAAACTTCACGGCCTCGGTGTGCAACAAAGGTGGTGTCCAACAAACAGTTAAAATCAAGTTTAAAATCAAATTCAAATCATTAAGATTTAAACTTTAATTAAAAATCTCCTTTAAACCTTTCAACCAACCAGAACATCAAACAACTTTAACTGATTGTCCTACTTAGGACATATCCAAACCACACAGCCTGCCTCACACACTTTAGATGGTTTGCTAGGACAACCAACTCTAGTCTTAGGCTAGACCAGTATTTACTTTTCTGCTACTTGCGTGTGCCAAATTTTTCGTGGTTTTCATTGCATGCTGGTTGTTAGATTTAAGTAATTGATGTGATTGTTTATTTAATTTGTGCACTCTGTGATGTGATCGATTGTGTGTTAGATCTACCTCTTGGTTAGGGACGATTTGTATTAATTCAATCTTATGCAGGTGGCCATGCTCTCATAAGGCAATTAAATTAAAGGGGGCAAAATCATAGATATTAAATTGCACAGGTGCTCCAGAATGCTTAAGTCCCCATTTAAAGTTAAAAGAGCATGGCCAAGTGTGGCTGATTTGAGCATTTTAAATTTCAATATATTAACTGCTTGGGATGTCAAATATTAAATGTTGATTATTAGGATAACCCTATAGGTTATTGAGTCTAGAATTTTCTTTTAAATTCAAATGTAATTTGATTTGAGTTGTAATTGAGTTGTAACTGTTAAGTGCTTTGAGAATGGGATGTTCAAGCATCCAATTTGGAATCCAAAGAGGAAGAGACATCCTTTAGGGGAGAGTCTCTTTCCATTTGGAGATCCAGATTTGAATGATTTCAAATATCCAAAGAGAAAAGTTAACACCCTTTCAAGGGAGAGTTTCTTTTCATTTGGATATCCGGACCCGACGATCCAAGGAGTTTCAAGAAGACAAAGAAATAAAGAACGAGAAGACCCATTTTCAAAGTCACCTGAGTTTTAGGAGTAGAATCCGGGTTGTAGTCAGTGGTACCCGGCCACTTTACTTTTCCTGCAGACCCTGGGTTGTATAATTAAAAGGCATTTGCCTATGAACTTTCTTTTTGAATATTACATTTAATTGATTTGATTATTTAATTAATTTAATTGTTGTGTTGATTGCGATATTAGGATTACATGCTTTTAGTAGTTTTTTTGGTGATATTGCTTGTCGGTTTTGATTTAGCATGAAACCCGATCAGAGGCTCGTGAGGGTACGGTCAAACTATTTCTACTTTAATTAAAATTAAAAATTTTAGGCTCAAATAGAAACTCTAACGCTTTTAAGAAGTAAGCCCGGACTCGCCGGGATTTTTTCATACATTCATATTAAATCTTCTCTATCTTGTTAGGCACCTCCCCGCCTGCGGGTTTTGGCAGACCACCTGACCTATTAGGGTGCAGTTCTGTCTAAGAGGATGTTGTGCAATCTCTAGGATAAAACCTATTTTTAAGCCTGATTTTAAATTGCTTCATTCTGATTTAAAGCATTTAATCGAGTCGACTAGCATGCATTGCATTAGTAATAAATTAAATTTGAGTCTAATCTTTAATTGCATTTCTAGCTTAAGTATTTTACCCAACATATGTTAAGAGGTCAATTAAGAATCTGCTCTAGATGTTGACCCCAACTCCTTAAACTAATCTTAAACAACGTCCCTACCCACTTTACATTTAAAGACCGGACACATGATTTTGAAGCGTTTATGTGGTTTAACTAGCTCCCCAATCCAGGTCGGGGTAAGTTCAGATCTGCATTGCATTAGCTAGGATCCGGGTTACTAATTTTTTAGTACTCATTTTAGACTTAGGTTATGAGGCAGATTTTTTTAATCTTAAGACCTCAACCTCCGGGAATTTAATTCACTTTCTAATAAAATTGGTTATTCAAATATTAAATCTCTTTCCATCAAATTCGAGCCCAACACTTAGGATAAGTTGGGGTGTTTCTGAAGTAATTCAGAATTTCAAAACACTCCCTACCCTTCTTCCTTTGACTCCAGAAAGAACTGCTCAACTTTGAATCAATCCCGATTAAAAATTCCAGTCCCTACCTCCTTTGACATCAAACTTTGAATTCCAAAATGAAATTCGTATCGCTATTTTAATCGAGAGTATTTGTAAGAAATTTCTGGTTTCCTACGATGTAATTAACTACGAAGGCTTGCGCTCGTAGGAGATTTAAAAATCCAGACAAGATTTCAAAATCAAACTTTTCAAAACCTTTAACTAATTATCTTTGGGAAATCAAAACAAAAATGGCGATCGTTATTGTCATATTCAAACTATCGATAATGATTGATATCTTCTTTCTTCGGATAGATATATCAATTACAATCGTAACTTTGATTATGAAATTAATGATCTATCTATTCAAATTAACATAGTCAAACATTGGATTAAACATCATTTTGATCTTTCGAGATCGTATTTTATTTCTCCTTGAGTTTAACTATGATAATCAAAATAGATTCAAATATTTATAATCTCAACCTATTAGGGAACGATATAATCACCTTTTGAGGTGATATATCATTCATAATAAATATTCGATTTTAAAATTAAAATTCCAGAAATTAAGCATTTCTCAAAAAAAAAAAAAATTTTTAAAAAGCTATAAACTATTTATATTTTTCAATCAAATCAAAAAATTAAAAAACTATAACTATTTATATTCCCCAGCGGAGTCGCCAAAAAAAAAAAAAAGAATCTAGCAACACAGCAGTGTCATTAGTGGAGCAATACTTGGGAGAAAGAAATCGGATTTTGGCAGAATTGAAGGAATTTCTATAGAGAGCACAATAAATCATGAAGAAGTAGACAGATGAATATAGGAGAGATGTGCTGTTTAAGGTTGGGGATATGGTTTATTTGAAGATCCGACCTTATAGACAGAGGACTTTGGCTCGACGAAGGACTCAGAAGCTCTCCCCTCGCTACTTTGGGCCCTACGAGGTAGTGGAGCACATTGGCTCAGTAGCAAATCGCCTACGATTACCACCGACCTTAGCTATCCATCCTGTATTTTATGTATTGCAATTGAGATGAGCCATTGGAAATCACACACCCTCGCCTGCACTACTGGCCACACTGTCAGAGGATATGGAGGTGATATTAGAACCATTGGAGGCGAAAGGGGTGCGCCAAGGAGATAAGGGGATCAAGGAGGTCTTGATTAAGTAGAATGATTTATCAGAATATGAGGCGACATGGGAGTCCTACAATACTATTCAAAAGCAATTTCCCTTTTTCCCCCTTGAAGACAAGATGACTTTTTGGGAGGGGAGTATTAATGCAGCTTGCAGCAATAGTCCAGCTGTCCATGTGGGGCCTAGGATCTCCTTTATCACCTATAGGAGAAGAGGCTTTGGGAGGAAACTCTTTGGGAGGGGGAGGGGGGAGGACTCTTTGGGAAAGATGTAAGGGGCATTTATTAGGGGTTTTGAGCTGTTTAAGGGGAGAGATTATGGTGGGTTAGGATTTTTATGTGATGTTTTGGAGTTTTTGTGAGGTGTTTGGGTTCCTAGTAGCTGCTATGAATTGTGGGAGAGATGATTCACCTTTCGAACAGTGAATCAACTTGTATCTTGTCTTGCTTTGCTTGGAAATTAGTAAAAACAGCTCTCTTTGTGTTATTTTTGGATCTATTTGGAGTAAGTTACTGTTTTTTATACTGTTGTGTGCTGTTTTAATCAAGTCCTATCACTATACTAAGCTCAAATAAGAAACTGAACACACTAATTATTAAAAGAACATATAATATAAAGCTACATACAAACTAATCTAACATGCTAGAGCTCAACTTTTGACCTCGTTGGTTTTGAGACTCAGATGTAATGATTGGAGCAGATGCGGGATGTAGCATTTGACCCTGCACAGCATTCTCAGACATTTATGTTTATAACTTTAACAAGTTTGTCGGAGCACATGTAGGGATGTATTTTAGTTTAAGTGATCATATCTAATACATAAGGGGTATTTTAAAATATTTAAATATGATCCATCTGCGCAAGTGATTTTGTTTTAAAAAAAATGCTCGAGATTTCTTTTAAAGGCCTATAAACGCCTTCTATCCGCTCATACACGTGTTGCGGATCCGTTGGTGTTGAAAGCTTTTTAATTTTAGTTCTTGTATGC
Organism: Dendrobium chrysotoxum; assembly: GCA_019925795.1. Classification (NCBI taxonomy): domain Eukaryota; kingdom Viridiplantae; phylum Streptophyta; class Magnoliopsida; order Asparagales; family Orchidaceae; genus Dendrobium; species Dendrobium chrysotoxum. The sequence goes on from CM034307.1 coordinate 57,703,717, forward strand.
ATAAAAGAAGTATTCTTTAGTTCATTTTAACTCTTTAAAGTGTCATTTAGCATAGCTCGTAGAGGGTATTTGCTCAAGGAGATCGTGCTCGTGTCTGTAGGAGAATTATCTTGCTCTCTATAAGTTCCCCTATTCTCTCCCGTAGGTGGACTGATTTGTTCGATACAAGCTCCTTATCTTTGCTTGTAGGCTAGTTGTTGTGGGCATTACGAACTCCATGTTCCTACCTACAGGTAAATTATAGTATACTTATAGTCGACACTATAAACTCTTTACTCCCATTTATAGGTGAATTATAGTGTGTTGTATCTTGCTTTTGGGTTGAAGGAAATGGTTTGAAGCACTAACCACTATAGATCTTGACAGATTGAACCCTTTCTATCGAATGACATGCTTCATCCTTGAAATTGAAAGTCATATACATATATATATATATATATATATAACTGATATAAGAGGACTATCAACTCGTAAGGATATTTGTTGAACATGAGATTTTGTTTCTTGCATTTTTTATCCTTATCAATTGTAGTTGGAGTCAAAGTCAATGCCCATACGTTGAAGCTCAATATACTACTTTTCCATTTCACTTATTCTTTGACCATCTATATGCGCAGATATCATATAGTTGAATGAGAATGTGTGTTTTGGAGATTAATCCTTGGACTCATAAAAGTGAATCTAACACAAGGAAAAGCATGCATATAATTAAGACTTCTCACACTATCGTCATTATTAATGCATTCCTTTGTGAGTTAAGTCTATGAGAATCTCTTAACTTTACATATCAAGATTGTCTCCAAATGAGCTTTCATTGCAAATTTTTCTTCTCCTTCACATTACAACATTCATCGTTGTCTTCACCTAACAAGATATGGACCAAGCCCACCTTTTCCTTAACACAGCTTGGGTTCCTTTGATGCTTACTTTCAATAAGGGAATTAGACAATTCAACACAGAGTTGTTTTAAGAAGAGGATTGAAGGATAAAAGGCATCTTCATATTAGTTTCAACTTTCTCCTGTTTAGAGGCATCATTATTATTCTGGAGAAAAAATATCAATATTGAATTCAACTAACCCCCTTGCATAAAACACATCATTAACCTAGTCATTGGTTGATGTTGCATTATCATGCAATAAACTAACAAGATCGTCTAATCTTATCCCAAAACAAGCTTTATCAATCTTATTATAATTAGAAGTCTTATGAAAACACTTGATATTTTCATCATCAGAGCTAAACTCCTCCCCTCTTGAGGACTTTATTATGATAGTCATTTGTTGTTGTTCATAGATATCATCATTGCAATCTCCTTATACATGTATGTAGGCAAGTTGTTACCTTTATTGCATGTTCAAATCACAGGTTCCTTTGATCGTGAGCAAGCTATCATATTCATTACAATTCTTCTATTAGCATCCATTTGCATTTAATTTAGACCTTGTAATTTTGCAATTTATAATTTCATTTCAAACATTATATCATACTCATTATATATGTTTCAATTCAAGTTTAATTCAGGTCTTTTGAATTCAAATTGGGTCCTGTTTCATTTAGTTTTAGGTCCTCTGCTTTTACTGGAAATTTTGGTAGCCTCCCAGCGTCCCCTCCCCGGCGCCGGGAGGTAAGGAGGGCATTTGCCCTTTTGGCTCTACTCGACCGGATCAAATCAACGGCGAGGAGATTGGGTCTTCAAGTCTTCAATCCCTCGGTCGGATAAGCTTGACGACCGAGAGCTTCGGGGGACCGAATCAAACCCCGGGACTTCCTTCAAAAATCTTCAATTTGTTTTCATACCTGTTTGAAAAATCCTCTTAATTTTTTCTCTCTCTCTCTCTCTCTCTTTTAATTTTCTTTCATTTTATTATATATATATATATATATATATATATAAAACAGATGGAGAGGGAGAGCCCGATCGGGCATGAGTCGGAGGCGGCCACGCATGGAGTCGAGGTCCCTTGGCCGACGACGAATCAGGTGGGGTCGGTGGCAGTCAAGCTGGTAGGCGGCTGGAGGTCGGTGGAAGCAGGAGGTCGGCGGGAGCAGGAGGTCGGATCGGCTAGGGCACGTTGGCTTTGTCGGCGGTGAGTCAAACACGGGAGCCGGTCGGGTTCGGCGGCTGAGGCGGGTTGGCCGGCGGCGGAGGGGGGTCGGAGTCGACCGGAGCAGATGGGGTTGGAGGCCGGTAGGAGGTTGCGGCTAGGGCACAGGTAAGGAGGTCGTTGGAATCGGTGGTGACCATTGTTGGTCGGCGGAGTCGGCGTCGAGTCTGAGGCCACTGCGTGCAGAGGAGACGACGACTAGTGTTGGCTGGCGGAGTCGACGTCAGATGCAGGAGGGTCGGCTGTGAAGAGGTAAGTCGCAAAATCCTTTCTTGCTTGCAATTTTCTTCCGATTATGTTAGCGTGGGTCTCCGAATGGGAGAAGGCTTCTATTTTGTGCGTGTAGGGGAGGATGTGGGAGCCGTTATGTGAGCTCGTGCGAGGTCGTGGACGCCAGCCATGGAGATCGTGGGGGCTTTGGTCGTAGGTTTGGTTGGTTATGCATTTACAGTCAACAAATCTCTCCTCCAGTGCATCCACTTTTTTGGCCATCATCGATCCCCAGATTTTTGTAGGTTCAAAAATCTGGATCTTGACCCAAAAAATAGCAAAAATTGCTTCCTCCGGCCAAAAAACAGCCACTGATTTTTACAAAAAAAGCTCACAAATGGTTCCAAAATTTGCTCTGATACCAATTTGATAGAAAATACTTGAAGATCTCAAGTAAACCCTAACAATATTGGAGAAAATAGCGAGAAAACTCCACAAATAAGATGGAAGAACAATCAAAACAGTAGTTTTTATTGTAGAAATCAAATCAGCGGAAAGAAACAAAGCAAAGATACAATTGATCCTCAATTCAAGAAGAGGATCATTCTCTCCCGATATCTAGATGAATCTAGAGCCCAAGACACCAAGAAGAAACTCCAAGAGAACACAATAATCAACCCTAACCCTAGACAACTTCTCCTATTTAATACAAACTTCCATAATTTAAAATCCCGAATTCAAGTTTTACATCCCTCTATTAGCTGCCCTTTACTTCTTTACCCATTGGCTTGCCTATTGGGCCCACTAGGCTTGGGCGGCAATTCCCCCAATGGGGGTCCGTCTCCTGTAGCAAAGAACCGGCCCAGCAAGGGCTGGTTGGGGTTGGGCCGGTTCAGCCTGAGCCGACTTAAAAAAGTCTTTCCTCTTTCCTTTTATAGAATCGAGCCTCCTAGATGTTCAGACTACTCACTTCTGATTGTTCATATTTCTCATCTCACTATGAACAATCTTAGATTCCTATATAAAAACTACTGGTCCAAAAAGCTTCAATTTTGGGATATTATGTATACCGTCTTTAGGAGAGCAACAATGGAGACCCTATTTACTCTAAGCTCCAGTCCATCAGTTAAATCTATGATCAAAGTGAAAAAGTGGGCTACTTCAAATCATATTCTTTCCAACATCAGAAAAATGGAAAACAACAAACTTCTTGCTTTCTTATGCTTAACCAATATCCTTCAAAACCTACTCTTAATGTCAAAACTAAGAGGATATGCTTTCCTTATACTATGCTGCCTGGTCCTCCGGGATTGTGCAAAGAGCTAAAACTAAGTAATTGTCTAAATGGGAGGAAGATTTCAAATTCCTTTATGGAAATATTAAAGGCCTTATAAATCATAATTTTATCAGGAAATTTTTTTTCCTCCTAGGGCACACCTCAAGAAATTGCTATAGTTGTTATTTGTCATTTTAAAAATCTTTTTAATGCTCCTATGCCTTCTTTGGATTTTGTCTCATCATCTCCTATTGGTAACTAGATCTCACCTCACCTCACGTCATGCCTCTTCTTATTGCATGGATTACTGATGATGAAATGAAGAAAGTGATTTTCTCTTCCAAAAATGCTGCTCCATGCCTTGACGATTTTACTTTTGATTTTTATTCTAGCGTGTGCTAGGTTGTTAAGCACTTTGTTATAATAGCTTTTTCCTTAGAAAGTAAAAGCCACGGGTATTGCTCCTATTCCTAAGAATCCAAATGCTCATAATATTTTAAACCACAGGCCTATTTCCATTTACTATATCTTTTACAAAATTATTGCTAAAATCATTACTCCAAGGCTTAAACCTATCTTGCCTCGTATTATTCAATATGGCCAAACTATTTTTCATCAAAATAGAATATCTTCTAACAATATAATCTTGGCTAATGAGAATATGTCTAAATTTCATAATGTTAAAAAGGAGGGGTTCTTCTATGCAAAATTGGATATTTACAAGCCTTTAAATATTGTTTCTAGAGACTTTCTTCTCCATAGATTACATTAGAAATGTTTCCCTACTATTTTTTATAAGATGAATCAAAGCTTCCATTAAGAATGTCCATTACTCTATTTGTATAAAATGGTTCTCTTGAAGGGGTTTTGAATTCCTCCTTTGGCTTAAGACAAGTCTGTCATTTATCTCCTTATTTGTTACGCATTGTTATGGGTGGTCTATCCAATCTATTTGAAAGAGCCATCATCAGGAATTCCTACGCTGCCATCATTAGGGGAGGGTATCATTTCTCTCATTTGCTTTATGCAAATAACTCATTAGTCTTTGAGAAAGCTAACCAACCCAACTTTCATTCACTTGCTGGTATCTTAACTCGCTTCAAAGAATTATCAAGGTTGAGTATCAATTCCTCCAAAAGTTTTATTGTTTTCTCTAAGCACACCCCAACTAGTCTGAGCTTTGTAAGGAGCTGAATTTAACGAGAACCAATCCCTCGCTCACATATCTAGGTATTCCTATCTCTATGAAAAGACTGCATTTGCTGACTTCCAGCTCTTCTTAAGTGAAGTTTATCTTTTGCTTAAGGGTTGGAAAGCTAAACCACTTTCATTTGCTAGCAGATTGCAATTTCTGAGGTTTACAATATTGAATAAAGTTGCATTCTTACTTAGGGGGTGTTATACTTAGAACCTGCTTCAAATAGTTAAACAAACTCTTGGCAAGGTTTTTTATTTCTTGGCGATATTAACACTAGAAAGTTACATCTCATATTTTGGTCCAACACATGCAAACCAGGTTTTTTAGGTGGTCTTGATATTTCTGCTCTTGTTGCACTAAACTATGCTTATAAATGTTCTCTTATTTGGCATTTTCTTATAAGTGATGGGCTACTTGCCAAATGGTGGAATTATAAGTATATATATCTATGAAAACCTTTGTCTCATTCTTTTTATTTATGGAAGAGCTTAAAGTTGGTAGTTGAATATTCATGTCTCACAATTATCTTATTGTTGGAAGGTCTCTCTTTTTTGGAACCTTTGGTGCAACGCTAAAATTTTATATGAGATGCTTGATTTACTTCTACTTTTTTTATTCCGGACATTATTTGATGTAGCACATCATATAGATGAAGAAAATCAACCTAAAATCCCAATCACAATAGCTAAGATCAAAGTTCAAGGAAAAAATCAAAGAAAAGGCCCAATTACAAGAGCCTAATAAAGAGCTCATAATTTTAAAAATTTTAAATGTAATTTATATTTTTTTCCATCTAAAAGCTTGTATCGTTAGCCATGAAATGATTAGGTATGGATGAGACATTAAAAAATAGGTAGTTGGGACTCCTTTTTGATGTCCACCAACGCCTTATTTTCCTTGTTTTCCACCATTTTTTTCTCCAAAAATTAGTTTTGTAATGCTTTTAAATTTGCTGATATGCATTGTAAATTTTAATTTTTGGAATGAAATAATTTTGTGCAAAAGTGCTCTTCATTTGCTTTGTGGCTTCAAATGTATGCCTTATTTTTAATGAGGTTAGATAGTTATCTTTATTTTTTATGTTATTCATAACTTTTCTTAAACACCTGCTTTAAACTCTTCACAATTCTTTTTATACTTTATAAAGATTCTTTAAGGTCAATAATCCATCAACCAAAATCATAAAACTATTATAAACACTTCTACATAGCCATTGGCCAAACTAAAGAACACTTGGATCTAGTCTTGTTCCTATATTTCAACGTCCTCTTAAACTCCACCAAACTCTACTATCAACTTCAGATCACAAATTCATATCTTAAGCTAACCTTCCGCCATCATTTATAGTGATTTATCTCACATAAAAGTCACTCCTTAAAATGGTTTTTCAAATCAGCCCAAACTAGACTAATGACATTCTAAACCCTTCATTATTTTATCATAAATTCCATAACTCCTCTTTAAATATTAGACAAAAGATCTATAACCTTTGCTAGTCATTAATCTCGCTACCCACCACCATCATTACTACTCTTTTTGCTATTAATCGTAACTACAACTAGCAGGTCCATTTTTTGTTTACAGCTGTTGTTTTCGGTGTTATAATTGATATTCCTATTGCACTAGATACTGATGAGAATGTGCTCTGGCTTGGTTTTACTAGCCCTTAGTTTAGGCATTTTATTAAGTCATTTATATCAACCAAGTTCATATTTTTTTGGAGTAATCTCATTTGGCATAAAAAGTATTGTTTAAGATTCTTTGTTTATGCTTGGTTTGTTATTTTTGGGGCTGAAAACTACGGATACACTGATGAAAAGGAACATCTCATCTCATGTGTCTTGCAATTTGTATTTAGAGGAACCAGACAGCATTAATCACTTGTTATTTAAATGTTCATTCTCTTTCAAAATTATATGCAGCATTCTCTCTCTTGCATCCAATTTTTTTCCTAGACCAAATTTGCTCCAACTATTTGAATTCATTGTTGATATGACCTCTTCTACTCAGCAAGATGAATTTTGTGGTATCCCTTTTATGGAGGAAAATAATCAATAGAATATTTGGAAATACTATTCAAATTCACACTACTATTTGTTATGAGATTCAAAAAGCCATTAATAGCAATATCTAGGGATGGAGAAATTATCAAGAGGTTAAAATCCTACTGCAACACTGATGGCAATTAAAGGGGCAATCTAGACTTTTGATCAGTGGGTGTTCATCCATTCGTGCTTGAGATTTTATCTTTCATCCCTCGTCCGGTCTTTAGCAATCAGGGGTGCAAATGCTTCACCAAAAGCTTTCTAAATGTTGATGGGTTGACCATTATGAGTCCAGATTTTATTTTTAGTTTCAATCTTTTCCTATTTTTCTTTTGAGCATTGCTATTATTAGTTGCAGCTCATGTATCAATTTTATGTTCTTTTGATGCCTAGCTATAATTATATTTTTATAGTTAGTGGAAAAGGCCTTTGCCCTCAATTTTCTCCAAAAAAAATTCTGTGTCAATTTTCCCCAAAAAATTCTGTAGAAATTAAAAAATACATTTAGATGCTATTTTTGTCCTAGAGGAGGGATTAAATATTAGTTTAATTTGGAAGGATAAGATCGGAGACGTGATCTGTGAAGCTTTTGATGCTAAGAATTCAGAGAAGTTCAGTTGCAGATCGAATGAAGGGAAAATAGCTATTGAATTCTTAATTAACTGATGATCAGAGCCAGTTCAGCAGCCGTTTTGATTCATTCAAGAGCAGATGATTCTTCGACTGGAACAAAAAACTAGTACAGTTCTTCCCTTTTAGCTTTTGTAAACTATTATGAACCATCAAAGTTAAATCGCATTGACTGATGGGCGTGCCCAAGAGATCGGATTTTGAGTCTTAATGATTGAGCAACCCTAGAAGCTAAGATTGCTATAATATGGAGGATGCGCAAACTTGAAAGAACAAATCAAGTTGCTTGAAATCCAGCAAACAGCAAAGTTTAGAGGAGTTTAAATTCTGAAAATGTTCAGCTCATGTAGTCCTCCAAATTTCTGCAGGGTAGACACAATGGAAGTTTGTGAAAGTCATGACACACTCCTGAAAAAGGGACAACTGATGGTTTAGCAACAGGAGCACATATGAGAGGCCAGCTAAAGTAAAAACCATGATTTCTAGTTTATTACGACTGACAATTAGTTGGAGCTATTTATGGAAATTGCAGACATCTTAAGTGGTAAAAAATTCTGCAATTATCTCAGTCTAATCTATAACTGAACACTGTCAAGTTGATTTTTTAGTAAACCTAAGAGTGTCCTTAATCATTCAGCGCCAACTTAGGGAGTTGCCATTATAGTTTTAGACATGATATCCTCGTTAAGTTCATTTGGCAAAATCCTAATAGAGCAGGAGTGATTCCAGATCACTTTTCAGTAGACGGGATATGACTGATAGCTAAAGACTAAGGCCTGTGGGAATAACAATGACTAAAGTTGATGTAAAGCAACTTACTCATCCTGAATTTACTCATGCCAGTAACTTAGTATCTTAATTAAAATTTCATATGATTTGAACTGTGAACAGTGTGATATAACGAAACCAATTATCCATTACCAGAGAACAGTTATCTCCGTTACCAGCAATCGGATCACTGAGAAAGATGCTTGGAAGATAATGTTCAAGATGAGACTTTTAGCCTTCATGCGGCTGAGGAATGACTTCATGTCTTTATACCTTTATGACTTCAGCATCATCTATCTTGATGGTATCTTTGTCATCAAGAAGTTATAGGAGGTGCATTTGGAGCGCTTGAATAAAGTGCTCAACTTGGTGCAACAACATTAACTTCATCTCAGTAAGAAGAAGCGTGATTCGATGAGGCCAAAGGAAACATCAAGATTGATCCTCTAAGGTGAGTGGCCAAGGCCGTGCATAGTGATAGATGTGTGGAGCTTCACAGGTGCATGCTAGTACATTTCAAATTCATGAGTTATTTGCAATACTTTTCTGTCCTTTATATGCTCTTACTCGAGCAAATTACAAGTTTATATGGAGCCAAATGCGTGAACTTGCTTACCTCCTACTGAAGAGGAAGATAAGCAAGGAAGTAGTTTTAGCCTTACTAAATTTGGAACAACCTAGGAAGCACGGATAGTTTCAAATACTTTGCACGTTCATGTTGAAGATAACACGTCTGCAACACATCCCGACACCTATCTGACACGCTCAAAATTATATCCTAAGCATTTTTAGAAAAATTAGGTTTTGAAATATGCCGCGCATGGCTTGACATGGTGAAATTATTAGGTGCGGAGTCCGGACGGCGTTCAGAGGCAAATAAAAATGCGCTACGTCATCAAAAAAATGTACCGAGCTCGGTACATTTCTGTACCGAGCATGATACCGCTCGGTATTATGCTCGGTACCAAACGGAACCGGATGGTTCTCCCATCCAGTGTCCGCACAGAATAATCGCTCCTTGACATGACATAAATTATTCGATATGCTACAAGGACATATACCTGAGGGATAACTTACCTATGTGATAACAATAAACATGCAAAATATTGACAGCTGACAAAGATTAAGGAATGCTAATATTAGAATGTTGTTAAAAAATGATAATTGTAATATGTGGTAAAGTATTGTCTTTATTACTAAAAGTGTTTTTCTTTTGTTATTGCTAAGAATTTTTTGTGAAGTATATGCATATGATAGCAATGCTTAATTGGGTGATGCCTTTATTAGAAAATAAGATTTGGAATTGCGCATTTGAGTATTGAGGCTTTTTTATTTTTGTGAGATGTTTTGAGGTATAAACTTTAGAAGTAAACCATTAAATTAATTTTAAAAATACATAATAAGTAATATATCAAGATAAAATTTAAAGTAAGATCATAAGAAGTCAAAATAAAGCCATTAAAAGTCAAAAGGCTACAAGCAATATTAAATAAATAGTCTATCTCACTTCTTTATATATATATATATATATATATATATATATATATATATATAATAGAAAAATAGATATTTTGACCTTTAAAATTTAAAAAAATTATTAAAAATTTTCTAAAATTTAATAGAAATTTTTAGAATTTCTTTCCATTTCCCCTCTCCCTTGCACCTAGAAATACCCCCTTGAGATTGTAAGAGGAAAAATACAATCTCTTGTATCAGTCCAAGCTTTCTCTTTGGATTGATAGCTTGGGGATTGTTAGCGGCGATCAAAATATTGTTCTCTTGTGTCGGTCCTAGCATTCCTTTTGATTGGTAGCTCGGGGAGCGTAGGTGATGATCAAAGCGAATGTTGGTGCCGATCAAAGCTTGGTTCTATTGTGCTAGTCCTTTTTTTTTATTAGTAGCTCAGAGAATGTTTGTGGCGATCAAAGTCTTTGTTCTCTTGTGTTGGTCCAATTTTTTTCCTTGGATTGATAGCTTGGAGAACGTTAGTGGCAATCAAAGTCGGGTCCTCTTATCTTGGTTCAAATTTTCCCGTGGATTGATAGCTCGGAGAATATTGGTGGCGATCAAAGTTCAATTTTCTTACAAAAGTTAGAAATGACCTGGCGGTTGCCTCTCATGGAGAGAGATTTAGTAGTAGCAACACCTGGAAGGAAATCATATGATAACCAGTGGACATGCAGAAGTCCAGTAACGTGCGAAGATAGGGTGAAAGTTTGATGGTGATCGGGCAAAAGTTCAACGGCTATCGAGCGAAAGTTTGACTGTTGTCGGGAGGAAGTCTGGCGAGATCCGACATCCATGCATTGGTTCAATGATGGTCAGACGGACTTCCGATGATAGTTGATGGTCGAGCTGTGAGCTGATGATGAAGATCGAGCTGTATTCTGTTGGAGATAGTATGTTGTATACTGATGGGGACATACAATGGAGAACTTGATGGAGGGAATCAAACAATATGTCAACCTCAATAATCTTGCGACATATTCATTGTGCCAATTAAGTGGAGGTCTGATGATCTAGCGGTGATTTACAAGAAGTTTTATTTGTTGGATGATGTGTTGATCATTGCCTCAAAAAGGTCTGATAGGGCACGTGCTCTTGCATCAGGATTCGGTATAGTGTACGAGATGATGTTCGTGAAAACATTTTAATTCATGTAATTTTAATTTCATCTCATGTATTCTTGAATCTGTTGTAAAATCCACTAACATTGTATTTGGCTTTGACATGTTTACATGAATTTGATTTTCAATTTATTTGAAGTAATGAATACCACATATTTTTGTAAGAATAATATTGATTTGTAAACTTGCCTCCCATAAGAGACTAAGTCCTTTTATGCATTTTTTAGAATCAAAACAATGTATATCTTCTGAGGCTTTTATCCTTTTAGGATTTTTGAATATACATATGCCTTTTGAGACGTTTAGCCTTTTAAGGTCTTTGAATGAGTGGTGACCCTGTCAACCACTTGCTCTCATATAGTCTTTCTAGTGAGGACCTTGTCCACCACTAGCCTCCCTTCGAGGCTATCTCGTGGGTAAGCCTTCCCGGGGTTATTTGCTAGAGCGTTGCCCGATTACGTTAATCTATGTGGAAGAGGTTGAGAGAATCCACCAAGAATGTTTGACCTGTCTGAGACTGCTTGCTAGAGTGTTGTTTGATGATGTTAACTTGTGTGAAAGAGGTTGAGCGAATTCGCCAAGGATATTTGATCTATCCAAGGTTGTTTGTCAAAGCTTACTTGATGACGATAACTTGTGTGGAAGAGGTTGAATCGAATCTCCCTGTGATTGATTATACTTTGATTGTTATGGAGCGAATGTTGTGTGTATCCCGAATCAAAGGTGAAGATTGGTCTATCATTAGACCATTAGTGCCTTTTTGAGGTTGAGACTAAGTCGTTGGCCAAGGAATAAAAGTCCTGTTAAGGATTGTATAGAGTTTGAAATTTTCTGGAAGCATCCTTACATTTGATGGAAAATGGTTGCCACTGGCATTATCTTGGATATAGAAGATATTGGAGGAAATTATCTTGGCCACAAACACATTTGAGGTTATAGTTATGGTTGCCCCTAGTCAAGATTCAATTTCCCACAGACGATGCCAAACTATTCGTGCCCTAGAATATTCGTGATAGTAGAGAAATATAGAGTAACATCCTAACTTTATATGAAGATTTAACACACATATATAGAAGATAGTGGTGTATAATTCACAAGAGACACCAAGATTTTTACATGAAAAATCCTGAATATGGGAAAATCCATGGGGCTTGGCCTAGTTGAAATGATTCCACTGGTATTGGTGATTGTTTACAAAGAAAAAAAACGAACTTGGAGGAGGGTGTCGCCTCAATGTAGCAAATGCATATTGTTTAGATACATCACATAGTTGGAGCAACTACTCTCAAGAGAGTGTTGGTCTGTTTGTTTGGATGATAAGGCAGTAATCCAATAACCATAGTCGGCGGACGAAGGAGGTCGAAAGATCATGGTTAGATGATGATGATCGGAAGGACTGTAGTCAAGCGATGACAGTCAGGGAGATCGTCGTTTGGAGATGTTGGTCGGAGAGACCATAGTGGCGTGTAGCAGAGGTCGTAGGGATCATAGTCGACGAGTGACGATATTTTTGAGGAGATATGACATCGATAGTATCCAGGAAGAGTTCTGGCAAAAATCGAAGAACAAACGAAAATCTGGTGATGATCGGTTGTTGGGCAGAGATCTAGTGGGGATTGATGAGTGGGCGGATGTCTGGTGACATTCAATGGTCAAGAATAACTCTAGTGGTGGTCGATAAGAACTCCCAATGATGGTCGGGAAGAACTCTGACGGTGGTCGGAAAGAACTCCGGCGGTGGTCAGGAAGAACTCCGGTAGTGTCGACGGCAATGTAGCTCTCCAAATCTTCTCTTTTCTTCTACTCTCCCTCCTTTTCTTCTCCGTCTTTTTCCATGTGAAGAATAGGGGTATATTTGTAGTTTTTTGAGAGTGACATGACTTGTAAATATGGGGAGGATCAAGGTCAAGTTGGGAGTGTTAGGATGGATGGATGATATCGACTCATTCGATCATAGACCATTGATTGAGTATTTAAGTGCCTTAATGATGTCGGAATTTGATGATTTTGGGCTCGTCTCGTCGAGCTGCTTGATTCGACTATAAGCATGTCATTTTCGACGATTATTTAATTATCCAATTAATGCTTTTAAGCCTACAATTATGCTTTGAACCCTTAATTTGGGTTCATATGGGCTCGGATTAGGTCAAATTTGATGTTGTTGGGTTCCTCTCCATGAGACGTTTCTTTTGACCATAAGCTTGCTAAAATTGGAGCTTGGACAATCCCAAATTTAATTTTGAAAGTTTTTTATTCATATTTATCATTCTGATTCATGCCCGATCTAGATAATTTTTGGTGACATATCATAAATATTAATTAGTTTAATTAGTATAAGAAAAAATACCTGATATATGAATAATCGATACATCTCCAAAAAAAAAAGTAGTCCTATTATAATATAAAACTCATCAATTATTCGATCTAGGTACAATTTTTTTCCATAGTCGAAATAAGTAGCATTGTTTATAATTTTTTGGAAACAAAGGCCACTGAGTTTTTAGTTTGAATCGGACAGGTTATGGGCCTATGGCTACATGATGTAGGTTAGGTGATTAATTAAAATACTAAAATATAATGTTGATCAATTCAAAATTTATTTATTTATTATTCATTAAACATATTAGGTGTTATGAAAAATAAAATAAGCTATATAAAATAATTATGATAAAAAAGAAACTTAAAGCCTTTTTTATTAAGGTGGCTATATTAAAGGTGAAGATAAGAAGATAAGATAAAAAAAATTTGGAGGAATTAATGCATGAGAACTTTAAGGAAAGTTTCTTTTAGGATAATCATAATAAATTTGTTAATGATATATGTTAAAGATGGTTCCACCAAAAAAAAGTATTAGCTCCTTGGAAGATTTACAAAGGCAACTTCGAGTCTAAGGCTTCGTTTGGGATGAATTTTTTATTGTTTCGTACTAAAAAAATATTTTAGAAAATAATAAAAAAGTTATTCCAAACGGAGCTTATAAGAAGAATTTAGGTTTGTTTGGAACTATTTTTCTTACTCTTTTTGACAAATAAATAGTCAAAAATAATATATACTTGGAAGATAGTTTTTTTGTCATTATTTAAAAAAAAATTTCTTCAAAAAATTTTTATGAAAAAAATTTTATTAAAGCTTGAGCTGAGAATGGAGGTTTTCCAAATAAAAATAGAAAATTTTCAACTTTCTCAAACGGAATCATAATGAGATTTGAAGACTACAATGTGCTATTAGAGTAATGGTTACCGAATTATTTAATAGAGTTTTGAAGATTAGTTGTGACTAATAAATTAATTATATTATAATAATCGCAATCATTCCGTACATTTAACATCAATTTGATGCCATTCCAATTAATAGAATAGCGGCCTCACATGATTTCATTGATCTTAAGATGTCATATGATGAGATGCCATAAAAAACATAGTTTATGCAAATTAAAAATTTATATAAAAGGTATGGTATCATCATCATTATGTATGTTCCCATCATCATCCATATGCAAGTACTTGGCATCTATGATGATGCACCTATAGAAAATTCAATGTGTGTGAGGTATATATTAAAATTGATGAAATAATTAATTCATAGTTTAAAAAAAGTAATTAATGTAATAGCCCAAATTCTGAATCATCGAGATATTATTCACTTTAACTTAATGGCCTCATGATTTTATCTCATGGGTGTAACTTTTTAAGAGATCATCCATCACGAAAGTGCTCTTATACGAGCATGCTTAACTTTAGAGTTTCTAATGAAATTTTAACCATTATTTCAAAAGGTGCATTGATAATTAAGATCTCTCACAATAAATAGAATAGAGAATAAATATATAATATTCAATTTTAAGGAGCCTCACATTACTAATTATCATCAAATTTGTTGTATAATAATATGATATGCAACTGTGAGATTAAATGTTTTTGGAAAAATAAAGTATAAATGAGATATAACTTATGCAATTAAGACTTTGATTAAAATAATTTATCATCTTAGAAATATGATATAAAAATTTAGAGTTTTTTAATTATAATTATAAATTTGAAATATATATAATTGTAATTTTTTCAAAAAAGATAAAATAAGTATTATAAAAGAGATAATTTAAATAAATTATAAACTATTAAATGCATATTTTAATTCCCTTTAAAATTAAAAATACTCCTATTTTCACAAGTATTATTTTATTTAACCGTTATATCAACTCAAGATATGAATTAGATATTGATAAAAAAATTATATATTTTAATAATATAAGATATCTGACATATCTCAGGTTTTAATTCTAATTGAACGCCGATATCTGTCATAATTCTCATCAAGATATTAAACCTACAACGGGCTGCATCTGCGCGGGGCCAACCCTTCAGCTTATTCAACACGTCAAACTTAACGGCCCTTTTCCTTGTGGGCCCGACTTCACGTGGCCCATTTTTTTGGAATCGGACCGGCCATTAACCGCCTGATCTCTGTCCAACGGCTGGATGCTGTTTGGCGGCCCAATCCTTCTACAGTCCAACTAACTAGCCGAAACATATGATATAATCCTGTAGAACTGGTTTTCAGATTTTTGTATTTATGATATTCAGATTTTTGCCACGTGTACGATAAAAAGATCGAATGGTTGATGCAAAGGAACTGAGGGATGTGATTATGGAAGGATGGAGCATTTTATTCTTGTGTTTGGAGCAATTGGATGTTGCTGACGGGAGCGCAATCGTCACTTACTATTGCCAAGTGGGATAGGAAATCTTGGAAAGATATAGCCCACCATAGCAAAATAATTAGGGGTTTTAAGGAATAATAATTAGGGAATTTGAGGGCTTATGTTTTTTTTATTTGGGTTTAAATTTATTATTAAATTTACTAAAAATTAAATAATAAATTAAAAGTTATTTACAATTAAAGTGTGAAGAAGTAAGAGTTCATTCCAATTATTATTATTTTTTATTTTCTTCATATATCACAACAAAGTTTAATATTTATTACTAGTGCATCTATTCTTTATTTTGAAAAATTTTATATAATGAATCTATTCTCTTAAGATTTTTCAATTTGCACTTTAGTTAATGATGTTAATTTCTAATGATATTTTATTAATTAAATAATATTTATTTAATAGTTGTACATAAATTTATGTAAAAAGCATATAAATTTCTTACTTTATTTCACATTTAATTGTTATCAATTATTTTGTGTTTAAACATAATTGATCTTCATATATATATATATATATATATTGATTATGAGTAGTATGAGCGATAATAAGCTCTTGTTCTAGAATATGCATGATGTCTTATTTTTAAAGGTCTTGATCAGAAGTTGATAGAGCGAATCACTTGATTGTTATTTCATATTCATAAGATTCTTAGAATTCTTTTATGGGCATTGCACAGTAGCAAATTGAAAAATGAATCATTACTTGAAGTTAACAAAATATGCAATATTATTTATTGGAAGTCATGGGAATCATTGTAGTGATATCTCTGTAAAATTGGTAAAAGAGAAAGTTGCAATTTATAGTTGTTCTAACAATAAGCAAAGAAAATGTAGACTCAAAGCCAAGTAGGTGATCAATTGGGTTTAACCTTCCATTTTTTGGATCTAGCACAATAATTTAAAAGTTGGCATGAGATGTAGCTTTGACAATCACAATTGAGAAGACTTTAGTTGGCCGAGTTAAAGACTTGCAGTTATCATGGAGAGATTAGAGTATTTCTTATAGTTTGTTTATGTTACGACTTAGAATTGGAGAGAGGAAGTGCAACAACTCATGTACAAGCATAATGGGGCGAGGAAGAGAGGCAATTGAGCATCATACTCAAGATGAACTCATAGTAGGGATGGCGAGGGAATCTTTTAAGAATTCCTTAAATTGTTTGAGTAAGGCGATCCTCTATGTTATGGAGTTGTTTGGATGTAAATTCATTGTTGTTATGATTGCTTAACGAAGAATGCCTTGTAGGTTGGCCAGTGTTCAGGTTGTTGGTCTTTAAAATATTTATGCTCATTGCACCTTTAAATATGTTGGATCCAATAATATTATTTGTGGAATCACTCCAAGACCTTTTTAGAAGTTTGGATTCGGTTTAAAAAGTTTAAAGTGAAAAAAAAAGAGAGAAAC
This sequence comes from Dendrobium chrysotoxum, assembly GCA_019925795.1. Classification (NCBI taxonomy): domain Eukaryota; kingdom Viridiplantae; phylum Streptophyta; class Magnoliopsida; order Asparagales; family Orchidaceae; genus Dendrobium; species Dendrobium chrysotoxum. The sequence continues at coordinate 57,720,696 of CM034307.1, forward strand.
TACTAGTCAAATAATTTTTTTTCATACTTATTCTAGAAAAGAAGCTTTGAAAAAAATCTTGATTTCAAAGATTTTGTTAGAAAAGTCAATTATTAAGTCATATAACATGATACGTCAAGTAGACAAATTAAATCAATAACCCCTATTTATAGGTGGGGACCAAAGTCAATGACATTAGATGGACCATTAAAGATGCTATGGAAGATAACAAGAAAGCATACGTGATCAATCCCACCATAGCTATTCCTATAGCGAGTAAGTCAAAGATCTAGTAGCTACTCACTGTGTGAGAGCTACGCATGAGTTTTAAGGAGAATGAGAGTATCCCTAGCTAGCATGCTCTCATGGTGAGAACCCTCCGGTAGTTTTAATAAGAGACTCTACTAGACAGAAGAGTATCCTCTTGAGTTCATGAGATTCTCATGATAAGAAGCGTTGATTTGTCATTAATTAGTTAATAGCATTTGTCTTTCAAATTTAACTATATTCTCTAACAATTTCATTTTATTGAAAAATAACACATGATATATATATATATATATATATATATATATATATATATATATATATATATATATATATATATATATATATAAACACATAATAAAATTATTATTATTTTCTTCATTTTTACTTCCTCATGAAGCCACAAAGAGGAGGGGAAGATGCATGAGGGGAGGGAGGAAAACAACAGCCTTTTAACAATTTTGTTTTTAACATAAATTTTATAATTAATTTTTTAGAACACAAAAGGCAGCCCAAAATGCGCCTAAGGGAGGAGATATTAAAGGTTTAGGGGGAATAGTATTATGAATATTGTTATCTTTTTTGTAAATCCGATTTTAACGAAATAAATTGTGAATTTATTTTCAGGGAATATTTTGAGGATAAATGTAATATTTTTTTTCCTTATATTTTCATAGATATTATAATTTTCTATTTAATACACTGTAATTATAACCTTGAATAATATAGTAAAATAGTAAAATATTATAACCTTGAGTAATATAATGATTCATGTAGCCGACCCCACGTAGTGGGATAAAGGCTTGATGTTGTTGTTGTTGTAGTAAAACTTTTTATCAAAATTTTGCTGGTAAGTCTTAGAATTATTAAATTTATATTGAGATAAGTGTAAAATTGAATAATTAATTAAAATTTATATTTTTTTAATCTTAAAATATTATTTAGAGTATATTTTTATCAAATTTTGGTCAGGATATCCTAAATATTTTTTTTCTAAAGAAAAAAAAAATAATACAATTGCAAATGGAGAAAGAATAATCTCCAAATTATATAAAAAATAAGCTTCTAAATTTTTAATTGATGTTATAGTTTTAAAAAAATAACTCTTGTTAATTTTTTAATTAAAATGAGCCTCAAAATTATCAGATTTATTTTAAAATAAATATAATATAAATTTTTGTTGACTTTTATCTTTTCATTTTAAAATAAATTCAATAATTTTCAGATGAAATTATCCTATGGTTTTTCCATCAGTGGCATTTGACATTAGAGGCATTTAAACTAACAAATTTCAATATAAATTCATCATTTCTTTTAAAATTTAAAATATTCAATATAATTTATCATGCGATTTATGTTATATTTAAGTTATCATTTATGATAAAATCAAAGTATGAACATCGTACTTACCTAAGAGGAAAAACGTCTTACTTTATATATATATATAATTAAATGAAATAATTACCCACCGTTATTTAGTTTGGTTGATGGGCGAGTACAGTTGGGAACCTCCCAACCCATATTCGAATCCTCTCGAACGGCAGCGCCTCTTAAGTGGGGCTTGATCAAGTGCGGGCCAAGAGGTCACTAAGGTGGGTGCCTCTTCTAGTTCAACCGAGGGATTAGTTACGCCGTTAAGCGTCTCCTAAAAAGATGACAGAGGATAGATACTACGTTCTAAAAAAATAAAATAATTAAATAATTCTATAAGATTATTGAAATTATAATAAAAGATGTGGGCTTTTAACGTCGATGTTAGCGTGTAGAATTAGTACAGTGATCGGGCGCTGTGTTTCAATGAAAAAAGATGCAAAACATAGGCATGAATTTTCACATGATCATGACAAGATGTTTGACCTGTGGATTCGGGAGGCTGACCTTGACATTATTATTATTATTTTTTATAAGTAAAATTATTATTTTTAAACTTAGAATTTATTTGGTAGTATAAAATTGATTATAAAATTATTATGAGGTAAATAATTTTATTATCCTAAATGTAAAAAAATAAATTTTCATCATAATTTTTTTTAAATAATGAAAATATTATAGTCAAATAAAATTATAATTTCTTTCTAAAAAACAGAGCAGCTAAAAATTGTCTCAAATAGACTTTTAGTTATTAAATAATACTCAATATTAATTTATAAATATTCAAATATTATTTAATCAAATAGAGATTTATTGCATATCTCTTAAATAAAAGATTTACAAATTATTACATAAATATTTCTGTACATTGACTTTTTTTTTGGATCAGATGAGATATGAGATGGTATATAACTCACTAAAAGGACAGTATCATAATGAGATATTAATCTTTGGGTTTTTTTTAAATAAATCTTGGGGGTTTTATTTATACAATTGTCTCCTTAAGTGACATGAAAAGAGATGGATTTTTTTTTCTTTTTTTTTTTTGCAAAAAATGGTTTTAATCCATTAACATAAAAGGGAAATACAAGCAAAGTTTTGAGACCGGATGCAAATACTGAAAAAAAAAAAAAAAAAAAAAAAAAGGATAGAAACAAAAAAGAGCACAAAGCCAGTCGGACTCAGAAGCGTCACCCAGTTGTCAGGCAAGGATCGTCCATTGAAAACATAAAATAAAGTAGCAAGAAGACCCAAGAAGCAGAATAAGGCCGGGACGAAAGAGTGTCCATCAAGATTGCCAAATCAAGCCATGGCCATCCAAGGGGGTGAGCAGAAGAACTGCTACATGCAAAGAGAATGATGATTATAAGAGAAAGATAATCTTTTTAGGGTTTTACGATTATGACATACACTCTATGACCATAGATTCATGTAAGATTGAAGAAGGTAGGCCCTCGCCGTTAGTTTTTTTTAAGGAGGAAAGATCCGTCATCTTTGATTTCTCATTAGTGACTATGATTATAAGATTATAAAATTGATTAGCTATATCAGTAAGGGTTCTAGATAATTTCATCCTGCTGGAAGTCAATCAGGTTGTTTGTGAGGTTGCTTTAGCTTCTCTTGTTTTTGAACTTTGAGTTTTAAAACCTAAATTTAATATACTTCAAATTAAAATTCAAAATTTTGAGAATAATATATATTTAAAATATTTACCAATTAAACTATTTACACTCAGATTTTGCTTATCTATTTTATAAATTATTTCCTTTATTTGTCCCAACTTTTTTTACCTGAAGGTTAGCATTTATTTTAAATATATTTTCACACAACTTCTATAATTGATACGTCATCGGAAAATTATCTTGATCGGGCACGAATCTCGAGGAAAAACTCAAGTTGGAAACTTCAAAAATTAATTCGGAGACCATTTAAACTCCGATTTCAGCAAGCTTATAGTCGAACTGAGCGTCTCGGAAATACGAATCCAACAACACCAAATTCGACTCAATCCGAGCTCAAACGAGTCCAAATCAAGTACCCGAAGCGCTGTTGGAAGCATCAAACAGTTATTTGAGTTACCAAACGGTCTCCGATTTTGACGAACTTATACTCGAATCGAGCGGCTCGAAGAGACGAATCCAACGAGTCCAAGATCGCAGAATTCTGATATCATTAAGACCTTCAAATGCTTGATAAACGGTTCACGATCAAGGGATTCAATATCAACCGTTCATCCGGATCACTCCTTATTTGCCCTTGATCCCTCACATATTTACGGGCTATGCCACTCCAGAAAAACTATAAATAGCCCCTCATTTCTCTTAAGAGGGGACCGAACCCAAGCCAAGAAGAGAAGAAGAGAAGGAAGAGAAGAGAAGCCTAGGAGGGAATAACTCCTCCTCGACCACCGCCGGAATACCGCCGGAACTCCGCCGGAACACCGCCGGAACACCACCGAAGCACCACCAGGCGCCCGAGGGACGCCGGAGCTCTGCCCGACACGGGAGCAACGTTGAAATTCTGCCCGACGCCGGAATTCTACCCAACGCCCGAGTGACGCCGGACTTCTTTCCAAGTGACGCCGGAATTCTGCCGGACACTCAAGTGACATCGGAACTCTGCTTGTCCTTGTAACTGATACTCATTGTAATCTGATCGTCCTGAATTTAAAGGACGGATCAGCCTCGTGTACTTCAAACGACACTAGTGGAACTCTTTCAACTGGGCGTGGCCCCGTGGTTTTTTCCCTTTCCAGGGTTTTCCACGTAAAAATCCTGGTGTTCTTTCATTCTTCTGTTTGTGTGCTGGATATACGTACAACGCTGAGACGGAAATTTAAACTCTATCGCCGCGTATATTTGAGTCCGCAACAGTTTGGCGCCGTCTGTGGGAAACAAATCCCACTATCCTAAGCACCACTTTGATGGCCAACAGGCGTAACAATCGCATCTTGGGAGCCTCCCGCTCCAATTCACATCAATCTCGGGATCAGTCTATGAATCATAGACCCCAAGTATCCGCCTCCTTTCATGCTGGGGGGCAAGACGCTATGGGAGAAGGAATTTCAGAACCGTCCATTGAAGACCGCATCAGGAAGATGGAGGAGTCTCAGAATGAGATCCTACAACTCCTGCGAGAGACTCGACAACCGGCACTAGCACCACATGAGGAGGTTCTTCTCCCTCGAGATCCACCACGTGTTGAAGCTGTTCAAATCGAACATCTTCAAGCTGAGATTCCTCTTCCTCCACCCAGGAGGCGTTCGCAGTCACATCAAGATAACGAACTGACTGATACAGCAAGTTCTACCCATCCTCCGCACACAGGTCGGCAATCTCTCCTTCCTCAAGACCTCCCTGAGGAGCTAGCCCAACATCACATTGCTGAGCTCCCTCGCAATACCCTACGCCACGAACTGCGACGATTGGTTCGAGAAGAGTTCCCTATAGGAGGCGTAAGGCAACCTCTTCATCAGTGGGACTTCCAGGATTCGTCACCCCTGACGGAAGCTATTCTTCAACACCCTATTCCGACAGGATTCAAACTACCGAACATCGACCCCTATGACGGGACATCCGACCCATATGAGCATATCGATCATTATCGAACAATTATGCATATACAGCGAGCTTCGGATGCACTCCTATGTCAGGTTTTTCCCGCTACCCTCAAGGGACAAGCACGAACTTGGTTCTATTCGCTTCCGTCTAGAACGATCCCTTCATTCAATAAAATGGCTAAAGTGTTCGTGGAACAGTTTGTAGCCAATCGAAGAATCACTAAGGATTCCTCCCACCTATCTGGAATCCGTCAGAATGAGGGAGAATCGTTGAAAGAGTATTTTCAGCGATTTTCTACTGAGGCTCGTCAAATTCCGGGAGTAGATCCCGAGTTACTTAGAGGCGTTTTCCTCGGAGGGCTTCGTCCGGGCCCCTTCTACTCAGCACTTATGCGAGACACGGTCCCTTCGTATGCCGACCTGATTCATCGTGTGGAGGCACAAATCTCCGCAGATGAAGCCATAAATGCTCACAGAAAGCAGTTCGAGCAGACAAATGGGAAGCGCAAAGGTGCTCCTGGGATGGATAATTCTTCCTTACAATGGAAAAAGCAAGGGAATAGCAATCTACCTCCTAGGCCCCCATTACCACAACGAGAACCTCGGCAGGAGAAAGAGTACACTCCGCTCAACACATCTCGAGCAAATGTGTTAATGGCGATTAAAGATCAGGACAAAGTGAAATGGCCGCATCCTTCGAAGCCAAATACAGGAAATCAAGATCAGTACTGTCACTTTCATCGTAGTCGTGGCCACTCTACTGAAGCGTGTTGGCAACTTAAGGATGAGATTGAAAGACTTATCCGCCAGGGCTATCTTCGACAGTTTATTGGGAACCCACCTACCCGAGAAGAAGCTCGCCCCACTGGGGGGAAAATCAACAACAACAAAGACAACCATTGAATAATATTCAAATGGTTGGTGAGATTGAGTAATGCTGCAACTTGAACCTTTGTGTTAGTAATACTACTTGTCATGTGTCACCATGTATCTCTTCTATGATCAGTAGGATGTCATTCTAATGTCCTTAGTATTTCTACCAAGTCGAATGATGTGGTTGTCCCTATATGTATATCTTCTGTTGTACAAGGGAATTATTGTCTTACAGTAATATAATGTGTTGTTCGTCCAGTTTTGATATTGTCTCTTTCTTTAAAAAGAATACAAATGACAGTGAAAAACTACTGACAAATATAGTCTCTTTATCCTTGATTCGAGAAATATGCAGTCTTTATTACTTCTCAATCACTGGAAGATCGATCCCAGGGGGATTCGATCCGGCCTCTTCCATACAGGTTAACATCGTCGAGCAAAGGCTCCGACATACAACCTCGGATAGGTTTCACATCCTTGGTGGATTCTCTCGACCTCTTCCATACAGGTTAACGTCGTCGAGCAAAGGCTCCGACATACAACCTCGGATAGGTCTCACATCCTTGGTGGATTCTCCCGACCTCTTCCATACAGGTTAACGTCGTCGAGCAAAGGCTCCGACATACAACCTCGGATAGGTTTCACATCCTTGGTGGATTCTCTCGACCTCTTCCATACAGGTTAACGTCGTCGAGCAAAGGCTCCGACATACAACCTTGGATAGGTCTCACATCCTTGGTGGATTCTCCCGACCTCTTCCATACAGGTTAACGTCGTCGAGCAAAGGCTCCGACATACAACCTCGAATAGGTCTCACATCCTTGGTGGATTCTCTCGACCTTTTTCATACATGTTAACGTCATCAAGCAAGGGCTTTGACCTACAGTCTCAAATATGTCAAACATCCTAAAAGGATGTCTCTCACATTCGTTCAGACTAATAATACATCAAAAGCACAAAGCATGTCTTACAGATGCAATAACAATTCAGGTCCCTCTAGGGGACAAATCCTCATTTCATATACAATATCATTGGAGTTACATAAATCCAGATTCAGGTGTACATTTATTCTCACTAGAAGTTGAAATTGAAAAGTACATTGGCGTCATCCGTACAAACTAGTATCATCAAGCAATAAGCAACTTTAACACAGTCAAATATCCTTGGTGGATTTAAATGACTTCTCCCTTACTGCACGCAAGCATCTCCTACAACTGCTCCTTCAAAGAAAGGACATAACTTGATCATCATCGGATCTCCACTCGGTGTTAATGTATTGCCAAAATGTTGGCATATCACCCTCCTTCGGACCCTTGATCCAGTAATATCTGATGTTGGCACACTTCAGTATGGATGAATATTGCCTTAACACAATATCACTGGACACCCGCCATTATCAACCATTCGTCGGATATCTGCCGGCGGTCCTTTACTTCATATCAGCCATCATCGGCTTCTCGTTCAACTGCTGATAGCAGCACCGTTGAACTCTCTCCTTCTGCTCCCAACTTGGTCGTTGACTGCCAACGGACTTCCACCTGATCGTCCATCATCAACAAACTAACATCGAAATTCTATTCGATGCTGAGCTTCCTCCCGTTGGAGGACCTCTGCCAGTCGTCAGACCCCCGTCGGATATCTACCTGACGCTGTACTTTTACGTGACATCGGACTTTTGCCTGTCGTCAGATGTTTGTCGGGCTTCTACCCAACACCAAATTTCTACCCGTCGTGAGACTTCTTCTGGCCGACAGATTTTCGTCGGAGTTCTACCCGACGCCGTACTTCTTCCCGACGCCTGACTTCCGACCATCTTCAGACTCCCTCCGACTAACATCTCACCTCCACATGAAGGAATGAAAAAGAAAAGAAATTTCTAACTCCTGTACAAGAGGAGGGGCGTTGTCTCAAGTAGGGAAAATCACCTACTGAATAACAACGGAATGCCTCAACTGTCAGAAAGCCAGAATGAGAGAAAAAAGAGGAAAAACCGCTAACTTCTGTGCAAAAGGAGGGGCGCCGAGTTAAGTAGGGAAAGCCACCTACTCAAAAATGGCGGAAGGCCTCAAAATGCCAGAAACTAGAGGGGAGAAGAGATGAATACTCTAACTTCTGTGCAAAAGGAGGGGCGCCGAGTTAAGTAAGTAAAGTTACCTACTCAAAAACGGCGAAAGGCCTCAAAATGCCAGAAACTAGAGGGGAGAAGAGAGGAATACTCTAACTTCTGCGCAAAGGGAGGGGCACCGAGTTAAGTAGGGAAAGTCACCTACTCAAAAACGGCGGAAAGCCTCAAAATGCCAAAAGCCAGAGGGAGAAAGGAAGAAGGGGCGAGTTTCTCCTAGGCCCTGGGGGTCTATTTATATTATTTTTGAGGGGGGGAGGATTCCAAAATTTTATTAAATTCCCTGAATTTTTTCAAATTTTTCGGAATTTTTTGGGATTTTTTCGGAATTTTTTGGGCCCCGCCACTTAAAAAAAAAAAAAAAATTTTTTTTTTAAAATAACCGCGCCCCGCGCGGTTATAACCGCGCGGTTCAGCGGGCAGACGCGCCCGCTGGCGCGGGCGCCGCCGCTGGCGGCGGCCGGCCGGCCGGCCGGCCGGTTCGGCCGCCTACGCGTTCCCGGGCTCCAATTTCGGGCCCGGACGGTCCAAATTCGACGTTTTTGGGGTCCCCGGACACGTTTTTCGACGTTCCGGACTCAATTTTGACACTTTCGGAGCTCAACGGGGCCTCTATGATCAAATTCGAGCAAACATTTAATTTTTGGAACGCAAATTTTTGCGATTTTGCCAAAGTGGAAAGCCGACACATATATTTTTGGACTCCTGGAGCTTTGACGTCCAAAAATAGGGGGGCAACTGATACGTCATCGGAAAATTATCTTGATCGGGCACGAATCTCGAGGAAAAACTCAAGTTGGAAACTTCAAAAATTAATTCGGAGACCATTTAAACTCCGATTTCAGCAAGCTTATAGTCGAACTGAGCGTCTCGGAAATACGAATCCAACAACACCAAATTCGACTCAATCCGAGCTCAAACGAGTCCAAATCAAGTACCCGAAGCGCTGTTGGAAGCATCAAACAGTTATTTGAGTTATCAAACGGTCTCCGATTTTGACGAGCTTATACTCAAATCGAGCGGCTCGACGAGACGAATCCAACGAGTCCAAGATCGCAGAATTCTGATATCATTAAGACCTTCAAATGCTTGATAAACGGTTCACGATCAAGGGATTCAATATCAACCGTTCATCCGGATCACTCCTTATTTGCCCTTGATCCCTCACATATTTACGAGCTATGCCACTCCAGAAAAACTATAAATAGCCCCTCATTTCTCTTAAGAGGGGACCGAACCCAAGCCAAGAAGAGAAGAAGAGAAGGAAGAGAAGAGAAGCCTAGGAGGGAATAACTCCTCCTCGACCACCGCCGGAATACCGCCGGAACTCCGCCGGAACACCGCCGGAACACCACCGAAGCACCACCAGGCGCCCGAGGGACGCCGGAGCTCTGCCCGACACGGGAGCAACGTCGAAATTCTGCCCGACGCCGGAATTCTACCCAACGCCCGAGTGACGCCGGACTTCTTTCCAAGTGACGCCGGAATTCTGCCGGACACTCAAGTGACATCGGAACTCTGCTTGTCCTTGTAACTGATACTCATTGTAATCTGATCGTCCTGAATTTAAAGGACGGATCAGCCTCGTGTACTTCAAACGACACTAGTGGAACTCTTTCAACTGGGCGTGGCCCCGTGGTTTTTTCCCTTTCCAGGGTTTTCCACGTAAAAATCCTGGTGTTCTTTCATTCTTCTGTTTGTGTGCTGGATATACGTACAACGCTGAGACGGAAGTTTAAACTCTATCGCCGCGTATATTTGAGTCCGCAACAATAATCTATGTTCAATTCTACTCTTTAATACCAATTTCACCTTTCAAATATCAGCGCATTTTTTTATTTTTTATAAATATGAAACCATTTATATTTATTTTCATATTAAATTACTATATTAAAAATAATACATGTGATTTAAAATAATTAAAAATGTTCAGATCTCATATATTTTTTTAAAATAGAAGGTCTTATAAAAGAACAACTAAACCGTCTTTTAATCACGTTTTTACCGACAAAACTCTTAAGATCTCGAGGCTCCAGCCTAATCAAATAAATTAATCATAGAACTGAGCAAGACAGCTGTCTCCTTTCCACGTGGGCCCTGCCACCAGTACCCCTGACAGCTACAGTAGACTTCCGCGGCCGGCTCTCTTCATCCGTGGCACGCGACTTAAGTCATCCTCACCGACCATCTTCACATATGCTCATCACTGCCGTCCATCTTCATACTTATCTCAGAATATGGAAGAAGAAGAGCTTTTCCTCCTCGCCGAGCGGAGTGATAATGCTGAACAATGGTCCGATGTTGGTGGTCTGACAATAGCAATATTCTGACGCTGTGGACCGGGGCTGTGGTTTAAAGATCATGGTTAGCCGGCAATAGTCCGATAATAGCATTCAGGTAGCGACGGTCTAACATTTGAGCTTTGACAATGGAAGCGCTTTGATGACTATGGTTGAGCAACACAAATGCTTGACAATTATGATCGACTGGTGGGGCTATGGTCCGAAGATAGTGGTGCTCGGATGTAGCTCTGAGATTCTTCAAACTTTAGAGTTCTCTTAAATTCTTGGTAAGATTCATCTTCATGTAAATTGTTGGTGTATATGGATTATCTTGATTATAGAGCATCATTCATTGAGCATTTAAGTGTCTTAATATTGTTGGAATTAAGATATCTTAAGCTTGTTGAATTTGTCTTGTCGAGATGCTAGATTGACTACAAGTATGCAAAATTTTGAGATCATTTTATCTACCAGCACTACAGGAAAATTCATTGTTACCGGCTGACAAAATCCGTCGGTAACAATGAAAATCCGCCGGCAATTGTAGATTTCCGGTGGAGTTCCGACGAAAATCCCTTCGACGTTAATTCACGCGTCGGAAAAACATTACCGGCGGAATTAATTCCGCCGGTAAAATTTCCGGCGGTCTTTCCGGCATACTTCCGGCGAAAACTTAGTGGAAAAACGAGGGCATTTATGTTCATGAATTCCAACGTATTATCCGCCGGTATTTGCCGGCGACCATTCTGCCGGAAATAACCGGCGGATAACACACTGCAAGATAAACATACCCAATGCATTCCTCCACTTCAACAATCCAACTTGAATTCTACTAATAATATCCCCATCTAATTCACCATCACTCTGAACAATTAATAAACCAAATATATCGAAAATGTGTACTCTTATTAAAGACTTGACCACCCAAAGTCACAATTCCTCCACTAGATCTACACAAATGAAAGCCTTTAAACTCTAAGGTTGATCTCTATAATTCAAGTTTTCCTTCAACTCCTCTCTAGTCTTATCAACAAGAAGAATACCATCATAAAAAATTAAGCATGCACCAAGGTACAATCTCTTGCAAATGTCTAGTGAGAACATCCATGACTAAAGTAAAAGGGAGAAAGTTACCTTCACACCAAGCGAACTTCGTCGAAGAAGCGAAGTCGAACAGCGAAAGTCGAAGTAGCGACCTCGAACATGCGCGAGGGAACGTCGTCCGATGGAGTGAAGGAACGTCATTGTCGAAGGAGCGAAGTCGAACACAAATGTTGTCGAACAGCGAGGGAACGTCGTCGTCGGAGCGTCGTCGAATAGAGAGAAGAAGACGAATGAAATGAGCAAGTAGGCGCAGAGGGCACGAAATAGGGCCTTCACCGGCGGATTTTCCGATGGGTAATCCGTCGGCAATATTACCGGTGGATATTGCGCCGGTAATATTTCGTCGACTTTAAATAAGCCGGCGTAAATTACGTCGGTTATTCCGCCGATCATTGCCGGCGGACGATGCGTCGAAAAATAAAAAGTTTCTGGCGTGAAGTGCGCCGGTAATTTCGCGACGATAAATCCGCCGGCAATTCTGCCGTACACTTACCGTCGGAAGATCTGCCGGTATTTTCGCCGCTATTTCCGACGTATATTATTCGCCGGAAATTCCGACAATAATGAGTTGTTTTCCTGTAGTGCAGATAATATTATATAGTTTGCAATTATGCTTCAAGACCTTAATCGTGGCTTACATGAACTTGGATTTGATTATTTTTTGATGTTATTAGATTTGTCTCATCGAGCCGATTAGATTGGCTTTATGCTTGTTGAAATAGGCTTTTGGATGGTTCTTAATTTAATTCAAGAAAATTTCAGTTCCAACGTGCTTTGAGATTTGTGTCTTAATTATCAAGTGAAGCTTTGATGATGTATCAATTTTAATGAATTCCGTTGCATCAATTTTGTTTAGACCAGTGAGCAATTTAATCAGAAATAATAATAAAATCAAGATTAATCTGTGCTTTGAAAGTGAGGATCTCGACCAAAATAATATCCCTAGTAACCGTTGCACTGCGATGGACCCATTGCAGCAATTCGTATTGGATTTCACGACTGCGATGAAATTAGGCGTAGCTAATCCTTTCACTACAAAGACCTGAAGCAAATGATCTTGTTGCATCCTGAAATATTCGTGGTGATAGAGAAATATATAATTTAATGTCTTAGCGTTGTACGAAGGTCAAACACATAAGCAGATGTAATAGATAATATAGCGTTCATAAGGGACACCAAAGTTTTTACGTGGAAACCCTTGAAGAGAGAAAAAAATCACGGGGCCTGGCCCGGTTTAAATAAATCAACTAGTATTTGCGGTCGATTACAAATGAGGCCCTTTATTGGGAGAAGGCCATAGTGAGATGTCACAAATTTTTGAAGTTTCCAACTTGATTTTGCTTCGAGATTCGTGCCCGATCAAGATATTTTTTTGATGATATATCAGACCTAATGCTTTTAGACCAATCAGAAAAGTGTTAAACTTGCTGAATAATAGTATAATACTGCCAAATATTGTATTAATTATTCAAATATCTCGGCGAGCATTCATATTTTTATTGGAATTGATATATATATATATATATATATAATAAATTCATTTAAATAAATTAACATTAAAATTTTCTTTTAATCTTTGTGGGTGACTGTTGTACGGCTTTAATTTTCTTAATTGAGCCACATGGTGAGTAAAATAACAAGTATTCATCAGCCTAGCTTAATTTGTTTAAGAGAAAATATTTAACAGATTCTAATTTATTTTGTATCTAAGGAATGTTAATTTTATGACATGATGAATCCTTATTTCATGCCTAAAATATTATCTTTTAATAAATATAAATTTTTAGGTAATAAAATTAAATTTAAAATACAAATATAATAAAATTGGGAGATTTAGGCTTCGTTCAGCACGATCTTCTTACTGTTTTGTAAAGTTGTTATAGAAAAAATAAAATTTTAAAGTTGTTGCATAGAGCAATTTTATAGTACAAAATTTTTTTAAAGCACTGAAAAAATAGTGACAAAAAAATTGTGGTTGCAATTTGAAAAGAATATTGTTACAAAAGATACTTACAAGTTACATCAAATTTAAAACTATCTTATTTATAAAGCTAATATGTATAATTTGTTGCGTGGAAGAACATCTTAGCCGGTAGAGTGTGTGTTTTATATTTTAGCTTCGTAAAGATTATGCACGCATAGATGAGAGTAATACGATCTGATAACCACCAAAAAATCACCTTGATCAAGCACGAATCCCGATGCATATTGAACTTGCTATCTTACAAAGTTAAATTCAGGACCATCTAAACTCCAATTTTAGCGAAGTTAAGTCAAATTGAACATCTCAGTAAAACGAACCCAACGACTCCAAAATTGGTCTAATCCGAGCCCAAAAGGGCTCAAATCAAAGGCTTAAAACATATTAAGAAGCTTTAGAGCATTAATTGGATTACCAAATGATTTTGAAATAAAACACGGTTATAATCGAATCGAGCGGCTCGACGAGATGAATCCAAAGAGCCCAAGATCACGTAATTCTGACATTATGAAGGCAAATTAATGATGAATGAATGTTCTATGATCGATGGAAATCGATGGAATCAATATGAGCTGTCAAATGGAGCACTCCACAGTTGCCCTTGATCTTCTTCTTAAAACAGAGCATGTCACTCTCAAAATTTATAACTATACACTCACTCTCTATATAAGGAGAGACCTTTGGAAGCTTGGACTTGGGCAAGAGATCAAGCTATAAGATTTGAATAATCATAGAGCTCCACCTTGACACCACCGCAGTGAACCCTATCTGTCCAACCACCGCTGTTGAATCCTCACCCGACCATCACCGTCGGACCTCCATCCAACCACCACTGCCAAGTCTCCCAACGACCAAAGTCGCCCGACTACGGTCCTTTCGACCTCCATTGCCCCACTATGGTCCTTCCATCATCCGTTGTTCGTCGACTATGGTCCCTCCAACCACCATTGCTCGTCAACGACTGTCCCTCCAGCCACTGTCACTCGAATGCAATCCTTTTGACCTCCGTTGCCTGCCAACTATGGTCCCACTAATCACCGTTGCATAACTACAGTCCTTTCGACCTCCATTGCCCACCAACGACAGTCCCTTCGACCATCGTCGCCTGACTACAAACCTTTCGACCTCCGTCGCTTGTCAACTATGGTCCTCCAGACCTCCTCTGCCCGTTGAATGCGGGCCCTTCGACCATTATCGACTGACTATGGTCCTTCTGACCTTCGCGCCTGCCAACTACAGTCATTGGGCCAACTTCGCCTAACCACGGTCCTTCCGACCTATATTGCCCACTGACTCCGATCCCTCTTTCAACCATTGACCAACTACAGTCTTTCCGACCTTCGTCGCCTCTGCCTACGATCCATTCGACCACCATCGCCAGCTGACTATGGCCCCTCTGAGCACTGTTGCTCCCCGACTACGGCCCCTTCGATCATCTTTGCCCACCAACTATGATCCCCCAAATCTTCGACCTTCATTGTCCGCCGACTACAATCCCTGCCGCTACGGTCCTTGAAATCAAAATTTAGATAGTCCCCGTATTCATTATTGTGGGTTTTTAGATTTTCAATAGAATCAAGCAAAAGAAATTAATTAAATGATAGTTTAGTAAATTGGGAATATTAGATATATATATATATATATATATATATATATATATATATATATATATATCACTCTTAAATCTATTAAATAATACCTATAAACTATTAAACATTTATAAATATGACACCAAAAAGATATTTGACAATATAACTAAATTATTAAATATTTATAAGTACAATAATTTAAATTTTTTATCAAATAATTTAATTATATTTACCATCAAAATTTTATTATAATATTTAATAATTATATTGAGGCTTCGTTCCTCTCCTTTTGTAGAAAATAGTTTTCAAAATAATAGTTAAAGAAATTGAGTTTTTCAGTAGAGAAGTAAATATCAAAAAACATTTCCAAATAGTAGAAAAATAAAATTACTTAGAAAGTATTTCTATAAAAACGTCCTATCAAAATAAGGATAAAAAAAATTTCTCCATTTCTAAACTGAAAAAGGAAGAAAAACGCCGAAACAATTCAGACCTGAAGGATAATATATGACATATAAAAATAATTAAACAGTATAGTAAAATCAATCTAATGGCGATAAAAAATTAAATCTGATTGAATTATTTTCATTTTATAAAACTGCGAAATCATTTTTGTGGCTGCCTTTCATCCACGTGTCATCCTACTATTCGGTGTCAATCCCGTCCGCCAACTCTCGAGAGGATAACGCCCTCTCCCACTCCCATATCATCCCTGTGGCAGAGCACAGCGCCATTCTCCATTTTCTCCCTGCTACGGGAAAGAAAAAGCAGAACCAGCAAGCGAGCGCGGGCGCGGGCGCGGGCGCGGGCGCGGGCGAGATAGTTAGAGAGAGACACATAGAGAGAGAGAGAGATAGAGATGGGTATATCAGAAGCAGGAAACGGCGGATCTTACTGGGGTCTGCGTGCACGCACGTGCGACGCGTGCAAGGGCCCAACCGTGGCTTCGGCGATCCTCTTCTGCCGCGCTGACGCGGCGTTCCTCTGCGGCAAGTGCGATGCGCGCGTGCATAGCGCGAACAAGCTAGCCTCACGGCACGAACGAGTTTGGCTCTGCGAGGTCTGCGAGCAGTCGCCGGCCGATGTCACCTGCAAGGCTGACGCTGCAGCCCTCTGCTCCTCCTGCGACGCTGACATCCACTCAGCAAATCCCCTTGCTAGCCGCCACCAGCGCATACCTATCGTCCCCTTCTTCGATTCCCCCACCGCTGACTCCACCGCCGCCGCTGACGGCTGCCCCGACTCTTTCTTCTCCGGTGACGCCGACACCGACACGTCATGGATGCTTCAAGTTCAGCCGAAGGATTCACCGCTCGAGATTCCGAAATCGGCGAACTGCTTCTTCTCCGAAGTCAATCCGTACTTAGATCTGGAGTACGCGTCCTCGGTGGACGCTGGGATGTATCAATCGGACAGCGTCGTGCCAGCCGGCGGAGGAGTTCCGACAAGTTTCATGCTCGATTTCGCTAAACCAAAGAATTCTTACACATGCTACACCATCAGCCCCAGCGTAAGCTTACCGAACTGGCAGGATTAATTTTATCTGCTCTGTTTTTTGGGGATGGTTCTGATTCGGTGAAAATTGATTGCAGATGTCATCATCGGAAGTCGGCGTGGTGCCGGACGGCGAGGGATGCGCGACGGCTGACGTTTCGACCTGCGGTGGAGGGAGGTCTTCATCGGCGACGGCGGTGTCGGTGATGGATCGAGAGGCGAGGGTGATGAGGTACAGAGAGAAAAGGAAGAACAGAAGGTTCGAGAAGACGATACGTTACGCGTCGAGGAAAGCATACGCGGAGACGAGGCCGAGGATAAAGGGGAGGTTTGCGAAGCGGACGGAGATCGAGGCAGAGGTCGACAGGATCTACTCGTCGGCTGCGGCCGCCACGGCGGCGTTCCTGGCCGCCGATCCTGTATATGGCGTCGTTCCCTCCTTCTGAGATCTCCATTGATCTCTGTTGGTCTACTATGTAATCCTTTTGTTTTGGATTTCTTGGTTTAGATGTTCCCGGAACTGCGACGAGGAGCGGCGCCGTTTTGCTCTAAACTCCATAATTTGTCTGTAAATTACGCTGTAGACCCTTTCTGCTTTTCAAATCTGAATCTCGATCGCCATTGGTGCCTCGTTGCACTTGCGCACCTCGCTTTGGCCAATCCTGCATGTGTCCGTACGATATTGGTTTGGGAATCGTGAAACGGGAAACGATAAAGAAATCACGTCACCACGCGCCACGTATTTTCTTAAGCGCTCACCTACGTCCTTTGGCGAAGTCGTGGGGGCGGGTTTGATTGGGGTGACTTTGGATGATTAATGATAATTACTCGTCTGTAAACTTTATAATAATAATAAGTTTTTATTGGAGGAATACGGGGAAATCTTATTTGCTTGTTAATACAATCTCTTAAAAGAATATTTGCACAATAATTATCTTTGTTATGGCACAGCATATCATTTTTTTTTCTAATTTAATTGACAAAAGTTAAACAAACGTTTTTAAAATTGGTGTTGATAATCCCAAAAAAGTTGGTGCTGATTAAGGTCTCATTTGGGAAGGCTTTCTTATTGCTTAAAGCAGCTTTTAAGTACAAAAAATTCAATTTTTATACTAAAAAGGTGCTTTAAGAAGCAGAAATCATCCCAAACGAAATCTAAGTCATAGATGATAGTTATTTGTTGAATATCTTTTAATTTTTTTTTTCTCGAAAAATCTTATTATTAGAGATTTTGGAAGTTCATTTTATCTCATTGAAGAATGGTGGTAGAAGGATGATTAATAGATTGAAAAAGAAGATTAATGTCATAATATACTGATGCAAAATTTTTCAGAATGAGTCTTAAAATGTTTATATTTGTGTTAAGATCAGCATTTTACGATATCAGATACAACACTATATTAGCACAAATTTATGAACATTAAAGCAGATGATCATAATGTGTCTTACGTTAGAATTTCTGAACATTATTTTCTTCCCTTTATATTATCTTAGAATATATCATATTGAGTTACTTTGACACGCACGTCTTTAAGCCATAATACATATACGACACCAACAGCGAGTTCGCACTTAAAAGGGTCAGAAGACTCCATCATTAGTTAAAGACTACTACCATAATAGGATATAGAATTAATAAAAAGTAGAGGAAATAAATAGCACAAATAATACTTCTATCAATTGTTCCTTTCTTTTTGTTATCTTATTTCTATTGGCTTCATTTATTTGATATAGTTAGAGAGCACGGGACACCTGTCGCCATATGATAAGACTTAGTTTATTTTATCTGCATTGAGAATAAAGAATTATATATACTGTATTCACTTTTCGAAAAGGTTATAAAAAATACCAAGCTCTTTATTCTCACTAATCCATATATTTTCTCCCGTTGTATTGCTCATTTGGAACATTAACCACAGAAAGAGCGGTCAGAAACCCTCAATTTGTCATTTACCCATTTCATCTCATTTAAATATATGTAAAGCAGTTTTCTAAAAAAAATAGCAAATTATCTTATCAATTTTAAAAATTATAATTTTGAATTATGTATAATATAATATATGCAATATTGGATATTATTTTTAAAAGAATTGAAAAAAAAAAGTTAGCTTCCGCATAGTGGTTGAATAAGAAAAAAACATCTTAGTCATATATTTGAGTGGATATAAGATTTAATATAAAATAAAACAAATCATATATATCCTTGTAAAGGGCATGCAAAAAAAGGATTTTTTTTTTTACGAAGGAGTATGGGGGTTAATTTAAATTAGAAATAGGAACAGAGTATTAAAAAAATAAAAAAGAAACAAACTAGCCAAACAAAATGACGTATTTTAAATAATACACCAAATGATTTGATGCATTCACCCCAGTCAGCCAAACTAAATTCTAAAATTATTGTAGCAATACGCTAAACAGTTTGTTGGCGCATTCAATGGAATGCCCCACACATAATGGCGCATTCCAATGAATGCGCCAAACTGTTTGGCTTATTCTAAATAAGCCAAACAGTTTGGTGCAATCAATGGAATGCGCTATTCTGTTTGGCTAGTTTGTCTCTTTTTTTAATTTTTAATACTATGCTCCTATTTGTAATTTAAATTAAACACCATGCTTCTTAAAAAAAATTTGACAAAAAATAACAATCATTTAGTTTAAAAGAGAAGTTCATTAAATAGTAGAATTATGATTAAGATTTGCCAATTTCTATTCAATTAATATATAAAATTAATAATGAATTACCTTAATTAATATATTTAATTTGATAATTCGTTCCCTTATTTATGTTTAGATAAGTTCAAACCATTTTTTTTTTAAATATCGGGTTCAATTAATATCAACTGTCATTATGATGAATCTGCAAACAGTAATATTTTTGTTAACATGTTCTAATTAAAAAAAAAATTCAAATACTATTTAAAAATGAAACCTTTAGATGGCACAGAGACATTTTCTGTGCTCAGTGATAAAATAAATGGCTAAAATTAATGGAACATACTTTTATATTCGTTTTCCGACAATAAATTTATTGAAGATTGGTTCACATGTCTGTCAACGCAGCTCATTTTGGCAATCAAGAGTTCTTAGAATTGAAGCTTAGATATGTGATATATAAATAAATTTATCTTAATTGATCTAAATATTAAAAAAAATCTGATCGTCATATTTATCAGTTGATTTAATTTTGTATTTTGGAGAAATCAGATACTTTCATTTGATCGCATCAATCTTCTGCACGTATTGTGGGTTGGTACTGCCTAATGAAATTTAAGGTACAATCAATATTATTGCCGTAATAAATTTGAACTGCTTAGAAGAATTTGCAGACATAATATTATTTTGACATACACTACAAGAAAAACGTTGATTTATGGTCGATGTGTAAAATCCACCAGAAAAATAGCTTTTCCACAGATTTCCTACGACGGAAATAATTTTGACGGTAAAACGCACGTCGGAAATATGCCTATGGCAGAAAATTCCCGCCGAAATTATTTCCGACGGAATTGTGAACCAAAAACAACATACTTCGAGTCAAATTGTCGACCGATTTCTGACGGAACTGTTTGAAGGCAACTCCGGTGGTTATTCTGCCGGTCATTTTGCTATTAATAATAAAGAAATATTCTAACGATTTAATGGTCAGAATTTTCAGGGTACAGTTCCACTGGTAAGTGGCGGATATAGCCTGCTGGAAATGTCTTTATAACCGGCCGTTGTATTGTAATTTCTAGCATTTTTTTCGTCAGAAATCCGTAAGAAACCTATATCACAACACACAAAAAAATCACCACCTTACCTCAATTATTGTACAACACAACATTTCAACAATTACAAACATTCAAAACTACTAAAGTAGGCTCTCATTTCAACATTGCACAGAAATACTCATGCAAAAGTAATTATGCATTTAATCAAAAGTAAATGTTCTACAATTACTAAATACTTTTACAATAGACGTCCAGTACTTGTACTATAAAAACTCAACATAAAATTTACAAACACATAGTCTAGTTAAATCTGTTTTGTCACTCTCTTCCTCTACCGATGCTGGCTGCTTTCCACTGAATTGCTCGCACATTCTCTACAACTCCTCCAATATTTGACTTTGCTACATGTGCATCTGCATCTTCATGTCAGCTTGTAATTTTCAGACATGCTCAGCTCTTCTATACGGGCAGTCACCTGTTGGCTATATAAACTCTCATGGCTGCTTCCTGAGAAATTGGAGCCACTAGAGGATTGTCCCTCGTACGTATAGGCTTGCGAGCCTAATCCATAAACTCGTCTCATCTGCATTCCACCTATCATCTGCAACCAAATGCGATAGTTAGAATAATCTGCAGATCTCGTAGGGGATCCCTCACCTACTTTACGATAGCTCTCTCGAAGCCGTGTATACTCATCATATAAATAAATAACATAAGATGAATCAACTTTTAATTGACATTTAAAATATTTCTCTTAAAATTATAAACTTATAAACTCACATAGGCCCTCATCATTCACTCGTCCACCCACTACTGATCCTCTTAGCGCTTGTGGGTATGATTGTGCATCACAACAATGGTTGGTTCTCTACACAGCAGCTCTTTCTACAATATAATTACATTAGCATTCATAATTAAATAAATTATTAAAATTAATTAAAATTCTCCTCAAACATCGTCTGTGCTTAATGTGTGAAACTGAACCTCTAGTATGGAAGGCATTACTATGTCCCCCACGTTAGAAGCTCAATTCTGCCTATTCTGGTCCCTCCTTTTAGTATAATCTAGGCTACCTCAAGCATTGGCTAGGTCGGCCCATACACTCTCACCAATCCAGAGTAGTCGTTTGCCGACTACATAATGTCTGTGTACATATCTCATAGGCGAGTCGATCCGCACTTCTCAAAATTTTTTCTGATCTTATCATTGTGTTGGGGCAACCGGTATAAATCTCTCTGCATATAAAAAAGTGTAACATAGAATATTTTTTGTTAGCTTAGTTAAAATGCATAGCTCTTACTGATACTATTAATTACTAAATAATAATCTCAAACTCCCTAAACCATATGTCACACACTTCCTTAGGGATTTTCTTCTCATTTTTACTCTAGAAGTGGCAATGGTTGTAGAAATTATATTCTATCTTAATGCTTAACATCTTTACATCGACAGATAACTCTGAGTGAGTAGTGTACCCCTTTCAAATTGGTTATCAAGCAGCTTACAATAAATTATAAAAGTTTTATGCCTCTTTTTTTGATGACTCTTCTGTATATTATTGAAATTATGATCAAGTTACATCATAAATGAAGTCATCGAATGTCCTGATATTTTCTTCCTCAGCTATGTTGGAACTTGTACATGAGCCACATCAAGAGTCGAAATATGGCTCGTGCTTATCATGAGAAGTTTAATACCAATATTTTGGCATGAATCCTATGTGATATAAATCAACAGTTACCTTATCTGGTGTGAGGTGCATTTGATTTTTATGTTTGAAACATGCACAATGAAACCTCCCATCCGAGATAAAGAAAGTAACTGACAGGCTGCTTGGATGAAAAAATTCACCACGTTAACGAACTCATTTTTAATGTCATTCATCTAAGAACCAATCAATTATACATCCAACTTCTTTAATTCTTAATAAGCATATCACACTTGAACACAACGAAGACCTACACATAACTAGATCAAATATTTTTCTACATTTAATCGTTAAAATGTAACTTAATAGCACATGGGGAACTTCTTATAAGATAAATCAATTTTATAGTTTCTCCTATGATAGAATATTATCACCATTGGCTTTCAATGTGGTTGAGATCCAACAAGCTTTTCCTTATGTGTATAATAAGACTTGTTTGACCTTATTAATAATCTTTATCTTTAATATCCATATAATAAAAGTGTTCTGATACATGACTCTAAATATTGAATATGTTTGATTATCGTGATGCAACATTAGAGGAATTAGGTTGTGTCTAAATGCAATATGGAGTAGTAGTATGTACTTATGAATAACTATAAATTCATGAAAGAATTTATCCTACACATAATATGAATTTATTAGAGATTGTATTTACACTAATGATTTGGAGACACTATCTAAATAGAGTTAGATATGAAGTTTTAAAACTCACTATGCTAAATGGCCTTAAACATAGAGTCCTTAGAATCACGTTATAATAATTTGGCAGATACGATTAATCTAGGGTATCACTATCTATTTGTGATATTTATGGTGCAATACACATAACTGATAAAGTAACTTGTGAAATAGTTTTAGTGGAGGCTGGTTAGTAAACATTATTTTTGTATGTTGAAATTGATGCTATTCAAAATGCGGAATGCATTACCTCTAAGCAAATACACATTGACTTTATGGCTGAGGTAACATAAGGCCTGTCAAACTTGATGATAAAGAATATATAAATCAATTGATCAACATCCTAAACTAGATAACAATTTTTTATATGCACAATATCTTAGAGTTACTAGGTACATTCACTCAACAAACCTACACTATCACATTTTAGCATTTATCAACAAAAACTGTAACGGGTTTAAGACGTGCACAATTTTTGGAGGTATATCATGAACAATGGCCAAAAAAGAAACATGAGAGTAAATTGATTGAAAAAATTTATGGAACGGAGATGAAGGGCAAGTAGAGAGGATGAACGGTTTTTGAGAGGAAGTTGGACAGAGTAAAATTGATGGGAATGGCTGATTTGAAGTAGTTGGACTAAGCGACGAACGAGAGCAGTGACTGGGAGAGAGCTTTCGCCTTAGAATTGACGCAGGAGAAAAATTCGCGTGATTAGATGAAGCACAGGGCAGAATATTGAAGTAGAGCTTTCTCCGGCGGATTTCCGATGTAATTTTCACTGTAATTTTACCTGCATAATTTCTGCCAGAAAATTTTTTGGTCTAGTTAAAACCAGCGGTTTTTTTCGGCGAAAATTCCACTGGTATTTATGCCGCAATTTTTTGGCGGCTTATTATCCTCAAGAAATAGGCGTTTCTTCCTTAACACTGCCGTTGCCAGGTCCCAAGTCCTGGATGAGAAAAGTGGAGGGCTGCGTTAGGTAGTCGACAGCCAGCGTAAAACTTGTCGAATAATAATGACATGAATCCTTTAAGAAATTGTGTTAATGCTAGGGCGTCCCCTGGAAGCGACGCGTTGTATGGCCTGAATACAGCGATAAGTGTGCAAGGGCCGCTGCACCGCCGCCCGGGTGCAGTGTTAAATAGGCAAGGGTTACCACATCAAGGACGGATGTGGGCAAAGAAGCTAGTCCATGAAACTAAAATTAGGATAGGAACTTGGAATATAGGTTCCCTTATAGGAAAATTAATGGAATTAATAGATATTATGATTCATAGGAAGATAAATATTCTGTGCATTCAGGAAACTAAATGGGTTGGAGAGAAGGCTAAGGAGATTGATAGTTTAGGATTTAAACTTTGGTATTCGGGTAGGAGTCATACTAGAAATGGTGTAGGTGTGATTTTAGATAAGAGTTTGAAGGATAATGTTATAAATATTAATAGAATTGGAGATAGAATTATAGCTTTAAGGATTGTTGTTGATGCTAAGATTGTTAACATTATAAGTGCTTATGCTCCTCAAGTGGGTTTGGATATGGATTCAAAATTAAAATTTTGGAATGACTTAGAAGAATTAATACAAAAGATATCTCTTGAAGAAAGAGTTTTTATTGGAGGAGATTTAAATGGACATATTGGTAGAGAGGTAGATGATTTTAAAAGCATTTATGGTGGCCATGGGTTTGGAACGACAAATGAAGGTGGTAAGTCCATATTAGATTTTTGTTTAGCTTATAATTTTTTAATTGCTAATACATTATTTAAGAAAAGGAATGAGCATCTCATTACTTATAAAAATGGATATAGTACAACTCAGATTGATTATTTTCTTATAAGGAAATTAGATCGTTTAGATTGCAAAGATTGTAAAGTTATTCCGAGTGAAAATTTATGTACCCAACATCGTTTATTAGTTTTGGACTTGAAGATAATGGGGAAGAAATTAAAAAATAAAGTAAAACATTTTCCTAGGATTAGATGGGGGTATTTAAAGAATATTAACAAAAATATTTTTGAGAGTAAGATTTTAGATCTTAAGATTTTATCTGTGCATGAGGATGCTAATGTTATATGGGAAAAAGTGGCTAGTAATATTAAGAATATTGCAAAAGATGTGCTTGGAGTTTCAAAGGAAAAAGCTCCTAATAGTAAAAATAGTTGATGGTGGAATCCAAATGTGTAAAAAAAGATTAAAAATAAGAAGATTTGTTATAAAAATTGGTTTAATTGTAAAAATTCTGATAATTGGAAATTATATAAAGAGGCACGTAAGGAATCTAAGAAAGCAATATGTGATGCAAAGAGTTTAGCTTTTAGTGATTTATATAATAGATTAGATACTAAGGAGGGAGAAAGATATATGTATAAGCTAGCCAAACAAAGAGATAGGAGTAGTAAGGATTTAGTTCAAGTGAAGTGTATTAAGGATGAAGATCAAAAAGTATTTTTTTTAGAAGATGATATTCAACAAAGGTGGATGAGATATTTTGCTAAACTTTTTAATGAAGAATGTGAAAATAAAATTGACTGTAGTGACCTTAGCACCTTAAATGAAAATAAAGATTTCTGTTTTTATCGGCGTATTAGTAAAACCGAAGTTAGAGAGGCTTGATGATATTCCAATAAAGGTGTGGAAATGCTTAGGAGATGAAGGAATTTCTTGGCTTACTAAACTTTTTAATACTGTTTTGAAGACTAAAAAGATGCCAGATGAGTGGAGAATGAGTGTGTTAATCCCTATTTTTAAGAATAAAGGTGATGCACAAGATTGTGCGAATTATAGAGGAATTAAGTTAATGTGTCATACTTTAAAACTATGGGAACGAGTTATGGAGCATAGGTTGCGGCGTGATACTAATGTTTCTCAAAATCAATTTGGATTTATGCCGGGTAGGTCTACTATGGAAGCCATACATTTATTAAGAGGTTTGATGGAGAAATATAGAGAGAATAAGGAGGATTTACATATGATATTTATTGATTTAGAATAAGCATATGATAAAGTTCCAAGAGAAGTGCTATGGAGAGTTCTTGAAAAGAAAGAAGTTAATAACGCTTATATTCAAATCATTAAAGATATGTATGCAGGAGCTATTACTTGTGTTCAAACACAAGGTGGTTTGACCAAGTATTTTCCTATTTCGGTTGGATTACACCAAGGATCAGCCTTAAGCCCATATCTTTTTGCTTTAGTCATCGATGTTCTCACTAGACATTTGCAAGAGGATGTACCTTGGTGTATGCTTTTTGCTGATGATATTCTTCTTGTTGATAAGACTAGAGAGGGAGTTGAAGGTAAACTAGAATTGTGGAGGTCAACCTTAGAGTCTAAAGGTTTTCGCTTGAGTAGATCTAAAACGGAATATATGGAGTGTAATTTTAGTAATAATAGACCTAGTGAGGGCATTGTGACTTTGGCCGATCAAGTCATTAATAAGAGTACACGTTTTAGATATCTTGGATCTATTGTTCAGAGTGATGGTGATATAGATGGGGATATTATCAGCAGAATCCAAGTTGGATGGTTGAAGTGGAGGAATGCATCGGGCTTATTGTGTGATAGAAAAGTACCCCTCAAACTTAAGGGAAAATTCTATAAGATGGTGGTGAGACCTGCAATGCTTTATGGTGCTGAATGTTGGCCATTAAAAGAGAAGCATAATTCTAAGTTAAGTGTTGCAGAGATGAGGATGCTCAGGTGGATGAGTGGCTTTACCCTTAGAGATAGGATACGAAATGAGCATATTCGTGAAAAGGTTGGAGTAGCTCCAGTGGAAGATAAGATTAGAGAGAGTCGCCTTAGATGGTTTGGTCACGTAAAATGGCGGCCTCCCGATGACCCGGTTAGGAAAGTAGAGGTCTTAGATTTGACTTATGTTAAGAAAGGTAGAGGTAGACCTAAAAAGACTTGGTTAGAAAATATTAGAAATGATCTTTCTTTATTAGATTTAAACGAGAATTTGACTTTTAATAGGACACAATGGAGAAAAATGATTCATGTAGCCGACCCCACGTAGTGGGATAAAGGCTTGATGTTGTTGTTGTATTACGTGGTAGAAATTTTTATAGAAATATAGAGAATGTTTAACATCTTAGTTTTATATAAAAGTTGAACATAATGATAAATGAAATTTTTTGTGTAAAATTCAAAAGGATAAAAAATTACATGGCTTGATTTTATTGCAATGATCTTCCATATAAATAAAAATACAAAGAATTTGTTGTTCTCCACAATTGAAGAATATAGAGTAACATTATTAAAACAATTATTTGATTCTTGTTATAGAGATTATATAAGAAGTGATGGAGCTTGGAGATGATGATATAAAGTCAGCCTACTAACGATAGTACAGTAGAGGATGATTGTCCACAGTTGGATAGCTGAGGTTAAATGGCGGGGTTGGATGTTCGTAGTTAGGCAATAGTGAACGCAATTCCTTATGATAGTCATCCGGGGATATATAAAACTGTTCTTAAGATTTAAGCAGTTAAGCTTGCCTCATATGAAAAATAAAGTCTCATTTATGGCTTCTTAAAGATGAATATTTTTTTGAAATTTGGTCTAAAGAAATAATACTCTATTAAACGACCCATGTTGATCTACTTGATTATAAGTTATTCATCCGACATTTTATTACTTTAATGATCTCAAAATTGAATGATCTTGTGCCCTTTAAATTCATCAATTAATACCCTAAAGTTTCTATCCAACTAAGAAGTTTTGGTTTCGAGTCTTGTCTAAGTGGTGTATGTATGAGTTTGTCTTAATTGGTCTAAATGTCAAAAAAAAAAAAAAAAAAAAAACTAAATTTCAAGAAAACATTAAAAAATATTTTGAAAAAAATATCTGTTAAAATCCTAAAAGATATAGAATGCAAATTCTAAAAGGTTTAGGTGTTTATGTCGTTTTGCTTAGTTGACTGAAGAATATTTTCATTTCATAGCGCTTTCAGAATTAAAACATATGACGTAAGGAATGACAAATCAATCTCGAAGGTTCCCTTCAATTTGATATTATTTATCAAGTAATTCAGAGCTATGGTACTTCTTCTTTTATGGTTGCTTAAAGAACAAAAAAAATCTGTATATTTTAGGATATGTTCTGGATTTTTTATTTCATGTTTTTATTTTCATTTAAAATATATATATATATATATATATATATATATATATATATATATATATATATATATATATATATATATATATTGTAATGTAGTTTGTCATATTTTAATTATTTTCTTAAACAAATTATATCATACTCTTTATATTTTAAATATGTTTAATGTTTTAAAAATATTATCAACATCATGGGCTATCAACCGTCATCACTACTGGCCACCACCTCTACTTGTTATTGGTCGCCACCTTTAGCCACCAGTGGCGGAGCCAGAAATTTTATTAGGGGGGCCTAAATTAAAATAGTTTTGTTTGCCTTCTCATATCAAATGTTAGAATACATTAAAATAGTTTCATTTGTCGTCTCATTACCGGAGCCAAGAAGAGCTGTAAGATCAAAATTAAGAATGCAAATAACATAACGAGAGAGAAGCGAAAGGGAAAACAAAAGCCGTGCTCGAGGTTGTGAGTCGTGAGAGTGGAATAACTGCAGTTTGTACCTCCACGCTGCTGATCTGAGTTCGGACAAATTAACTTGTATTAATTTTATTGATATTTATGCTTTGGAGCTCACCATTTCCAGAAAAAACAAAAAATGTATATCTTAAAACCATTAAAAGTGCTCAGCTTCCTAGAAAGGAATGTCCTTTCACCGTGTATATACATGAAAATGAAGGAGATCCTTGGTGAGACTAGCATTCTTCTACATTGAAAATCCCATAGATCTTCTGAGTTTTACACCCATAGAGACAGTATGGCACATTTCTCCTGAGTATGTAGATTATGATCACGTTTATCGAAAGGAATGCAACATATATCATTCAAAATAGAGCATGCTTGCATAGTGGTAGCCCTTTTCCTAACTATTCCCCTCCCCTCATCCCCCAATATCTATTGCTAACGACGGCCATTATCGCTTGCCATTATTATTGTCTGATTTCTTTGGCCATCAGTGATTGTCATTATCAACATACAAATATTTTTGCTCCGTTAATTAAAATTTATTTTAAGGCATCAAATATATACTAATATAAATCAAAGTATAAATAAAGATAAAAATAAAAAATTGTAAAAAAAGTAATTACTAGTAGCCCCCAAATATTTGAAAATTTTGTATTCTTCAAAATTAATTAATATATCAACAAAATTCACCTAGTGATGAAATTATAACCACCTTTATTGATAAAACTTTGCTTTCATTAGAATTGGGATGCATTTGTGGAGTTTCTATATCATTATAAAAATAGTAGTAGAAATATTCTGCAATTTTTTTTCTTAAATGTTTTTTATTGCCATCACATTTAATCAGATTTATTTGTAAGAAATTATTTTTCATCATTAATTTTTTTAAAAACAAAAAAAAGTAGCTTTCTTATAGCTTTATACTCTAACCCATATAATTGTAAAAATATGATAGATTTTTTATTTTTAAGAAAATCGAATAATATTTTCTTAGAGTTAGCACTGTTAAAAACAATTTTTCAGATCGGAATATAAATTATTGCCATAGAAAATTATAATAAATATCTAAAATAAAATTATAAGAAAATACCCAAATGACTTCAATATAGGCCGGCCGTGGCGTAAGGGAAAAAAAAATCATATTTAAATCTCCGATTTTTTAGAAATTTTTACGTACGATTATTGAACGTGGTCTGAAGGCGAATCAGGATGATGTAGGATCAATGGTAGAGGCACAAGCAAAACAGGAAAACCAATAGAACAGTAAGCTTGCAAGTTGCAGAGCTTGATAAGTAATAACTAGAGAATGGAAAAACTGGGTTCTTCCTTACAGACTCCGTATAAAACTAGCTAAAGACGAAGGACCAAAATGGTAAAAGCTATTGAAAAGCAATCATGTGCTGTGGTATGTAAAAACAGTAAATGCAAGTGGTAGTGGCACTATGCTAACTAACTAAAGCAGAAAAAGGTAACTTGTTCCGCTGGACCAGTAGCTAAGCTATCCTGCCAGCTTATAATGCTCCGCATCATTCACCCCGACTAAGAAAAAAGATTGATTCCACCTGAATCAATAGTGCCGTTACCATCATCCGGCGGTGAATAAGGGTAGATATCAGCCACATTGAAGGTATGCGAAGTACTGAACTCGGTTGGTAAGTCAATAACATAGGCATTGTTATTGATGCGGTGCTTCACGGCGAATGGTCCGAACTTGCGACGCCCAAGTTTGGAATATGTTCCCACTGGTAAGCGCTCCCTCCTCAAGCGCACCATAACTAGATCTCCAGGATTGTAAATCTTCTCTCGGCGGTGCCTATCAGCATTTTGCTTGTAATGCATATTGGATTCCTGTAGCTTTAAGCGAACCTTCGTCAGCATTTCGGTGAATTGTTCAGCTAATGTTGCGGCGGCCTTGTTGGTGCATTTGGGTATTACTGCAATATCAACAACAGTGTTGGGAAGTTTAGTATAAACAATGCTAAATGGGCATCTACCAGTGGATCGATTCGGCATTGAATTGAATGCGAATTCGGCTTGTCCCAAAACTTCGTCCCAAAGTTTGGGATTGTCTTGCACCAAACAGCGAAGGAGGTTCCCCAAAGTTCGATTCACCACTTCGGTTTGCCCGTCGGTCTGCGGATGATAGGAAGAACTAAGTTGAATGTTAGTATTCATGCGTTTCCATAGCTCGCGCCAGAAATGACTTATAAACTTAACGTCGCGGTCGGAAGTTAAGGATCGGGGAATACCGTGCAACCTTACAATCTCGCGAAAAAATAGTTTGGCAATGTTGAGGGCGTCGAATGTCTTCTTACACGGTAGGAAGTGGGCCATCTTAGAAAATCGATCAACCACGACCATGATAGAATCATTACCGCGACGAGTGCGAGGTAGACCCAGGACGAAATCCACACTGAGGTCCTCCCAAATGGATTCGGGAACGGGTAATGGCGTATAGAGACCGGTGTTCTGACCTCCTCCCTTATACGTCTGACAAATTGAACATCGCTCCACAAATCTAGCCACATCCCGCCTTAAGTGAGGCCAAAAGAACCTGGTTTGGAGCTGGTTTACTGTGCCATCCCGTCCTGCGTGAGCTCCTAAACCGCCGCCATGCACTTCCTTAATAATCTGTTGCCTCCAGGAGGAATTTGGAATGCAAAGGAGGTTTCCCTTAAAAAGAAAACCATGACGAATGGAGTAATCTGTTGTCGGTTCAGCTCTCAAGCATTTCTGCCAAATATCACCGAAGTCAGCATCGTCTGAATACAAGTCCTGTAGTGATTCAAGGCCAATGAACTCTGTTTTTAGTTGTGTAACCAATGCTGCTCTTCTGCTGAGTGCGTCCGCCACCCTGTTTTGCACGCCACTTTTGTGCTTGAGCACAAAAGTAAACTTTTGTAGGAACATGAGCCATCTAGCATGCATTCTGTTGATATCTTTTTGTGTGTTAATGTACTGGAGTGCCTTGTGATCGCTGCAGAGGATGAAATCTTGTTGCAGTAAATAAGGTTCCCACTGTTTCAGCGCCCTTACTACGGCATATAACTCTTGCTGATACACGGACCATCGTTGTCGTGCCGAACTTAATTTCTCACTAAAAAATTCTATGGGTCTATTATCTTGAGATAGAACAGCACCAATTCCAACTGAAGAAGCATCTGTTTCTACAACAAACGGTTTTTCAAAATCCGGCAGAGCCAGTACAGGCGTTGTAGTTAATGCAGCTTTCAGATTTTCAAAACTCCTTTGCTGTTCAGTTGCCCACACAAAAGTTTTCAATTTAAGGACATCTGTTATGGGAGCGGCTATGAGACTAAAGCCTTTAATAAACCTCCTGTAGAAGTTAGCTAGTCCATGAAAGCTTCTTATTTCTGTGAGAGATTTTGGAACCGGCCAATCGTTGATAGCGGCGACTTTACTAGGATCAGTACTCATGCCATCTGCCATAATTATGAAGCCCAGAAAAGAGACTGATGGAGTAGCAAACTCACATTTATTCATATTCAAGAACAGTTTGTGTATCCTCAGATTTTCAAGGATTCCTTCCAAATGTATTAAGTGCTCCTCTAAGGTGCTACTATACACCAAAATGTCGTCGAAGTACGCGACACAACATCTGTTGAGGAACGGTTTCAAGACATCATTCATTAACCGCATGAATGTGGATGGCGCATTGCAAAGTCCGAACGGCATTACTCTCCACTCGTATAAACCTTCTCGCGTTTTAAACGCGGTTTTCCATTCGTCACCTGGTCGGAGTCGGATCTGGTGATACCCGCTTCGTAAATCTAACTTGGAAAAGAGTTTTGCACCTGCTAATTTCTCCATCATTTCCTCCATCCTTGGCATTGGAAAGCGAAATTTTACTGTGATTTTATTAATTGCCCTACTGTCGACGCACATTCTCCACGTCCCATCTTTCTTTGGAACCAATAAAGCTGGTACTGCGCAAGGGCTCAAACTATGCTGTATCAGTTGCTTGTCTAGCAACTCGTCGACTATCTGTTGGAGAGCTTTATTTTCATTTGGAATGAGGCGGTAATGCGGAAGGTTTGGTAGAGTGGCGCCAGGTATGAAATCTATCTGGTGCTGGATTGCCCTCATGGGCGGTAGTTCCGCCGGTAGTTTGTCAGTGCAAACATCCGCAAATCGGCTAAGCAATGAAGTCACTGCCGTTGGCAATTGGTCCTGCTGAATACAGGGTGACACTTCTTTTACTACTAAAGCCATAATGCTTGCAGTTTCCCTCCAGGCATTCAACAAAGCGGCTGCTGATACCGCAAATAAAGTGTTACCTTTCTTAGTAGTTTTAGATTCCAGTCCTGAGTTGTTTGGAAGTAACCGCAGTCGGCGACCTTTCCAGTCAAACGAATAGGTATTTGCTCGACAGTCATACATAGCACCCATATCATACTGCCATGGCCTACCCAAGATAATGTGGCATACGTCCATATCCAGGACATCGCATAACACTTCACTAACATAATGTTTGCCAATTGAGAAGGTCACCTTGCACAAATCTGTCACTAACATTTCAACTCCCTTCTTGACCCAGCTGATTTTGTATGGATTGGGATTCTTTGTAACTTTAAGATTTAAGGCTTGGACCATTGCACGCGAAACCACGTTCTCTGTGCAACCACTGTCTACTAATAAGTCGCACACCTTCCCGCCAATAGTGCACTTGGTTTTAAATAAAGCATTCCTTTGGGACGAGCAAGGCTGCTTCGGTGCCAACAGCAACTTCTCAAGCATACAAACTAATGGTTCTCCAACATCAGCTTCCACGTCTTCCTGGCTAGGTTCCAGTTCTGTGCTATGTTCCCCTGAATCTTCCTCTCCTTCGGCGTCAACCAATTGTAACTGTGGTCTCGAGGGACATTCGTTTGATTTGTGCCCGGGTTGGAAACACCGGAAACATTTAATGTTCGAGGGCTTAGTATAAGGATTATCTTTGATCATTGTTCGTCCCTTTCCGGCCATCCTTGCGTCAACAACCCGTCCGGTTGAATTTGGCGATCCCGTGGTAACCGCGGTCGAGCTTTGTTGTTTTCCCATTGTAGGTCCTATATTATTGGGTAATCGGAGGTTTTCATTGGCTTGCTCCTGCACAGATGATGCTCTCCTGAATTGATGGCCCCTGCTATGCCTAAGTGACTGCATCTCCACTTTCAAGGCATAATTAACAGCTTGAGATAGTGACCAGATGGTATTCAATTCCAGTTTATCCTGGATTGTTTCCTTTAAACCGCCGATGTATCTCGCTACCAATTGATTGGCTGTCTCATTTAAATTATTCCTTGCACTCAACCTATAGAACTCCTCCGTGTAATCGTTAACAGAACGATTACCTTGCCGGCAATGTTGGTACTGTTGGTATAGCATTTGCTCATAATCAGTCGGAAGATAATGCCCTCGCAATAACTGCTTCATCCTTCGCCAGTTTCTAACAGGTCCTCGACCTTCTCTCCGACGGGATTGTAACACCTGTTGCCACCAAGCGCTAGCTCCAGCCTTTAGCCGACATGCCACATACTTCACTTGCTTGGTTGGTTCAATTTCCATATATTCGAAAAAGGTTTCAACCGACCTCTCCCAATCCAAATAATCTTCTATGTGCAATTTCCCGTCAAAATATGGTATATCTAATTTGACTCGAAATTCATTGTGATGACGGTTTACCTCCCTCGGACGTCTTCTCCGGTGGTTGGCCATTCCTTCGTCTGAATCAGAGGTGTCCGAATTCTGATACTCTCCTGCTTCCCGATCAGAATCGGAAGCTTCTATCACCTGGGATTCCCGCTGGTGAGGTCGCTCCGTCCCTGTTCCTCGCCTAGCGACCGGAACATTCCGGTTGGGAGCCATCCGATCCAACCGTAAAATAATCTCCCGTAATTCCTGGCGAATTTCTCCATAGAACCGGTTCAAGTCATTTTCCAGCTCCTCCGTTCGTCGCCCCAACCCATCATGCGCCGCCCAGAGAGCCTCCAAGCTGTTATCAATGCCGGGAGCCACCCGCCTGCTGCTCTCGGCCATCTAGCTCTGATACCAATACTGATGTAGGATCAATGGTAGAGGCACAAGCAAAACAGGAAAACCAATAGAACAGTAAGCTTGCAAGTTGCAGAGCTTGATAAGTAATAACTAGAGAATGGAAAAACTGGGTTCTTCCTTACAGACTCCGTATAAAACTAGCTAAAGACGAAGGACCAAAATGGTAAAAGCTATTGAAAAGCAATCATGTGCTGTGGTATGTAAAAACAGTAAATGCAAGTGGTAGTGGCACTATGCTAACTAACTAAAGCAGAAAAAGGTAACTTGTTCCGCTGGACCAGTAGCTAAGCTATCCTGCCAGCTTATAATGCTCCGCATCACAGGACATATCACGTCATCATTTTGTTGTGTATCAGTGTTATATATCGCTATATATCGAGTGATATGACGAATTCTAATTCACTTCCGAATGATCCGATAACTGTACGTAAAAACTTCTCCCAATTTCGAGTCAGATGTCAATGGACTCACCCAACCATTAAATTGCGTTTCATGAAGAAAGAGTTGTATCATTAATTAGTTTGACAATTATGTTGATAAAGGACATGCAATTATTTCAGTAGAGGGGGCCACAGCTCTCAAAAAGTAGCCACCAGCATTTGTAGTTAAAAATATTCCAAGTTTCCGTTATTTTGAGAATAATTACTATTCTTTAATTTTTAAGTCAATTTATTCGGCAAATGCAGTATTGATAAACTTTTCACCCTCATCGATACATATTTATTAGAG
This sequence comes from Dendrobium chrysotoxum, assembly GCA_019925795.1. Taxonomy (NCBI): domain Eukaryota; kingdom Viridiplantae; phylum Streptophyta; class Magnoliopsida; order Asparagales; family Orchidaceae; genus Dendrobium; species Dendrobium chrysotoxum. Next base: position 57,755,787 of record CM034307.1, read on the forward strand.
AAAAAAAAGGGAGTCAATATTTTAATTGGAGATGATCTTTAGAGGTAACAAATGATATAATAATGTCGATAAGCAATAGATGATCTTTAGTATTAAAGTTGATAGTATTAGTGAAGGTAGGTTTTGTTTGGGACAGCTTTATTATTGATTCTTAAAGCAGCTTTTTAGTACAAAAATTAATTTTTGTACTTGAAAGTTGCTTTAAGAAGCAGTAAGAAAATCGTTTCAAATGAAGTCTCAATCATGTTCTTGATATGAAAGGAATTTTGTGACCATGTAAGCGGAGGTTGAACATCAATGGTTAGTGAAAGTTGGATATCTTTTTCTAGCACGTAACGAGCAATGGTTGTTCGCATCGATCGACACATAATACCAGTTGAATATACATGTCATGCAAGGTTCATCAACAAATGTATAGTATTGTGGGCCTTTTGACATCAATAGAAGCAATGGCATGTCCAAGAATTGGATGTTAACGAACATTGAGCGGTAGTTTGACCAAAAACATGCATTAGTTGATCATAAATGTTAGGCAATGTTATTAGTCAAGGTGCTCGATATGACAAGTTGTAGATGTGGGTGTTGATGTTTGTCTTTAGGTAATAGGATGTCAATCTTTTAACAATAATTAGTGGACATCGATCGACATATATAAGATGGTGACTAAAGTTGGTGTAGGATTTTAATCTTTAGTACAAGTCGGTAATCGATCTTAAGCTTTATGTTAAATTAAAAAAAATTAGGTATAAAAAATTTATGTAAAATAAAAATAAAAAAATGATACAACGGCCTTGCTAAGCTCACTCGCACGATTTCATGACATCACATGATTTGGTTTAGCCAAATAAAATTAACTAATAAAATTCACATGTAATAAATATAATATGTAATTATCAAAGTTCGTCACTGCCTATGTCAACGATGCAAAAACATTTGACTAAAAATGTTACCGTTCACACGCCCCAATTGCCATTTGATCTCCCAGTAAAATATTCTAAATTTTTATTAAGTCGTTGTCGAACCCAGTTGAAGTCTAATAATAATTATAACAACAAAATAAGCCTAATTTTGAATTTTATGAATAAAAAAAATAGTAAAATTTTTTTATTTTAAAAGATTATTCTTAATAATCTTTTTTTATAATTAAAAGTAACATTGAAATGTAACAATAATATCAAGTAATAGGCCATAACAAATATAAATCACAAAATACGGATAAAAAATTTTAGACGGAGTAGCATTTATTATATCAAAAAATGGTACAATAAGAGAGTGGCCGTAAATTGCGACAGAATATCCGTGAAGAAAAATCTGCTGTCATTTGTGACGAATGTTTCGATCGCAAACAATGATACTAAATCGTCGTATCATGGTTTGCGACAGAAATTCTGTTGCAAATTCGGTTGAAACCTGTAGAAGAAATAAACAAAAAAACTCCTGATATCCTATTATTGAGCTTTCCAATATTAGGAATCTAGACATTTTAAAAGCAATAATTAAATGCAGTAATAAAAAGCACTAATAACAAACAATAATATTCCAATAGCTCAAATAAACAATCACATTCTATAAATTCTACAATTGTTATAACACAGTACATCAACATAAATAAAATGCATCAAAATGTTTTTACAAACACTCTAGGCAGAATATGTGTCCTGGCTATCATGCTCAACCGATGTAAGTGCATGTTGATTTCCGCCAAGTCGCTCTCTCAATCTCCTAAGCTCACTAAGTATTTGAATGTTCATGTCCGCCTATGTTATACTGATATTTTCTAGCTCCGCTGTCAAGTTATCCACCTGTTGGATATAGACTCTCTTGGCTGCCTGCATAGTAGCTGATAGCAAAAGAGGATTGTCTCTTGTACGTTTAGGCTTGCGAGCCTAATCCACAAACCTGTCCCTTCTACATTTCACCTATCACTTGTGACCAAGTGCAGTAGTAAAAACATCTATAGATCCCCCAGAGGAACCCTCACTTTCTGCGCTCTGGCTCTCTCGTAGCTATGTATACTTATCCTACATAAGATAAAATAATATTAATCATCGTATAATTGTCACTTATAATTGATTAAAGTATTCTTTGGGCATATTGTATTATGTCTTTATGCTTAACATCTTCATAACTACAGATAACTCTGAGTGAGTAGTGCACCGATTTTAAATTAGTTGTTGTGCAGCATGCAACAAATCATAGAAATTTTGTGCCTTCTTATTCAGAGATTCTTATGTATATTATTGAAATTGTGGCCCAATTACATCATAAATTAAATCCTTAAATGTCCTAACTCTGTCTTCCACAATTATGTTGGAACTTATATACGGACCACACTAAGAGTTGAAATGAGGCTCGTACTCACCATGTGAAGTTTAATATCAATACTTTAGCTTGAATTATCTCTGATATAAATCAACAGTAATCTCATCTGGTGTGAGGTAGGCTTAATTTTTGTGTTTGGAACATGAACAACGAAACATATCCACTGATATAAATGAAAGTAATTGACAGTCTGCCTGAATGAAATAATTCACTATGTTCAGAAATTCATCTGTTAATATCTTGCAATCAAGCAAGAATCGGTTATACATCAGACTACTATACTTTCAAATATCCATAACACACTTGGACTATAAATTCCTACAACCAAACAATTAGTTTTGCATTAATTTAAAAAAAAAATAATATGTGCAATAGTGATGATTTTAGGAGTTTGCATGGATAATTCTGTGCCTCCATCACGCACTCATTGTATATTGGGTAATAGAAGAGTGTATGAGAATTAGTGCAACAAATAAATATGATTAGGTACAATTTTCCACTGAAGCTACTCCAACATTTTCAATTATATGCTCAATTTGCATCCTGTCTTTAAGAGTTAAGTCACTCATCCACCTAAGCTTCCTCATCTCTGCATATTATGCTTCTCTTTTAATGGTCATCATTCTACACTATAATAAAGTATAACAGGTCTCACCACCATTTTTTAGAATTTTTCCATAAGTTTGAGGGGAACTTATCTATCACATAATAAGCCTGATGCATTCCTTTATTTCAACCATCCAACATGAATTCTACTTATAATATCTCCATCCATTAACTACTCATCGATCCACCTAAGATTCCTCATCTCTGCAACACTTAACTTAATATTATGCTTCTCTTTTAATGGCCAACATTCTGCACCATATAGCATATGCTTCTCTTTTAATGGCCAACATTATGCACCATATAGCATTGCATGTCTCACTATCATCATATAGAATTTTCCCTTAAGTTTGAGAGGGATCTTTCTATCACACAACAAGCCCGATGCATTCATCAACTTCAATCTTCCAACTTGAATTCTACTAATAATATTTCCATCCATTACACCATCACCATGAATAATAGACTTTATACGAGTAAAGCCACTCATCCACCTAGCATCCAGAACTCTGTAACACGTGACCTAATATTATGTTTCTCTTTTAATGGCCAATATTGCACACCATAAAGCATTACAGGATGCACCACCATCTTATAGAAATTTTTCTAAAGTTTGAGGGAAACTTTTCTATCACAAAAAAAGCCCTAAACTATGAATAATCTCCATGCATCTTCTAATTAACCCTAAAGTATGAACAATAGACTTGAAATGAAATGGAAGGAAGATTAGAAAAAATTAAAAAAAATGAAATGGAAGGAAGATTAACTTCGAAGCCGATCAGATGCGACATGAAGGGGTTGTTTAGAAGCAGGATTTAGGCCGATTTATCGGATTTGGCCGAAGAAGCGCGCGAAAGGAAGAAAGATACCTTCATAGCGAGTGAGCTCCCGTCGCTGCTTCTGATCAAAATGTTAACTTCCGATCCAACAGGAAGGGAATGTCGTCAGGTCGAAGGAGTGAAGTCGAACAACAATGAAGGAGCTGAGGAAGAACAACAACTAAGGAAAATTTGGAGACGATTGAGCAAATTGAAGGAACATCGTTGAAGGAAACGAGGCACAGAGGGGTCGTCGAAAGATGTACTTAAAAGATTGCTCGGTTCATGTAGTACCTAAATAGCTCACATCATAATTATTGAATATCACATTATTCGAACAAATAATTCAAGAATATTTTGAATTGACATTGATGAACACTCCTGAGTACAATAGTGAATTTCAAGCGAAATCTCAAGTAACATTTCAACTAGAATACTTATATTATGTTTGATATTCGTGAGATAAAACCTTATGGTAATAGATATAAAAATATTCGAGTTTATCAACATTTTTTTTAACAATTATAAGGTTTAATAAGATATAAATATCTTATTCCAAATAATTTTTATTTTTTTTTTAAATGTATTCTTATAAGGGCAATAAAAGTATTTTTTAAAAACCATCTTTAAAATCTCCAATATGAGCACCTTAAATTGGTTTTTAAAATAAATTATAAAAAATCAATCAAATTTAATAAGATGAAAAATCATTTTTCGTCAAAGGTAGTTTCTAATTAAATATTTCTAATTATTTTTTCTAAAATTAATTAGCGCTCATCAAATGAGGGGACAAATCGTCAAACAAGCAAATGAAATCATCACAGAGATTGTATTTGACTGTAATTTCAATTAAATAAAAAAAATTAAAAAGCTTAAATTAATGGCTATGAATTTAAAGTCAGCCAACAATTGTTGAACATTTCTCTCGTTGCTTTCATTTTCCTACGAGCATTGAGCTTTGAGCAACTTGACAATAATGGTAGATCAAACTCGGTAGCATTCTGATTGGAAACAATTACAGGAATTCTTATGCTTCTGAGGTTTCGTTCGGGATAATTTTTTTATAGCTTTTTAAAATATTTTTTAAGTATAAAAAATTTTAAAATAAAAATTTTGTACTAAAATATTGCTTTAAAAAATAGTAAGAAAATTATCCCAAATGAAACACTAGTGTTCATCCTAAAATTTTCTATTCCATGTGACCCACATTTGAAGTCAATGCTATTTTTTTATTAAATTTTAAAAGGTGATTTTTTTTTTCATTTAATTGGATTATTTAAAGTTACATGATTTGGTCTCTATATATAGGGCAATTTTTTAAAACCAGCGGGTATTATGCGAGATTTAGCAAGGGCAGCACGAACGGGAGTTAATTTGGAAATGAGCGGATTCGCCGCAGGGATTAGCGCATTCAAAGAATACGCCGAACATATTGGTGCATTCAAAAAATACGCTGAACCCATTGACGCATTCTTTAAATGCGCCGCATCCATTGAAGCATTCTTAAGAATGTCCATTTGCCCTCGTTTTTCAGAAACACTTTGGCGAACACGGGGACCAAGTCCGTTCTTCGCGCGGCTTTTTCGCTGAATACCGGCGCGTGAATGGAGGGGGGTTCCGGCAAATACCTTAAGTTGAGAGAATTGAGGGGAAATTGATTCCCTTTTGGGATTTATATAAACTCCCTAAACGATTATGCATTCACAAGCAGTTGAGAGAAGAAAGGGTAAGAGTTCTGAGGTATGTTAGTAATTGTTAGCTGTTTAAATTTTTTTTTATTTCAATTAGTTTTATTTAATTTGAAATATGTATATATCGTGACAGTTGCTATGTTCTTGATAATTCTTTGTTGTATGATTAATTATAATTTAATTCGATGTTATTCTTAGAAGTATAATTTTTTAATAAAGTTTTTGAGATTAAAGTTGGATGGAGGCGTGGTGAAATTTGTAATGATTTTTTTTATATATGTTGTCATGAAATTTATAAATTTAAATAAATTTCATTGTGAATTTGTTTTGATAAACTCATTTATTTGGGGAACGACATGAGAGATTCTTTTAATGAATTGTGTTCTAATTTTTCTTATTATTTGTAATTTTTTTTGGATAAAAAAATTTTTATAGGCATTAAAATTTTATTTTTTGGCAATTAATTTTGTGGAATATATCGTTGATTACAAAAATTTTAATCATAAGATACTAAAATGAGATTTGAGATAAAGCATGTAATTATTTTTTAAATATTATCCTTAAAATTGTTGATGAAATTGCTATACAATTTTATTTACATTTACAGTTTATATTCTTAATTTTCTAGAAAACTAAAATTTTTTTTCAAGAAATTGTAAATATATATATGTTTCATGAAATTGTACATATAAAATTTTTGAATAAAAAATTAATTTTAATAGTAAATAAACATTTTTCATGTATTATTGAAATTAGAACTATACATCCAATAATTATGCATTAAAATGTAAATTTCATGAAATTGCAAATATAAAATTTTTTAATAAAATATTATTTTTAATAGTAAATAAATATTTTTCATATATTATTGAAATTAGAACTATACATCCAATAATTGTACATTAAAATGTAAATTTCATGAACTTGTAAATATAAAATTTTTTAATAAAATATTAATTTTAATAGTAAATAATCATTTTTCATATATTATTGAAATTAGAACTATACATCCAATAATTATAAATTAAAATGTAAATTTCATGAAATTGTAAATATAAAATTTTTGAATAAAATATTAATTTTAATAGTAAATAAACATTTTTCATATATTATTTAAATTAGAACTATACATCCAATAATTTTACATTAAAATGTGAATTTCATGAAATTGTAAAAATAATTTTTTGAATAAAATATAATTTTTTGTAATAGTAAATAAATATTTTTAATATATTATTGAAATTAGAACTATACAATTTTTATAATGAAGATATACTTTTCCTAACATTTAATTTTAAAATTTGTAATATACATCCAATAGTCGTTAATATATACTAATAAGATAGTTTATTTTGATTATTAGCATTGTAGAATTTTATTAGAATGATCATCACATAAAAATACTTTTGCATATGTTAAAATAGATACGTTACAACAACCACAATAACATTGAATTATTGTTGTTAGTTATAAATTATAAGGATGATATATTGATAATAATTATGGAGTTCTTAACTAGGAAAAAATCAATTAACGGAAAATTCATAGGAAAATAGTATAATTTGAGAATGACTACATTATGTGTAACATAATAGGCATTAGTTTGGATAACAATTTTCTACTTAGTACATAAATATGCAAACTAAAGAGGTACTAATGGTTATAATTTAATTAGCCTGATTTAAGATGAAATTATTTTCAAAATTGAGCATTTAAATATATCTTGATTACTAATCATTAACCCTCATGAATATTTAAGTAGATATCATTTGATTACTATAAATATAGATCGGGTATATTATGCGAGTTAATTCGTTGGAAATATTAAAATAATCTTAAAAAATTTAAATAAATTTTTAACTTCTGTAGTATGCATTGTTGATGTAATAAGTTTGTTCAATATTCGAATAAAAATTTAGAGAGTTATTATGGTGAATTCATACTCTTGAACATAATCAAAGGATTTACGTAAGTTCAGTATGTCACAATTGATGCTATATTTTGGGGGAGAGTTGCGTGTTTCGAACGAGTTCACACCAACATATATTGGCGGAAGAAATAGCCCACTCCTTGTCGATGACAATATTTCCCTTGGAATGTTAAAATTATGAATTATGCGTGCACTTAGGAAAAATTCAACAACAAACACTGTTAACCTCACATGTCGTTTCCGTGATAATGGTGGATTTTGTGCGACATATGTCGTCGATGATGAGGTATGCGAGTTCATGTTGATGGAGGCTAGAGCACATGCTGTCGTCGTCTACGTGGCCTTACCGGTCAGTGCAAGAGACTGCCTGAGAAGCTTTGAAATTAATTTTCATGGCTGCCTTAATTAGTTTATGTGAGTGACCCAGTTACCTACAACAACAGTTTCCGTCACGACCTAGTGTGAGTGAACGTCCAACTTGGGAGACACCTAATTAAACTCAATTAGAAGATATCCACCCCTCCAGGCCTTACTTGCATCGTACTTTGCAAAATGAGAATTACACGATGGAATTTTTCCAAGGTCTTGGAGATGAAGTAGATGGGTACGAAACGATGAATAGCGGTAGTACTAATTCATCACATGGTGGAAGCGTAGGATTGGACACCCATATTTCTATGGGAGAATACAACAACACAGAATTAAATGGGCAAGCGTTTATTCAAGATCATGCAAGACAAAACCTTAATGGCTTAGATGGGATGAACGCCAATAATGATTTTGCCAAAACTGCTCGGACAACTCAACAGTGGGATGGTGATGAACCCTGCGTGAACGTAGTTAGCTCAACAGAAGCACACATTCCAACAGAACTGTATAAAGGTCAGATATTTCATACAAATGAAGACTTGCAAAGTGCAATAAACGGATGGTCGATTGTTCAGAATGTTCAATATTTAAATTCAACATCCAACAAAAGTCAGTTGAGTATCACATGTGTCCAACATGATAATCCTGACCGCCCCTGCCTTTGACGCTTACATGCAGCACAAAGTAAAAGACTAGGTGGGCTATAGAAAATGAGGGCAAGTGGGCATTCTTAAGAATGCGCTAATGGGTTTGGCGCATTCAAACGACGCATTCTTTGAATGCGCTAATCCCTGTGGCGAATCCGCTAGTTTCCAAATTAACTCCTATTCGTGCTGCTCTTGCTAAATCTCACATAATACCTGCTCGTTTTAAAAAAATGGCCCTATATATCATGAATACCACAATTAAAATTGTCAATCAAATCTCCTCACCTCCCTGTACAGTTTGACATATGCGTCAGTTTTTTTATAATTAGTTACATTTCTTTTGAGTTTTACATAATATTATATTTCAAGTATGTTTTGGGCAGTACATATAAAACATTTATTATGATATAAGTCAGGTCAGTGCTAATAAATGATCTTATGACGATCCGTCTTAATAATGAATATATTTTTATTGAAAAAAATTATTTCAAAATAACTTAATGCAAAATGTATTCGGATGACCTTAAAAAATAAAAGCCCTTGAATTTATATTTACTAGTATAAATGCACGTGCACAAAATGCACGTTGCTAGAAATGAATGGGAATAGTATAGTAATACGATGGATACACTAATCTTTATAAAAATTTTAAATTATGAGATTAATACATAATGGAGCATTTAGTGGCATATACAATAATATAATGCATCTGTGTATAATCATATAACATGCAATAAATAAAATTTTTAGCTCATCTTATAGCTTTATCTTATTTAAGTATACAACAAGTACATAATGCAGCACTCCCGCCTTCCGCCCATAAAGTGTGAATTTAGGTGGGGAATAAATTTGCACAATGCTAGTCATCATAGGTCCAATTGCCAATCGGAAAATAGAATCCAAACATTTATCTTTTCCATGCGAGGGAAAAGGAGAGACCGATTGATTCCTCTTCCCTTTCGCATTCCCCTTCTTTTTCTTTCACCCGTTGTTGGCCCTATCAATGCCCTTCCCATCAAGATTCTGTGGTGACTTACACGTCTTGTAACAATAAAATTTAAGTGTTAAATATATAAATGTAATATATTTAAGTGATATGCATGTAAATCCCCTTTTAAAAAATGCAAATAAGATAAACATGCATAAAAAAGTATGATTTTGCATGAACATTTTCTATACCTTCATTAGCATGATAACTTAATATGATCATAAAATACATAACATTTTGATAACTATACCAAACAAAGCATAAGATTACTTATAAGACAAAACTTGGAAATATCATTTAATGCATTCATTTAGTGAATGTTTAAGTAAAAAACTACCAGAAACAAGGCAAATGAGAAGCAAAATGAAATGAGGCCAACCAAACCAAAAATGATGATCGCTCACTTGCGCTAAGGAAACCCTCAAACTACTGCATGTCTTTCTTGGATTTCAATGGCCATCCTTGATATCATCACCTGCAACTTTGTCTTAACTACTAATATGATCTGCAAAAGAAATCATTAATAAAATTAAATATTTCATTTGATTAAATCTTTTTTAAAATAAAACACTGCTTTTATTTTTCCTTATAATAAGTGGCATTATTAATATCCACAACATTATATACAATCCTGTAATGTGGAATAAATAATATGAAGCCATGGCATTTTATAAGTAGAAGTGTAAAATAAAAATGTTTATTCCATTAGAACTTACCATGAACGTTAAGAAGCAAGAAGATCCTTTCGCTATATGAAAAATAAAGCAATGAAAAAGTGATTCAAAAGAGAGACCCTCTAGCTGTCCCATACAAAGCCTAAGGGTCTATTTGAGATGGCTGTAAGTTTTTGTAAAGGTGGTAGTAAATTCATTGTGGAGAAAGTTTTTTTTTTTTGAAGTTGTAAAAAATAAGGCTTCGTTTGAGACGGTTTTTTTACTGTTTCTTAAAGCAGCTTTAGAGTACAAAAATTTTAATTTTTGTATTAGAAAGCTGTTTTAAGAAGCAGTAAGAAGTCGTCCCAAACAAAGCCTAAATTTTTAATATATAACTTTCTAAAAAGCTGTGAGAAAGTATTAGTCCAAAACAAAGTAATCAGAAAACTATACCAAATAGACCCTAAAATTTTATGTATAAAAGAGGTAAGATCTATATATATTGTACAAATATGGCTTCTAGCAGAATAAAAGCAGCAAGATTCAGTTGTTTATTAATTATTTACCTAATTCCGACAACAACCTTAAAATCATCTTCAAAGGCCCTTTTGATATATTTTTGAAAATCAAATTTGCTTCCTGAAAATAAATGAACCTGTAGAACATAGTATGATTAGTTTAGATCTTGAAAGATAACTCTAAACTTATGAACAAAACTAAGCAGACTAACAAATATAAATCCTAGTCTCATTGCCAAATAATTAGCTTAATTTACAGACTAATCAAAAAAACTGACGAAGGAAACTTGCCTACAAAGAATAAGAGAGTAAATATATAAATAATCCTCTCTCACTCACTTATTATCATTCGTGTATATGTTAAAATGGTCACTATAGGACCATTAAAGTAAATATGTAAAATCAAACATAATGCAACATTTTATAGGAGCATAGATTGAAGGTTCAAATTTGATAATCCAAAAGTGATCAAGAAAACCACGTAGAAATAATAATTAAGTATTTATACCAATCAAATATTAGTTTGATGGGTAATCCTATGAACTTCTTATAAGAAATGATAATTCATTGTAAAAGCCCAAAGTAGGCCTTCGATTATACCAATTTAGCCCTATATATCATATCATTTTTTTATTAAGCCCCTCAATCATACAAAATTGATGCCAGAGCATCCCTTAGGGACTAAATTCAATCAATTTTCTATAGCCGAGAGACAAAATTGGGATCAGATTTTGTATCTCAATTTCCATCAATTTCAACTCAAGGAACTATCGATTTTATATAGTCGAGAGACTAAACTGGAAAAATATGATACTCTATGACTAAATTAATTACATAAGAATCAACATGAATACACCATATGATTTAGAATTACAAGTAAGAAGAAAAAAAGAAGTAGTAATTTCTTAGTGAGTAGTGTCTTAAGCAAGTTATAATATCAATTTCAGGAGTACAATAGGATTGAATTTAAAAGTTGTAATTTGAACAACAAAATTCTTCTATTTAATGTAGACTAACTACAACTATCATAATATACATTTGCAAATCAAAAGTGATAAATTCATTACCTAATATGTCAAGCCGAAAGATTAGAGAGCCGTAAATGAAATTCAAATCATGAAAGAGCTAAGGAAAAAAGTTGAGAATAGTTTAGACAAATATATATGATGGAGAGAAAATACAACGTCCACGATTTTGGAGGCTCGAACTGTTTGTTGAACTTTGATGGTGATGGTTTCCTTCATCCTCAAAAGAGTTGAATGCGAGTCAAAAGAGTGGAATGCATAGGCCTAAGAAACGTTATTGAAGTTATAGAAATTAGAAATAGAAGAGATTGAAATAATTGGAGAAGAAACCTACATATGGAAGAACTTGAGCAAGCTGAAAAGTCCAAAAAGAATGAATTTGCCAAAATGCTTATGTATATTTAAAAGATGTTCACATCTAGATAAATAATTAACTAATAATTAAGAGATATTAGCATATTAATTAAACAAGGAATTTGAGAAGTTAAGCTATTTTATATTGAATGATTTTGATTGTAATCATCAACTTAGATTAAATAAAATGAAAAGCTAGAATTTCTTTGTTTCATATGAGAATATTTATAAGTCATTTTTATAATAGTAGTACATCATTAATTAATATTTATTTCTTAACTTTAATTACCAAAAATTTAAATTAATTAACTAATTCATTATTAAAATATTATTTATGTATTATTGATCAATAAGAATAAATATCATTTATAACTTTTTGAAATGAATAAATTAATAAATCAAATTATTTTGAAAATGAGTAAATATAACATAAGAAGAGTTGGAAGTATCATTAATAACTTTTATATTGTGATAATAGTTAAGTGTTTAAGAAGTCGTTGATTTTTGAAGCTGAGTATTTATTTTGTATAAGTTATTATTGCTACTACTATTTTTTTTTATACCAATCAATAATAGATTTTAGACCTTAAAAGCATGCACAACAAACAAAGTGATAACTACGATCGATCAACATCAGAAAATCTAAAAGAAAATCACAAAAGCCAGAGTACAAACTCGCAACACAAAATACACTATAGTTAATCCGAAGAACTACTGCAGCTAAGCAAATAAAGCTACCTACAAGAAGGGAAATTTAGTAGTAATCGTATGCAGATAAATATTGCTCCTCTCATTTTGCCATCATGATCTTGACAAATTCTTCATAGTTGATATGACCGTCTCCGTCAACATCAGCTTCGCGAATCATTTCATCAACCTCCTCATTGGTCAGCTTTTCACTGAGGTTAGTCATGACATGGCGAAGTTCGGCAGCTAAGATGAAACCGTTTTGAACCTTGTTGAACTCGCGGAAGGCTTCCTTGAGCTCTTCCTCAGAGTTGGCGTCCTTCATCTTGCAAGCAATCAGGTAAAGGAATTCAGGGAAATCAATAGTTCCATTGCCATGGGTATCAACCTCGTTGATCATGTCCTGTAGCTTTGCCTTGGTGGGGTTCTGACCAAGAGATGTCATCACAGTTCCGAGCTCCTTAGTGGAAATGCAACCATCTCCGTCCTTATCGAAGAGGTTGAAAGCCTCCTTGAACTTGGAGGTCTGATCGCCTGTAAGTTGATCTACCATATCAACCCTTATCGATTTAAAAAAAAAAGGAATGAAAGAGAAGAAATGAGCGACTCTGTGGTCTATGCCCTCGCCTATCGTTGCTACTACTATGATGAAGTGAATTGTCGATTGTAGGGTTTAGGACATACATGGATATATGAAGTCCCTCCCACACCCAAACTTCCATTCCTTATATAGAAATTAAAATGACCATGACTACAAATACAAATAGAAGATAATATTGGGCACGGTTCGTCTTCTAGCAAATCACAAGTGCGATTCAACTTCCAGCATTTATTGTGAATGTTAGTTATAAGAAGGTTTAATGAAAACGGACGGGAATGCCAGAATTGGAATGAATCCCGATTGCAATTTCGGCGAGTTTGCTATTTCGCCTTCCACCGATCGCACTTAATGCGAGTAGACTAAGGATGGTGAACCGGAATACGAAAGGTTATAATAAAATTCTATAAATAAATAGATATAGGGAAGAAGAACGATTTTAGTAGAAGTTGAAGAGGCTCAAATATATGAAGAATAAACCTACGGATAAAATGGCAGAGAGCAGGAAGTTCAGGGCAAGCGACATTAATGAGCATTAATTTTTATAATTATTATATATTTTTCGATTTATTAATTAGTTATAATACAATGAAGGGACGAGATTATTTTATAAGAAATAAAACGAATGGCTAAGATTTGATGTGGAAGAAAATTCAAGCGGCTTTTATAATAGTAGTATAGATATTAATATAATTCATGATATCATATATAATATTAATCTGCACATAAATTAAAAAACCTACAAATTTATTATGATGTGTGATATATTATCAAAAAATTTATCTTGATTGGGCACGAATCTCGAGGAAAAGCTAAATAAAAAACTTTCAAAATTAATTCTAAGACCATCCGCACTCCGATTTTAGCAAACTTATAGTCTAACTGAACATCTCGAAAAAATGAACCCAACGACACCAAATTCGATCCAATCTGAGCTCAAATGGGTACAAATTGAGGGCTTGGAGCATGTTTGGAAGCTTCAAACTTGGATGATCAAATGATTTCCAAATGTGAAATGCTTATAGTCGAATCAAGCGGCTCAGCGAGTCGAATCCAACGAGCCCAAAATCGCCAAATTTTACATCATTAAGATACTTGAATTCTCAATAAACGGATTATGATCAAGGTAATCAATATCGACCGTATATTAAAAACACTCCCAACATGCACTTGACCTTCTCCATATTTAATAGCCATGTCACTTCCAAACAACTATAAATAGACCCCCTTTTCTTCACAAAGGAGGAGAGAAAAAAGAGAAGAAAAGGAGAGAAAGAATGAAGAGAAATTTGAGATCTCTCTTGCCACCAAGCTCCTCCTCGACCACCACCCGGATACCAGCCGTTGTCAGACTTCTGCTCGGCCACCAACCTACTATGGACTTCTGCCCAGCCACCAGTCAACACTGACTTTCGTCCGGCCACCGACTGACGTCGGGCTTCTACCTAGCCACCGACTGATGTCGGGCTTCTACCCAGCCACCAATCGACGCCGAAATTCTTCCCGACCACCGACAGTCGCTAAACTTCCGCACGATCACCGACCGTCGCTGGATTTTTTCCCCGCCATCAACCTTCGCAAGAATTTTGCCCGGCCACCAGTCGACGCCAGACTTACGCCCCACCACCGACAGTCACTGGACTTCCATCCAGCCACCGACCGTCGCTGGACTTTCGTCCGGCCACCGACTGTCACTGGACTTCCACTCGGCCACTGACTGATGTCGAGCTTCCGCTCGTCCACCAGCCGACGTCGGATTTCTGCTCGGCCACAGACCATCGGCGGACTTCTACTCGGCCATCGACCATCGTCATACTTTCGCACAGCCACCGACTGAGACCAAACTTCCGCCCAGCAGCCGAACGTCACCGGACCTCTGTCCGTCCACCGTTCGTCGCTAGTTTTCTGCCTGACTCTCAATATTTTTGTAATTCCGCTGTCTCCAACTTAAATGATAGATCAAGCTTTGTAATATATTCAAGTACTAATAGAATAATTTCGACTGGGCTAGACCCCGTAGTATTTTCCCTTTCCAGGATTTTCCGCATAAAAATTCTAGTGTTTTATCTTCTTTGTTTGTGTGCTGATTATTCGTGCAATCCTAAGGCAAAAAAATAACTCACTCTACTGCCACATATATTCTTCCCCGCAACAATATGTTTTACGCAGCTCATCTTGATCTATGAGTTGGGAGCTTTGACTATCAATCAAGAGATCTTAGATTTGAGTCATGAGTAAATGATGTGTGTATGAGTTTTTCTTACTTGGCCTAAACATCAAAAAAAAAATAATAATAATAAGAGTAAACCTTATTTGAAGGGCATCTTAATGTGAAGTGATTGTTAGTTATATAGTAGTTGAAAGAGAATAAATATTGCAGGTTAAGAATGTAGCAACTAGTTTAGATCCAGAGTTGAGTTAAATATTAAAGGCCATAGCACAATGGAAACTTGGAAAGGGTTGTTTAATGCCCCAGTCCATTGTGGCGCACATTTGAATTTCGAGCATATCGAGCCGTGGCTCTGCGGTTAAGATAAAAAAAAATATCTTTCTATGAGGTCCATGCTCAAATTGCTTAAAAATGCAGGAAATTGACCTAGCAAGTACTGTGCGATAACTATGTTAAAAAGTTCTTATAAAGGGAACTTAATTCACAATGCGCATTTGGTTGCTTTATGCTAAAATCTTGATTTGAAAACTGATGAATCTAATTAAGTTTGAGACTTACATTTTATTTGAAATAATTTTTTTATTTCTTTTTACAACAATAAATTTTGGTATTAAAAAATTATTTCAAAAAGCAATAGAAAAATTGTCCCAAATGAAGTTTTTATTTGATTCAGTAAGAATTTAATATTAATTTTGAACTTTAAAAATGATTTATTTTTTTTTCAAATTTAATCATATTTATTTTGCACACAAAATAAATGAAAATTTTATTATTTTTAAAAGATTTTTTTTACAAGTAATTAATTGAGTTCTTCCCTGTAAGTAGTGAATGACTTTGTAATAAGTATCACAATAAGTGGATGTTTGATTGAATGTAATGCAAGTTATTCTAGTTTATTTTTGAGGTAAAGTAAAATTATTCAATTTTGAGTGAAAACGATTTTCATTGCAACCTAGCTATATTGTCACCACCTTTGCCATCACTGTCTACCCGTCACCAGCCACTACAAGCAACTACCCATCGCTGCAACCTACCACTGATCACCTACGGCTTTAGCAGCTCATCGTCGTCCACCAACATCGCCAGCCCCATCACCCGTCCATAGTCATCGTCAGCGTTGCCGACCAACCACGATTATTTTGGACTTCACATTGCATTCAATTTACTTAAAGTCAAATAAAATAATTGATCTTATTTATTCCTTTACATTCATCCAAAAAATTTCAAATAACTTATATTTCTTTTACTGTGATTTTCCTTTTCAGCAAATCAAATAGCCCCTAAGTCAAAAACAAATTGTCTTATATCATAATTATTTAAAAAAAAAAACTTTTTCACTCCTCCAATATTAGGTAAATAAATAAAATTATCATGATCAACGTGAAAACCTTGCAGTGGTTTGTTTAGGAAAAATAATGGAACTCATTGGTAGAGATGAATAGAACTATCAGACATTTCGCGTTCTTCTGACCCCCCGGCCTTCTTCAGCCCTATCGGCCTTCTTCATTGTGGGCTAGGCCCAAACTTGAATGGGCCTTTTTTATGAGAACGTGTAAATCATCGTACAAAATGAAGCACACTAAAAAAAAAAAAAAAAGACAAAGTATAACCCTCAAATATTCTTTGTTAACACATAAATATAACTGAATTTTCCACAGCAAGTTCAATCAAGATTAACAAATAATTTACTATTAAGTGCTTAATTAATGTTATTAATATAGAATATAATATAATATAATTATCATAAGCCATTATCAAATCAGATAAACTTTTTTTACTACAAAAGATCCTCAATTATAATATTTATTTAAATGATATTTTTTTAAGCTTAAGCCAATTGACAAAGAATTTGTTAATATGAAGCCTATAAATTATTTTGACTGGATCATGATTCAATACATTCACCTTATTTATTATATTTTATAGCAATAATTGATTATCACAAGTTTTTTTTTACATTGAGTTCTCTACTTCAGAATAAGGATATTCTTCTTCAAGTGTTGCTTTACACCTCGACTTGAATATCTCAAATTGTTCTTCTCTTGAATAAGGTGCTACTCTTCAATGTTATTGTGCAACTTTGTTTATTTATCTTAGGTTTCCATTTCTAAGAAGGGAATATCCTTCTTTAGATAAAAGTTAGCTCTAAGATTGCTTTGCACCTTGACTTACGAATATTGAGTTTTGATACTCTTCTTTACGATTGTTTAGCACTTTTATTTTCATATCATGGGTTCCTCTTCTCTAGAAGGATAATACTCTTCTTCAAGGTTGCTCTAGACATTGATTTTTATATCTTGTGCTCATATTTTTTAAAAGAAGGATAATCTATTTCAAATTTTCTTCTCACCTTGACTTTTATATATTTCCTAGGTTCCTCTAATCTTAGAGGAAGGACACCTCTCTTCAACATTGACCATTACTTAGAACTCAAGCTTAATAAGTCATAAAACTAAGCTTGAATCTCTATTTCTTAGTTTAATAACTCATATGGCTGATTTGGTGTTCCTAGTTCATCAAGCCATAAGGCTTAGTTGTCATGTTAACTCAATAAAAATGGAAGTTAAGTCTACACCTTGATTTTCTTACTCTACAAGTCATAGGATCAACCTTGAACCTTTCTCCTAGTTAAGAATGACCTAGTGTCAAAGTAGTATTCATAGTTTAATAATGCATATAGTTTTTATATCATATCAACTCAACAAAATATAATAGTTGAGTAAACACTTCAGTTCTTAGCTCAGTATGTTGTAGGACCAAACTTGAATCCTTTTTCTAGTTCAACAAGTTGTGTGGTTGAATGAATTTTTCAAGCTTGATAAGTTATAGGGTTGAGCTATCATGTTGGCTTAATAAGCTCTAGTAACAATGCCAAAACTTCCATTCTTAGCTCAACAATCTTAGGTCCAAAAATGAATCACTTTCTTGATTTAAAAAGCCTATGATTGAACTAATTTTCTTAGCTCAACAAGGAACCATGTTAAGCAATTTTCTTGATTCAAAATGCTTTAGTGATTGGGTCAAAACTTTGATCCTCTTGACCACAGCAAAATTTTCCTTTTTTCCCCTTAGTACACTTATCAAAGTCAACATAAGCACATGCATTGCACTTTTGTTGAATCCACCATGACTACTAATGGTTTATTTATTAACCTCTTTTTGGACATGCATGCCAATCTCATCCTACCATTAAAATTCATATGTTAGACTCAACCTACCTTATTTTGCTTTACAACCCATTGGTTGTATTAGGATTAGGCCCATGTCTCCCTGACCCAACCTTTTCTCATATACCACATAACTTGACCTAGTGAACACATTGAGGACTCTAAGATGTCTTAGGTGACCCATACACAAATTAACTCACCAAGATCAAAATAAATTTAACATGGATAGCCCATGCCTCATTATTAGTTCATCAAGTCACCCTAAACATACCATTATCTCGTATAATTCATTTAGGTCAATCCATCACAACCATCCTAACCCTAATCCCATGACCCCATTTGGTTAATATAAGACAAGGTAGAACCTAGGCAACCATGGACACATGTGATGACCAATTAGGGCGTAAGCCTAACCTAAGTGCTTAAGACCTATGCCAGGCCCTAATCCAATTTGGCCCTTAATCATTAGGTGATTTTAGGCCCATTAACCCACTTTTGGTATATATGATCAAATTTAAGATGAACCTAAGCCCTAATTTACTAACACTATATATATATATATATATATATATATATATATATATATATATATATATATATATATATATATATATATATCACTCTCAAGTAGAGAGGCTAAATTTGTATCTACTTGTTTACTCAAAAGAAGAATAATGTTTTTGAGGGATTTTGAATAAAAAGAGAGATAAAATATCGAAGTGAGAAGTCTATAGAGGTATGCTCCAAGAAGCATCTCAATAATTGTCTTTGAACTTCTTGAGGGAGGATCAAAATCAATGTAATTTATTTTATAACTTTTAACATTGAAATTTATGATATATAGCTTTTTATTCGAGCTATGCTATGAATTGAAGCATGCACCATCATATTTAAAAGGAGTATATATAAATTATCATAAGAAGATAAGAAATATATCCTGATAATATAATAAGCGAGATGATGTGTAGCCATTGATTAACAGAGATTGTTATATCTCCTAGGTCATAGTTACTATTAATAATAGTGACAAAAGACACACAAAGATCAATTATAATTTCAAGAACAATAAATAAAAATACCTTTTATTTAAATAAATATGTATGGACGAATAACTAGTCTGATCTAACCATATCAGGAATCAGCAAGTAAACAACTAATTTTTTTTTTGGTTTGATCTAACCATATCAAGAAAACTTTTTATTGGTCACTTAAATAGGTTATATAGGTGCGAGCCTTAGTGCCAATTGTTAGAGATAAAATTAGGTATCATATTTTTTACTTTTGTCTTTAAAATCATTTTAGCGACCTCTTTGTGTATGAATGTTAATAATTAAGTTTCTTTTATAATTATGCTAAAAAGACTAACATCTGTCATCACCAATAATATTAGCAATAACAACTATCTCTTTATTGCGTGAATGTTCTAAAATGATAATTGTTACATAATATATATAAGATGATAAATTTTAATTACCTTAGATCAATAGAAAATATTTTTAAACATAAAAATAGATTATAGATAAGAAAAATAAATTTAATAACTACGAATATTATTATTAATTAAATAATTTTGCAGTCCCATCGGCAGCCGTCTTAGCTCAGCCGGTAGAGCGCATGGCTTTTAACCATGTGGTCGTGGGTTCGATTCCCACAGACGGCGTTTTATAATATTTCAACATTTGATTAATATATGGAAATGATTCCTCACCTCTTATTCCAATTTTAAAAAACTCCCAATTTAATAATTAAATTTATGTTTTTTTTTTAAATTTTGGCCTTACTGATCATGATATAAACGCAAATATATAAAACTTAAGTTTAAATATTATCAATACTATTTGGCAAGTAATTCTTTTATAGATAATTTTGATCTTTCTTTTTTTTTGTTTTAATTAAAAAAATTCATTAAGAGTAAAATAAATCATCAAGCCTCTTCCAATCGCACTCCCTCTTAGGACCAAGCCCCGTCACAACACAATCATTTCAACTTCGGCTTAACATGAAGAAGAATGTTAAGCCTCTTCACTCGTTTGATTTCACGTTTCTTCAGTTCCTTCTCTTTCTTAGGTATTAGGCCTCTTCGAGAAATAATAATTTCTTTTTTGGATTTTGTGTGACAAATAGTGCTAAGCATCTTCACAACATAGTCATTTCTTCTTCAACTTCGCGTGGAAAAGTGTTTTGAAAGAGTCCCTAAAGAAACTTCTTTGCCTTCTTCTACGACACCGCTTCACGATGTAGCCATTTCTTCTTCAGCTTCACGTGAAGAAAAGTTTTGAAAGTGTCGTTAAAGAAGCTTCTTAGTCTTCTTCTATGATATTATTCCTGTCGGATCGGAAGTCACGAAAAGAGCTTTCCACATGCTTCATATGAAGAAGAGTTTTAAAAGGGTCACTAAATATTATATTTATAAATATAGATATGTCATATGTTAACGGCGTGCTAATTTTATTCTGATTCCATTTCAACTTTTTAAAAAGTATGTTTAAATATATTATTTGATTTTCATATTTAGATTTTTTTTGGACCTTAAGTTAGGGTGGGGAAACTACGAACTCCGATATAGAAACACAATTGAAATAAAAAAATAAAAATAGAAAAATGCTCTAATAATTTACACAGCTTCATAATCGATGATTACATTTTGTTATTATAAACTTTACTGTCTATAGCTTATTGTTTAGAAAATATAACGTTCATTTCTCTTTTCAATATGAGATTATATATTTTATTCACAAGGTAAAAGTTATGGTTCATAAGAATAAAGTAATTAATTAACAAAGATTAGGAGACTATAAGTTGTCAGGTAAACATTACAAAGAATGTCCATCATAAAAAATTGCCAAAATGTTACATCATAATTCTTGTTGTGAGGGTTCAGCTATGTGCATAGTTAAACTCAACACTATAATTACAAGTTCAAACCCCTATGATTAAGGCTTCATTTAAGATAGCTTTCTTACTGCTTTGTTTTTCAGATCACAATCATACTTTTATTTCGCCACTACTTTTTGATAGCTTTGGATAAATTTTTGTACTACGAAGATACTATCTACAACAGCTTTCAAAAAAGTTGTTTCTCCAGAGCAGCTTTACAATCATCTTTAAAAAAAGTTGTAGTCATCCTAAATGGACCCTAATGGTCAATCAAACTAATTTATGATTGTGGCAAATACAATTTTATCATATTCAATTAGATTAATTTTTGTTGAACAAATTTTCAAATATTACAATCAAATTTTAATCATGATGAGGTTTAAAATTATTGAATTTATTTTTAAGATGAGTGTAATATATAAGAGAGTCTTAAATGAAAAAAATATATATCCTGAATTTAATTTATGATAAATTTAAAAAATTAAAATTGTTTAAAATAGTGTAATATATAAATATCAATGAATAATATTATAATTATCTCAAAATAAATTTAATAATTTTGATATTCATCTTGATTAAAGAAAAACTTCTCTTTTTTTTTTCTTACTTCCAAGAAAATTGCTCTAATTTGGCAAGCTCAACCCACTAATTTTTAGAAGCTAATGTAAAAAAATTCCCTCCTCTTGTCATGAATAGTTGCTTTCTTCCCTTTGTTATAATCAAAAAGTAATTCATAACAAGCCTTCATTCTTTCCATTTGTCTTTCCTTTACATTTGCATGTTTATGGCATCCCAATCACCCTCTCATTCAATATCTTGCTGTCTGCCACCACCTTCTCTCTCTCTCTCTCTCTCTCTCTCTCTCTCTCTCTCTCCCTTATCTACTTTGAACTATATTACTAAAAATTAAGCCAAATAAAACTAATAGCAAATTAATTCTTATGATTTAAAAATTATAATTATACAAATTCTTCCAAAATTAGACCCCGGGTTACAAAATATGCGATTGGGTGTAGATGAGCCTATAAGATCAAATGCATATCCAATGGATTCATAAATAAATACAATGCTCCTCTCGTTGCCAAAGATTACACACAACAAGAACGAATTGATTTTCAAGATACTTTTTTCTCCCGTGGCCAAAATAGTTACTATAAAACTTCTTGTTACCATTGCGACCAATCAAAATTGGGTTCTAAATCAACTAGATATCAATAATGTTTTTTTATATGACGATTTTCTAGAAGAAGTTTACATAGAGTTGCCTTTTGGTTATCAAGGCAAGGGGGAGGTTTTCCACAAAGGACACAAACAAGTTTACTGATTTCATAGATTTATTTATGGACTCAAACAAGCCTCTCAACATTGGTATTCACAATTTCCTAACTCACTTATTTCATTCGATTTTATTCAATAAAAATCAGATTGCTCTTTGATCACCATAGGTACAGGTTTGGACTTCATTGCTTTATTTTTTTTTATGTGGATGCCATTATTATTACAAGACCATCTATAGGCGCTACTAAATTTTTAAAAACCTTTTTACATACTCATTTGTAACTCTTGGATCTCGATGAGTTAAAATTGTGGACCTCCGAGAGGACACAAACAAACACCGCCGCCCCGCGAAGGGAGACAATATTTGTTGCCAATGGGAGGGCAGATTCGATCACACATACGATTAACCATTGAGGATAGTGGCTCTCACCAGCACACCCCGATGGATAACGATATGTATGATCTAATCACAACGGGTTTCCCACACCCGATACATTAGCTCGAATGGGGTTTATTTGAGAGTGGGATGCGGTTTCCCACGGGCGCAAGCCCCCATGGTTAATTACATCTCAAGCCGGAGCCTGAGAAAACTCTCGATTAAGGATTCTACATTATTCTTTCTAAATTGGGATTGGCACATAGGGCAGAGGCTAGTAAATCCTACTCGAAGGGAAAGAAAGATTCAACTAGGCTTAGTCAACATGCACGGCTCAGATCAACATCCGGAGGGACTAAGGTAGTGAGAAGAAACTGGAGAAAATAAATAAATCATGCACTCGAAGCATGAATGAGAGAAGGATGGAGGTGGCGTCATTCGTGTGACGCGGATATGTAGGGCTTATGGTCTCTGGAAGACAGGAAACCTACCTACGGATGAGGCATACTACGAAATAATAGTAGCATTGAATCCTAAATCTAATGGATTTAGTGTTCTACGCAACACTAACACCCGTGTCCTAGCTAATGCAATGCAAAATCTGGACTTACCCTAGCCTGGAAGGGGGAGCCAGCTAACCACCTAATCGCTTCAAAACCATGAGTCCGGTCATTTTTATGAGAGATAGGTGGGTTGGTTATAGTTCTCGGAAGTAGGGCCGACGTCTAGAGGATTTCCTAGTTGGCCCCGGACTGATGTTGGGTGAATGCTCCTAGAACTAATGCAATTAAAATTTTACTTTAGTTAGTTTCTAATGCAATGCATGCAAGTTGAAGTATACAAATCAGATATGCACAGAATTTTAAAAAGGGTTATAAAAATAATTTTTAGAATTAGACTGGGCTTCCCCAGGTCCGGCACCTCATCCTCATAGGTCAGATTATCCGGACTCTACCCGCAGGCGGGGAAGTGTCTCATAGAAGGAGAGAAGAAATGCATTAATATGCATGTGACCCCGGACGATTCTAGCAATTCCCTAAGTCGTTAAGTTTCTAAATTGCTTAAACCTTAAAATTTTAAATATTAGTTGCGAGTAAAAAAAGTTTTAGTCCTTAGAGAGCCTAACGAAATCCAGGCTAAAACAAAAGCGGCATGCAGATCGCCAATAAACTATGAAAAGCATACAACCTATACGCAATCATCATCCAATCAAACATAATACATAATTAAAAAAATTAATTAAATGTCCATAGGCCAACTGCCCTTAATTACAACCCAGGGTCTGCAGAAAATTAAAGTGGCCGGGCACCACTGCCAACAACCCGGATTTCTAATCCTAAGACTGACGCAAGTTATTTTGAGTGGAATACTCTTGTTCTTCATCTCCTTGATCTTCTCCTCCTTGGACTCCTCGAATCTCAGCTTCGTTGGACTCCTCGGGTAGTAGAATGATCCAAATTTGGATTCCCAAATAGAAAAGGACTATCCTCATATTGGGTGTCCTTTTCTCTTTGGGCATCCAATCTTTGGACCTCAGTATCCCCACTTAAAATAGACTTTCACAACTCAATACCAAGTTACAAATAATTTACATTAAATGAAAGCAGTAAATCTAGATTCCCCTGCAAGGTTATTCTAATAAAAGTCATCCCAAGCAGTTTAATATATCACAAGTAGTTATATCAGTGCAGAAAAATAAACACACTTGGCCACACTCTTATCCATTTGGGGGATAAGAATTCTGGAGCACCTGTAGCAGGCATTTATTTATGATAATGATTATTAATTTAGCTCCCTTTATTTTAGCGCTGTATGAGCGTGGCCACCTGCATAAGACTGAGTCAGTATAAAATGTCCGTAACTTAGGAGTAGGTCTAACGCACAAGTAATCACATCATGGACCAACTACAGTGCAATAATAAAATAAACAAACACAGCAGGTCAAAGCAGACAACACACGTGCCACATATAAGAGCGATCATAACACAGAAAAGCAGCACATAAAAGAAAGTATCGGCCTAACCTAGAACAAGGAGTGGTGCCTTGGCAACAGTTCTATGTGTGTGTAATAAGCTGTGTGGCTTTGGGTAGGTGCTATGTTAGACAGTTAGTTCAAATTACTTTGAGTTTGAGTTTGTTGAAGGTCAAAAGGGGAGAGTTTAATTACAGTTTAAATATTAGTAAATTATGGTCCATTTTTGGTTAGTTTAGTCTATGGATCTATTTTAATACTTAGGGTGATAATCTTTAAAGTTTAAGTTATATTAGCAGGTTTTAGAAGGTCTGAGGTCTACTTATCCGCTGGATTAAGGGGATCCAAAAGGGTCACTATTAGAAATAGGTTAGATTTTAGAGTTCTAGCATCTTTATTAAATATTAGACCTTACCACGAGTAATTAGACTATTAGTTTGCTGAATTTGGAGTTCTCTATACAAAGATATGATTTTAGGAGTTTCGGACCCTAGTTGTTAGACTACGGTTGACCGAGGGGTTGACCTTTTAAATTAGGCTAATTTCAGGAAAATCAGTATTTTTAGTGGATTTTAGAGCTTAATTAGAGTTGAATGCTTTTTAGTTTACTCAATTTGGAATTTTCTAGAGTTAGTTTTAATTTTCTGAAGTTCGGGTATTAGAAGGTCTTTTAGATTCGAGTTGAGTTTGTTTCCTAATTTTATAACTCCTAGAATTTGAGTTTGTTTTAATGAATTTTACTTAGTTAATATTTGATTAAGGAGTGATTAATATTTTAATTAGATTTTAGTTCAAGTTTATGTTCAAATTCTACCTCATAGTGATTTCGTGTGTTGATTATAGCTTGATTGGGAGCTAAAAGCTTTAGTGCGTCTGATTTAGATTATTATCAATTTTATTAATTAATTATTAATGAATTAAAATAAACTATCTTTAGGATATCGTGTCACTAAGTTTTCTATATTTTATGTCTCTATCTTAAGGGAGCATGCATCCTAAGTCTAAGTTTTCTAAGACTCGGTCCTTAATTTTTTTTGTCCTTAGGTGTCACTAAAGTTATGGGACGGAAAAGAACTTGTTTCTAACCCTTTAGACATTCGCACATATGTAAATGGATTTAGGGATCTATAATAAAATAAGAGAAGAAAATTACTTAAGAATTGAAGTTTCTACAGGGCCTTAAAGGTGGGGGAACGTGCACACAGAAGTCTCCCTAAAAGTTTTCTAAGTTTTAAGAAACTCACTACACCGGGGGCTATGACCCGGTGGTTCCGCCCGTAGCATCCCCACCAGAATGAATGGGGGCGACTGATGCTCGGATCCGATTGTCCAAGCTCCTTCGTATGCGCTCCAGTTGCTTTTCACTTTTACTCTTCCAGTAGTACCTCGCAAATAATAGCAAGAGAGCAAATATAGAATGAGAGTAGACACCATTCAAAGAGAAACACAACTAAGCAATAATTAATTTAAAATAATTAAATGATTAATTTAAAATAGTTAAGGTTTACAATTTTAAAATTTATCTCAAGTGTATGGAAAGAAAGCATTAAAGGAGCATGTGTAAAAGAGAGATATGAATGAGTGATAATCACATACAAGGTTATGTGTGTACTTAGGTCAATATTTGAAAGTTTCCTGACATTGATAAAGAAGATTAACAAGAAGACGAATTACACAAAGTACATAGAGATTCATTGTCATAGAGCATAGAAGAAGACTGTACATGAATCATGCAAGAATTTGCTAACGTAAACATCAATCCTCACACTACATAGCTTCAAACATACACAAGAAATCTTCCAATATAGGCAAAACATCTTTCCCCCTCTTTTTTTTATTGCATCAATTCTATACATGCTCATAGTTGGAATGGTGAAATGAATGGAACTATCTATCATAATTATCAAACTCTTCATAATACTAAGTGGTTGTGTTATATTAAGATTTATGAATGTATATGAGTGTCTTGTTACAACAATAATTGTTCTCTTTCAAGACTAAACATGCTTCTAACAAATTATGAATCATATAAACGTGTGAGTGTGCCGACTAAGCATGCTTCATGACAATAATTAAAACTACATATACACAGGTTGGTAGGAATAACTCATATGCACTACCCTTTTGCTAATCTACATGACATGCTCTTAGTATTTACAAAACTTTGCAACTGAATCTAATTCTAACCATACTTTAAATGTCATATTGCAATACCCTAACAAGGATATCCTTTTTATTATAAAAATCATGGATCATAAAGTGATAATCATAATCAACAATGTGCTCTAAAAAAAATGTCTCATTTACCAAATATAAACTTGAGAAGAATCATAATGTAAGCAAGTTAATGACATAAATATGTATATATCCACTATTGATGAATCCTATAAATAAGCTTTTACAATAATAGGTAATTTTCATGCCTCAACAAAATATTAAAGAATTTTTATTATATTCACTTTACTACAAATCATGATTAAAAAGTATGAGATATCTTATCCCTTGAAAATATGAGAAAATATATTTATACCTTTGAAGTGTGGATATTTATATTAGAAACCCCCTAATCTCCATTCAATGTCATTTTTTTTTATCACAACAACAATTTTTTTTTTAAACTGATATATACGACAACCGAAGTAAATGAACATGTCGGTGAGTAAACACTTTGGTTGAATTATAACAATTGGCAGGCAACAAAACATAAAGTTTTATACAATGAAAACTCTATCATAAATCCATAAATATTCAAAATCAAATATATGACACTGATGGGGTACTGAGTGTGAAGCTAGGAATAATCTTTCAAAAGATCATAATAGTGCACCGACAAATCAAGGATCTATTTGATTTATCTCCCATCACAACTAATGAAATTCTCAATGAAAATAAGCATGAAATGTTCTCATTCAATGGGAATAAGTCTAAGAAAATAATGATGTATTGAAGACGATAACACACACATCTTAAATTCGAGCGGACAAAAATAGACGAATCTCTTTAGAGACCACGCATTGCAATAGTCATTACACATTTCACATAAAATAAAAAAAAATCATATTACAATATGTTGCTACTTGGTCCAAGCTATAAAACAAATAATCAAAGGCCCTTTTATCTAAATAAATATTAAGATATACCAATAACCGATTATCCAAATGATGGAATCTCTAAATTCAGTAAATGAATAATACATTCAATTATATCAAGTAATTACATACTTTCATTCACATCAGACAACTACTAAACTCTACCGCAGCTTTTTTTGTCATATGCTATAATTCCAGTTGAAAGTAAAATATAACCCAACAATAAGTAGAAGAATTTCATATAATGAATGAATCCAAGAGCACAATCTCAGGTTACAGAATATAAACAAAATAATACAAAATCTGCAATTTTAGAGTTGAGACATATCTTTCAATAGCTACAAGAAGCTTCACGTTTTGCTTGGCTGAAATCTAGAGCTCGCCTTGGTTGAAATCTGGAGCTCGCATTGGCTGGGCTGTCCCAACAGCAAAGGAAAACGAGCCAGAGTTGCCTGCCAATTCCAGAGACGGAGCCAGGGGGAGATTTTGGTGTCGGGTGCCTTTGCTCCAGCGAATAGAGGGAGTCGGATAGGGAGAGTTGTTCTTTATGCTTCATGTATTCCAACTCATCGGGCATATCATCTGCCTCATCAATAGCATCTCGCAGCTGCCATATCCATTCGTTGAAAGCTGGGCTCTAATTACTAATTTGTGCTTGGTTAGCGACAAAAACGACAGCTTGGATCTTGGGGTGGTTCTCTCGCAGCCTTTCCAGCTCCTTCTGCAAGCCCGTCTGCCATCCAACTTGTTCTTTGGTAATCAGAGCAAGCTTTGATGATCTTGTTCAGGATTGGACCAACGAACCATCCCGCCACCTCCATGGCACACTGTAGCAAAGGGGAATGCCAATGTTGACTAGGGCAGGGACGTCGGCAAGCAAGGCTCCGGATTCTGTTTGGGATCTTGGAGCTGGGGTTCCGAACCGGAAGGGGCGACGGGGGCTTCGATTCAGATCGGGGAGGAGAACCAGAGCGAGAGGTCAAGGAGCTTGCGAATGCCAGGAGCTCGAGCCAAGAACCGGGAGGAGGAAGAGGGCTGCTGCTGTGGTCGGGTGAGGCTTCGAGAGAACAGAGTGTAGGGAGAAGGCTTGCGGCTCCTGTCGACATCTCCCCCAAAGGGCCTGGCTGGTTGTGGGAATAAGATGGTGTAATGTGGCTGGAGCTCGAGAGAGAGATCCCCGGGTTTTTGGGATCCGCCCCTTCCATATCAGCGAGACAGGGAGGTTCGTTCTCCCTTCTTCTCGAGCCAGAGCCGGAGAGATCTCCATTCAGCGCTCCTTAATGTCCAATGCCGAAATCCTGCCATTTTTTTTTAAAATCCTTCCATATACGTCTCTGTTAACGGTGCGATCTCGGCTGAATTCTGATTGCAGCAATAAATGTAAATCCTAAATTTAGGAAGTCAATTAAAATGATTTAGGAAGTTAATTAAACTTTAATTGGAATCAAATTTAAACGCATTGAACAAAATAAATGAATAAATAAATCATGTTCAAAATCAGGTCCAATTCGAGTCAATTTGGGCTCGGTCGAATTTAATTAATGAAATTAGGTCGGAATAAATTCGAATTATGTTTGAATCAAGCCCGGCGAGGCTCAAATAAATTAATCTAGCATAACAGAAAACAATTAGGCCTAATTTGACTAGATTCGAGCTAATGCAAGCTCGAATTGGACTCGACGGGGCTTAAATATATCGATCAAGGATAACTAAACCTCTTCGGGTCTAATTCGACTAGATCTGAGTCGTCCTGAGTTCAAATTAGGCTCGGCTAGGTTCAATTAAGCTGACCGAACATGCTCAAGGGTGCTCGTAGGAAAAGGAGGTCAACAAAAATATATTCATAGGCTCGGAATCGCTCGATCCAAATCTGTAATTGTTTTATCCAAATGCCATTACACACCTCAGTTATTAGAGGACACAAGATTGTTAGCATTTAAACAAACTAATAATCCCATGGATCCAAACAACAAATTAAATGCTTCCGACTAGTACCTTCTTTCGAATGCGTCACACTATATACGACTAATTGGTAAACTTTTGTAACTAACTTTGTCCCGTCCAAATATTTATTTCGCCGTTCATAAATTGAGTCAATATCTATCTAAACCCAGAACTTCTCACTTGACAACAACACATTATATCCGACGCCACTTAAAGTCAACACAAAGACAATGAATTTTTTTTTCTTTAGTTAATCTACCACAAAAGTAAAACTTGTTCTGATGCAGATTGAGGATCTTGTTTGAGCACAAAAATTAGTTAGCATATTATGCTTCTTTTTTGGAGACTCGATGATTTCTTGAAAAGCGAAAAAGTAAAAGGTCATTTCAAGATCTTCTGTAGAAATTTCTACAAAACTTGTAGCAATAGTCAGCGAGTTAGTTTTTATTGATAAGCTTCTACACGATTGTCCCATAAAGACAGTAGGATGCACCCTCTTTTTATGTGACAATCAAGCAGCCATCCACATCGCCACAAATCTAACGCTACATGAACAAACTAAACCGAATTTGAATTAGTTTCTTACATATTCATCAAACTAATTCAAATTCGGTTTAACTATCAACTTGCAGAAATATTTACCAAGGCTCTACCATTAGCCCAGCTTTCCTTTCTCATATCCAAGATAGCCATCCAGGATATCCATAGTCTACCTTGAAAGAGAGTACTATTTTATGTAGATAAAAAGAAAGTAATAAATTTTAATTTTTTTTCCCTCTTGTTCTCCTTCAAGGCACCACAAAATAAATTCAATGAGTTTAAAGTTCTTTCTAAACAAACTTTTGATCAGAGCATCCTAGTTTAATTTCTTTCCTTCTCAAAACACTCATAGATATAATAAAATTTTGGCCATATCTATTTTACAAAACTTTTTATCAAATAAACAAATTCTTTGTAGTAACTAAATGAAAAAAAAAATGTCATTTTATACTGATAAAATTTATATTAGAATTAACTTTTTTGTCTTTATATTTATATTGAGATTAATACATCATTTAAATATCCTCTATAATATTTGGGTTACTTTCTTTATTTTCTTTGCGCTCCAACTTTTTAAATTCGGTTGAGTTGACTTTCTCTTCAAGTATCAAAATCAACTAAGTAAATGAAATATACTGTAGAATAAAAGTGAATTGATGAACTGACTCTATAAAGTTTATTCTTTATTCTCTTTTGATTTGAGCCGCAAAAATTTATTTGCAGAAAATAAGAAGAAGTGAATGTAGAGAACATGCGCAGCTTATTTTAGTCTGTTGGTTGGGAGCACTGACTACAAATGAAAAGGTTTAGAGTTCGAGTGTTGCGTATGTGATGTGTGTGTGAATTTGCCTTAATTTGTCTAAATGCCCAAAATAAATAAATACAGAGAATATCATCATGATTAGGCGAGCATGCATAATAATGACAAAATAAAAATTCTTTTATAATCCTTACTCTTATAGATACGAACAAAAAATATTACAGTGGTGATAATCCTATCTCTATCATTAAGACTTTTTTGAGATAGTTTTCTTACTATTTTTTACAGCAGCTTTATACTACGAAAATTTTCTAAAACAACAAAATAATAATGGCAAAAAACTATCCCAGTCAAAGCCTAAATGGGGGAGATGAAGCTATAAATAAGTTATATAAGTTACTTTTATCATTAGAAGTATATGCAGCCAACACAATTCAATTATGGTTGTCCAATCAACATTAGATGTCCATGATTCTCTTTTTAAAACATATTATGTATATATTTTTTCAAACAGCCATAAGGATATCTTTATTTTTAAAAATAGATAACCCTAATTATTCAAAGTGGATTAATTATAGTTAAGATTGTTAATTATAATCTTTGTATTAGCATATATATCAAAGAATATTTGAATCATATGTGAATGTTCAATCAACTCTATAAATGATTTGATTGTCATTCTAATATTCTTTATTCAGATGAGAATTTTAAAGGATGATAATGACATAGATTAATATTCTCTATGGATCATATTGATTCATTTGTGATGTCATAATCTCTCTCAGCTTGCTCCCTCATTCACTTTGTGCATGTAGATGCATGACTTACATCTACAAATATTTATTTATTTCTTCATTGAGACAGATATATCATTATTTAGATCAATTTGAGCCAATTTAGGTTTTGTTTAGGACGGCTTTCTTACTGCTTCGTAAAGCAGCTTTCTAGTACAAAATTTTTAATTTTTGTACTAGAAAGCTGCTATAAGAAGCAGGAATAAAACCATCTCAAATGAAGCCTTACTCTTCAAATACCCATGATCATGAATGACTTAAGTGATGATCGAAATCGCCATCACAATCATATATTATGATGCATAATTCATAATGGCAAGTTGATGAGAGCATGAGAGTTGAACATCCAATACTATATTTTAAAGTTCAGATCTATTCTTGAACATATTCGACTACTAAATCATGAATTGATTAAATATTTCATTTCAAATTTCTACTCAAATTTAATTTAATTTCCTTTCATATATGAATAAGTTAAAATTAAAAATTACTTCAAAATTCAAGATGCTCGTGAAGAAAAAAGTCACCACTAAATTCAAATAAAATGATTTTGCTTTATATATCAATAAATTTTTTTATATTATCCAAAAAATAGTTGGCTTCGTGGGCTTCCATGGAGTAGTGTCGCATTATACATTCAGATGTTTGAGATGACGGAGACAGGCTGTGTGGGCTTTGTGTGTGGTCATTCTCCAAAATGAAGGCCCATCGCTATCGTTGAGAGTGGTAATAGTTCAATAGTCGTTTTCAAACATTTGTTTTCTTGGCCCACTAATTAACTCCACCGCTACCAACCCTCATTGTCTTATTGATCACCCCTCTGTTCCCAATTTTTATCAAAATCGACGGCAACTGAAGCAAAACAAACTTAAATCATTGAATAAAAGAAATAAAGATTAATCAAAATCAAATTAAATATATGGAATCAAAATTATTTCATTTTAAAGTCAAATGAAATTAATTCATTAGCAAATCATTTAAATCAAATGAAGTTCAGAGTGATCAATCAAGCCAACAAACAACCTAAATCAAATCAGATCAAATCAAAGGTAAAATGAAATAAATGAAAAATAAAATAAAATTTGTAAGTCGATGATTTTTTTCAAATTCATAGAAAATGATTTCGGTCTTTGATCAATGATTAAAGGAGAGGCATCGTAACAATTTCTGTGTCAAGATTATGGGCTATGTGCCATTGGAAAATATTAACTCCTTGAACTCATAAATATTCGACAGGCAAAATCCTATCTTGCTGAACCTATTACGGGAGTGAAGTAGTTATCTGGTGCTTAAATTTAGTACGTTGGATTTTGGTGGCACACATTGATTCCCCACCATTATCTTATAATTATTTGTCTGTCATATATTTCAAATGTTGGAAATCAAAGCGTGCCATTGAGAAAAAAATATTTATATCTTGGCTCTTGAGTAGAACTCTTGCAAGAGAAAAATTATTATATGCGGTGTTTGAACTCATCTGGAGGCCAATGCACAGTACATTGAATGACATGATGATTGGTCTCTGGATGCGTTCGGACACCACACAGGATAATATCTCCTTGCAAGAAACCTACCCCAAATTAAGTTACTTGTGCACTAAGTATGTAATTAAATGATTAATTAATACAATTAATACTCTTAAGAATACGTGAACTACAATTAAGAAATTTTGTTCGGAACATTGGCTCAAAATTCTTCATATTTATCATCTAAGATCAACTTTTGAAGCCCTTAATGAAAAATTCGAATTATAAAGTTAGCTACTTCTTAGCATATTGCTTAACACTTTCCTTATTGCTTCATAACAGAACTTTTTACTAATTAAAATTTATTTACATAATTTGTTTTTATAAATTAAATATAATTAAATTTATTACCGAAGCAATAATTAATGCGAACAGAATTCAGTTATAAGATTTAAATTATAATTCTTAGAATTTTATTAATTACATTAATTGCCATTCACATGAAAACTCAATTCCCAAATAAAAACTGAAACGAAAAGTAAAAAAAATAGAAAAAAATCATTTCTATTTTAGTTAGGCGAAATGACGACAAAATAAAAACTAACCAATCATGTGCGTGCTTCCACTACAGAACAAAGCAATTTCCACTATCAACTTCACTTTATTCCTTCAAATTAATTTTATATTTTAAAAATATATTTATTTTTTGAAGTTAATTCATAATTAAAAAAATTGATAAAAATATTAAAAAATTATTGTCAAAATTTTAATCCACTTCAAAATTAAATTTTGTTGCTCCATTCAAAAAATTTAAAAACTTTTGTAATAATTATATATATTTATATTAATTTAATTCCAATAATTAAAATTTTTCCTTCGGGAAATATAGCTTTAGTGCTTCCTTAAAAATTATAAAAAAAAAATACTACAAATTTACTTTCATTGCATTGCACCTCAAATTTACAGTTCCTGTTAAAAATTTTGAAAAAAAGGCAAAGAAAATTAGGAAAACCATAGTTTCATTCGGGTTGCCTCTCTTGCCTCTCTGCCCTCTGGTCCTCATCTGTGGTCCCATTCGCGGTCCTCTCATTCCCACCATTCTCCAACTTGCTGTCACCGTTACCGTTACCCTCGCCGTCGCCGTCGGCGTTCCTATCTCCGAACGATGACGCCCGGCTAGACATCGGCGTCGCGAGAAATGTCGGCTTCTTCTCTCCGGCCATGATCACCACAATCCTCTCCTCATAAACCGTCGCGGCCAGCTTCAGGTCACCCTCGCCGGACTTCTCAGCATCCTCTCCGGCGGCCGGAGCGCTGCCATCGCCGTCGCCCTCGAGGTACCCGGAAAGCTTCCAGTAGGAGCAGGCGAGGATGAGGAGAGCGAAGGCAATCAAACCGAGCATCGCCGCAAGCCCGCCGAAGAGATATGGCACCGGCGAGTGCCAAGCCGAATGGTTGGCAACGGTGGCGCTCGCCGCCGGCGACTTTGCCGGATTTTCTTGGGGGAAAGTTGCTCCAGGTCTCATGATTAGCAGTGAAATGTGAAGAAAGAAGGTGTTTGGATACAGGAGGGTGTGGTGATGGGTATTTATAGGGTGGGAATGAAGGAAGAGAAATTTTTTATGTATGCGAAGATTTTTGCCAATATTTTTAAAGTTTGCTAATTTGCAATTGTGGTATAGGGTGGGCCCCATAAAAATTACAGCAGAAATAGCTCTAGGGCAATATTATCGTACAGCCGTTCGATTGAGATTAGACGGCTTAGATTCATGCATGTTTAGGTTTGCAAAAACAATAGTATTTTGATTCGATTGGATTTTGGTTGTGTGATATGAATATGGCGGTCATATATTATGGTTTTGAAATAGTCGACAATAACAAAAAAAAATGGCTAAGAAAACCCTCAAGCCAAAGGAAAAATTATTAGCTGCGGACACCGGATGTAGCTCTACGTCCGGACTTCACTAGAATGACGCCACGTATTTAGCACGTGTTATGACAACTTTCGCTTGGCCGACGACCCGACTCGGATTGGACGCGAAAAATTAAAAAAACCTGTCCTTTTTTTACTAATTTCTAGGTAATACCGAGTATTTTTTCGGTAATACCGAGTAATTTTTGGTAATACCGAGTAATTCCTAGGTAATACCGAGTAATACCTAGGTAATACCGAGTAATTCTTCAGTAATACCTAGTAATTCCTAGGTAATACCGAGTAATACCTAGGTAATTCATAGGTAATACCGAGTAATTCTTTGGTAATACCGGAGTAATTCTTCAGTAATACCGCACGTGCATCATTTGAACTTCTCGGCGAAAAGGGTCGCTGGGTCTTCGGGTCGCTACGTGGCGCCATTCTAGTGGAGTCCGGACGTAGAGCTACGTCCGGTGTCTGCACCTAATAATTTTTCCAAGCAAAGGGGGAGAGAAAGGCTTCCTTATCAAATAAATAATTATTTTTTTAGAATTTTCTTATTGCATATATATATTATTAGAGTAAAATTTTGCATATATAATTACATTTTATATATTTATTTATATATATTTTAAAGTGTGTTGTCCTTTGAAATCAATGCATTTCTTTTTTTTTAATATTTTTATTAAAATTTCGTTAAAAATAAATACATAAGTTTTAATTGAAATTTTAGACATTTATTTGTAACTTTATTTTAAAGAATATCAAGTAAATTTTAGCTGCAATTATATTAAAATGATTGAATTTGAAACTCACTTAAATTAGCTGAAATGAAAATATTTTAAAGAATTGCGTGTAAATGTTAGCCCTCGACCTAAACGATCTACTTCGTTTTCTCCTTTGTGTCTCTCTCACGACTTGCGACTCACGACCTCGAGCACAACTTTGGTTTTCCCTTTCGCTCCTCTCTTGCCCCCAAACGGAGATCGCCTGTGATAAATATTTATGTCTTCTAAGCTCTAAAAACAATGCTATTTGCATTCTAAATTTTGATTTTACAGCTCCTCTTAGCTCCGATAATGAGACGGCAAACAGAATTATTTTAATTTAGCCCCGCCAAATAAAATTTCTGGCTCCACCACTGCCTAATAGGCTCAATTTCGATTAGCTTGATCATATCTAATTAATACTTATCAAAATAGGCACTTATATTCAATTGTATATTTAAAAATAAATATTGCATTAAGTTATGAAGCTCAATTAATGAATTGTGAAGAAACTTTTTATGCATACTAAATATTCATAATAATGAGTATTTTTCAAGCGGTTTTATTACAGCCTTTTATGTGGCGCTCTCCTCCGCTCTGCTAGGGCTTTTGCCCTAGCTCCCGCCGGTGGTTCTCTTGCTGTGGTGACGCTTTTCGTGCGTGGCCGGCATGTTACCGAAGCTCTGTGACCCAGGTTTTTTAGAGGCTTCTGCCTCCTCTCGCTCGTTTTTGGATGTCATTACGGGCTCGTCTAATGTTTCGAATTTTCCTGAGCTTAGGGTTTCTTCCTTTCGTGGTATTCCTTCTCTTTGGATCTCGGAACAAGAAATTTCGGCTCTTGCGGTGCCTTTCCAGTTTTCTCTGGTCGGTTTTTTTCCCTCGAATCGTCCTTCCTTGGACTCTATCCGCCGTTTTTTCTTTAATCTGAAATTGAACGGTGAATTTTCTGTGACTTTGTTGGACTTGTCGCATATCCTTATTAAGCTAAAAAACGATCTCGATTATTGTCGTGTTTTTTTCCATGGTTCTTACTTAGTTTACAATTGCTATATGAAGCTTACTAAGTGGTCGCCTCTGGTGGATTTCGGGGTTGAGTCACCGATTGTTCCCATTTGGGTTTCTTTCCCTCAACTGTGGCCCCATCTTTTCTCTCCGCGTATCCTGCATGGCTTAGGTTTAATTTTTGGCAAACCCCTTAAAATTGACACTGCTACCTCCATTGGTTCCAGGTCGTCCTTAGCTCGTGTGTTGGTTGAATTGGATGTGACTAAATCCTATCCCGATAGAGTCTGGTTAGGTCCTGAGTCATCTGGTTATGTGCAGCAAGTCGTTTTGGAGGATTTCCCCCCTATTGTTCTTTGTGTAAAAAATTTGGGCATTTCTCTGGCAATTGCCGTCCGGTGGCTGATTTTCTGGTGGCGTCTACCGTTAAGGATTTGATTAATCCTGAACCGATTATCTCTTCTTCCCCCATTGAGTCTGATTAATGTATCTCTGATAAACATGTTAATGAGGATGCGATTTTGCCTTTGTTGGAGGTTGCTGGTGTTATGCAGGTGGATGCTTCTTTAGATAATAACAATGTGCAGTTAGCTGTGGTTGATTTGGTTTCTGCTGCTGATGTTGTTGCTGTTACTGAAGTGCCTGTTTCTGGTGGTGTGCTGGGTGGGGTGGTGTCAGACCCGCCCAGTTTACCTGGTATTAATGGACCTGTTGTGGCTATGGAGGGTGTGGTTTTGCCTCGACCGCCTCATGACCGTGTGCTTGACTCTGGTGATGGTTTGACGAGTGTTGACGTTGTTTCACCTATGGTTAACATTGCTGGCCAATTGGTTGAACATTCGAATATGCTGGCTTCCCCTATAGTACCTGCTGCTGATAATGCTTCAATTTCGTTAGTGGAGGTGCCTGTAAAATTAATTGAGCCGCATGTTTTGGTGCATCATGTGGGTGGCTACTCTGGGCTGGATGTGAGCGCTCAAATCGATTGGCTTCATGATTCGTCTGAGTTTGAATCTGACTCTGGTTCCTCTTTGGAGTCTGAGGGGTGGGTTGATACTGGGAATTCTTTTGCCCTCCTGCGGAACAGGCCGGTTGTGCCTGTCTCTCGTGGGAGGAGTCGTGGGAGGGGTTATCGGGGGAGGTAAATTTTTGGTCTGTCATCTGGGGTTGTCTTTTGGGCGGTGCTGTTGCCTGTTGGTTTACTTTTCTTTGCCACAAGCTTATTACCTGGGCTTGGTGATGATCAGGATTTTGTTCATTTGGGAGTTGGTTCTATCAGGCGATGATGTGCCTGGGGCTCGCTTTTTTCTTGGCTTGGCTCATGGCAACCTTTGGTGGTCGTCTTTTATTCGTGTGGGTTGGCTGGTTCGCGTTCCGCTTCACCAAATTGGATGATCTGAGCTACTCCTTTTGAAAGCTGGAAGCCTCTGGCAATTACTGAGCCTTGGGATTGATTGTTGCTACTATTTATTTCCTGTATTTGTTGGATCTATGCTTTGTGTATCATCTTTTTTGATCTAATGAAATTTTTGTGTTTAAAAATAATAATAATAATAATAATAATAATAATAATAATAATAATAATAATAATAATGAGTATTTTAAAGATTTCACATATAGTATTTTTTGTCCTAATTTTTTTCATTATAGAAGAGGCGATATTGGTAGAGTTTTTTAATGAAGAGAGAGTGGAAAAACATAATAACCGAGAGGCTCTGAATTATTCTTCTCAAAATTTTTTAAAACCATCATAATGACACATATAGTGGCAAAGATATGAGGTGGATAAAAATTATGTGAACTTGTTTATAAATTTTGGGTGTATTTTATTATTATATTTTTTTATTTTTTCTTTGTTATTTTAGTTAGATGTTATTTGATTCTCAATACATCAAACACCCTATGAGGAAGATGTTTGATAATATAAAGCTGTGATAAATAACTAATAACCGACAAAATCTAATCAACCCAAATAATATTTTGACAAAATTGAAATATATGAAATTAATCAATAAATAACAAAGAATAATAAATTAAATACGACGACATTCATCATTGATTCAGGGCTTTAGATATTTCATACTTACAAATAGTACGCAATTGCATATTTATATATGTCATAGTTTAGTTTTTTTTTATAGATTTTATATATAATATAAGTAAACAAAATAACTGTTAGAGTTATTGAAAGTAATCATAATCACATAAATATTATGAAATGTGTCTAATATTATATATATTATTTTTATAATATATTCTCTTTATTGATGACATCCTATTCATTATTATTTCTATTATTCTATTATGTTATCTATATATACATAATACCATATCAATATATTATTCAACTCAATAATAGTCATTATAATTTTAGCTTTTAACATATCACAATTTTTCTTATATATAATTTTCAACTAAGATATATCTCAAATGTATGCTAATTTTTTATATGAAAAAATTGTTTATAGGTAATGTGCATTAAAAAAATGGTTTTCTATTTGTGCAAGAATCGGAATGCATTGTAGAGGAAGCAATTGGGACCCAAATATTAATTACTTGGAATGAATAATTTCATTTGTGTAGGAATGTTTATGTTGGTGATGGAATCATGAAAGTGTGTTGGAATGTAATTGGAGGATGTTGGCATGGACTTATCCAAATGAGGGGCCCTTTTATGCAAATGGGAGGAAAAGATGTTATATTTGCGTGAAGAAAGATATACAATTTGCATAATTGCATATGCAGGAAAAGCCATATGGAGATATGTAGCCTGATGAAAGCGCACTATGTGTGCAAGGGACCTACTGAGGGTAGAGAGAGAGAGAGGTTATGATGGATGTTAAACAAAGAGAGAGAGAGAGAGAGAGAGAGAGAGAGAGAGAGAGAGAGAGGTTATGATGGTGGTGGGCTCTCCCTTCTCCCTCTTCTTTCTCTTTGGCATTTGGATTATGAAATGTTTAAAGCTATTCTATCTAAAGGGAAAGTAAATAATTAAATATAATGGCTTATGGGATTAGGATCAAGCTTACAAGTAAATCAGATTTTAAATTAAGTTTAATATGATTGTAAGTGTCTTGAAAAATCAAATGAGAATTTATTATTGAATTTTTTTTAAGTAAAGAATTTTGATTTTTAATTAAAACTATATATGGATTCAGTTTGGATCCTGTGTACTTGATATGTTGATCTAATTAAAGTTTAATTTTATATAATTAATTATTAAAAAAAATTAGGGTCAAGATAAATTTAAACTACTGAATTTAATTTAAGATAAGTATAAAATATAGATAAATAATTAAAAAAAATTAGGGGATTATAATGTTTCAAAGCATTAAAATGCTCGTAATAGCATAAAATCTTATTAATAATTAGGGGAATCAAATTAACTACTAAATAATTGTATTAGCATTATATCAATATTACATCAATCGTCCCTAATCTAATTCATTATATCATAATTAGGGATGAGCCATAATCCCACTTAATTAACCTATGCTGGCAGGGTGATAATTCAAAGGGTTAAATATATAACAAAATAAAAACAATTTTCAATCACAATTGCAATAAGCTCTATCCCAACAGAAGGTATAAAGCCACCTCGTTCTTCTTTCCATGCAAAGCCAATGGAAATAGGAATCCTAAAACACTATTTGATAGATATCTAAATAGAAAAAAGAAGTTCTTAGATATTCTGAATAGTCTTAGATGGGAGCATCCAAAGCCTTTTATTAATGGATAGTTTCTTATATTAAAATAATAATTTCTGTAAAATAAATTTTTTAAATGATTTTCTACACTTGTAAAATAAGGCTTTGTTCGGGACGACTTTCTTACTTCTTCTTAAAGTAGCTTTTTAGTATCAAAATTTTAATTTTTGTACTAAAAAGTTGCTTTAAGAAGCAATAAAAAAGTTGTCTCGAACGAAATCTTAAGCTATACAATAACACTTTCTTTAAAATATATAATTTTTTTGACAAAATATACTTATAGTTAAACATGATGATTTCTTGAATGAATTAAAAAGTTAATCAAAATTTTGATAAAGACATAATTAAATAATTATCTTTTTAATTAAGTTTAAAAACTATGCTTAAAATATACTTTAAATTTAATATTAATGTTTTTTATGAAAAAAATGCCTGATAATTGCTTGTTCATCATACTATTTAAAATATGTGAAAATATAGCTAAAAATTTCTAATTGTGATAAAAAATATTGATCTTGTGTATAAAAAAAAGGACAAGTCAACCGGTTATACTTATTTCCTTACCAATAATTAACACATAATCTTATGATTCATTTTTCATCCCTAAAAAGGATATTAAAAAAAGGCTTATTTATGATTTTGTTCTTGAATGTAATTCTAATATATATTTTTATCCAATACTGTAGAGCTCGAGAACATTCTTCATATATATATCTATATGCACATACAAGTTTTTGTGATGGCCATTTAGGCCATAATACTAAAGGAGAAAGGAATAGGTCTTTAATGGGATCATAGGAAAAGTTGTATAAGTGATTCTTTAAAAGGGAACATTTGAGTTGGCAGAAGTTGCATGTTGCTATTGATGATGGTGGTTGAATCATGCGAGGTGTGACATTTGTCATGAATGATATGTTGGTGTCGAAATTTTTTTTTTTTTTACATCATAATATTCTTATGTAAAACATTTTAAGAAGAGTTTTAAAGTCCTTAAATTTATATTGACATTAATGATATATATGATATTATAATTAATTATACTAATCTTAATGAAAATTTGCGATC
Organism: Dendrobium chrysotoxum; assembly: GCA_019925795.1. Classification (NCBI taxonomy): domain Eukaryota; kingdom Viridiplantae; phylum Streptophyta; class Magnoliopsida; order Asparagales; family Orchidaceae; genus Dendrobium; species Dendrobium chrysotoxum. The sequence goes on from CM034307.1 coordinate 57,797,882, forward strand.
ATTGAAATCTATTTTGATGTACTTTTATGGGGATAACACAAATTTTTTATTTAAAATCATATATTTCATTTTTATTTATTAGTCTATGCGTTATATATATAGGAGTCATAATTATTATGTATTTATAATAAATGCAAAAATAGGACTTCACATAAATATAAATAGCATAGATTGTGGTAGCATTAATGCAAGGAATAATATGTTTTTTTTAATAAGTGTGATACTTCCCAATTTTAATTTTCTTGCACTGAATAAGTTATGAATATATAAAATATTTATTACCAAAAATATTTATATTTATTGATATGAAACTTATTTTTTAAATATTGTACATATATCTCCAACTTTAATTACTACTTATTAATATATCACCCCAATTGGTTAGTGTTATTATGGAGGGATTTTTTATTTACTTAAAATAGAATATTCAAACTCTTTAATGAATATCTAGTAAAATAAATCATATATGCACTTAACCATAAAAAAATATTAAATATATTTTCTTATATTCATTTTAGAGAAGATCATCATAATATTTTTATATTTATTTTTTTCATGAAAAATAATACAATGAATATTATAAATATATAATCCTCTAAAATATAAATGTTTATTCTACAAAATAAATAAATAAATGTGCAATGATCAGCTAAAAAAAAGGAAATATTTTTATGTTCAAATTCAGTGAACGAAGGTGTGCTTAAATTCAGCAAATTTGTACCAAGATTAATATATATATATATATATAATTTTTAAATTTTTTTTAAAATTTATTATTCTCAGAATAATTGTACAACTAACTTCAAAAAATACGATAGCTTCTTAAACAGACTCTAAGGCTTCCTTTAGGACAGCTTTCTTACTGTTTTTTAAAGCATATTTATAGTACAAAAATATCATGAATTAAAAATTTACATACTAAAAACTGTTTAGAAAACGGTAAAAAAATCGTCCCAAATAAAATATAAATTTTATTGTTGATCGTTATATGAGCAATAGTTTGAAGCCTACGATACCAGATTAAAGTTTTTTAAAAATTATGTAGTACATTTATAAATTCCTAAATTATAAGTGATATATTAATAAAAAATCTAATTAAAAATAAAAAGCATGATATTCCTTTGGTACGAGCCAAAATAGACTTATTTTATTAATAATTCTTTTAACTAACTGATATTGTTTTTTATCTCCAAAAAATATCTAAGATCCAAATCTATACCAAATATATATTATATTTTCATAATGAGGGCCGTGAATTTTTAAATTTGCATTATGGAATATGTGGTCATTAAAGTTGACAAATTGTTATGATGATACCATGCTAAAACTTATATGACCAATGTCAAATCAATCAAACTCTGTCCATCTTCATGAATTTTACCTGGAAACCACTACATATTAGGAAATAGGAATGATTGAAATAAATGATGAGGTACAGTAATATATATATATATATAAATAATAGTAGTAATATTTATTAATTAAAATTGAAAATATAAATTAAAAGAATAAAAATGTATCTTAATATTTTATTAAATAAGTAAAATTAGGATATAAAAATAATTATAAATAAAAAGATAAATAATATTAGTTGTAAACTAGAATGATAAAAGATCAATTGTAATTTGGGTTTCAAATGAAAGATTAATTAATGAATAATTGATCTGAAGAAAATTATAATTCAATTTGAATTTGTTGATAAAAAACTTTAAAGGTTATTATTTTGCTTAATTTTTATGATAGATTAGGTTTGCCCGAAAAAATTTAGAAGGCAAGGTGATTGCTTATGGTTGATAATGTTTTTTTTTTTTTTGCTACATATTAGAGAATTCAAACGTGGGATAGCAGGAGGAATTTCTTCTCTCAACCAACGAGCCACATGAGCGATCCCGTAATAGTTAGAGTCATTTGTAGCTTCGAGATGGTGGAGGAGTTGAGATTTAGCTGCAGTTTGAAGGCTGTCATGCCGAGACTACTGAGTTAGGAGACGAAGAGGTGGTAGCCATCAAGATGGAAGAAAGGTTGATGTATTTTGGGATGATATATAGAATGAGAGAGATAGAAATGTGAGAGAGATTTGGGAGGGAGGAGATAGGAGGTTGGATCAAGGCTCTAGTACTATGATAGAAAGCATAAAGGGGCTACATATTTGCTTAATTGATTCATATTCTAATATAAATACGCTTATATCTAGGTAAGCAAATATAAAAATAAATAGTAATAATAATAATAGAAAATATTTTCAATAATAACTAATGCAATTCCACTATATGAGAAGTGTATTTTATTACATGAGCTTGTTGGGGATGGCATTACAAGATGAGTGGTGTGTAAAGGAGAAGAAAAGTTCTATGTGGGAGCTCGTTGGTGGCAGGCTTCGAGTAGACCAGCAATATGTAATGAAAAAGCGGATCTCAAGACTATCATTCATTGAGGAAGCCATCACATGATTTGATAGAGTGTTTGTAAGGGAAAAGAAGCTTTTAACAATGAGAGATTATTACGTGCGAAAATCGGACACAGAGAACCGTTCGGTTTTATCTCTGTGAACAGTAAAAGCGTAGTTCACTGCGCTTTACTGTTCACGTAGACAAACCAGACGGTTCTCTGTGTCCGGCCTCCGCACGTAATAATTTCTCTTTTAACAAGAGCTTGGTGATGGCTGGTTCAATGCAATCAGTGACATATGAAAGAGAAGAGATGTTTGAAGTATCGTTGGAACTAAATTTAAATAAGAATTTGAATTTGAATTTGAATTAATTTGATTCATGATAGATTTTCATAAGCAGCCTGCATTTATAATAAACATATATAATATTTCTTCAATCACGCATGAGTCATATAAAGCATCTCAAACATTTTCAATGAACATCTCGTGACTCCATTTTCGAGTGGAGTTTGGAAGAACGCAAGAGAGGGAAATCTGGCTGATTTGAGCATAATGTGGTGAGACTAATGAAATGGTAAAAAGATCTAGTCATCTAACTAAGCATGTGGCGGAGATCCGGATTCCATTTTCCGCCCATGTATACTTCCCCACCCCCACGCAAGCAGCCAAACCCATGTATCTGCTCCTCCGCCGGCGACACTGCATCGAATCCCCACTGTCAACTTGGCCTCAGGTGTGGATGGGACCGCTTCCGTACATTCCGTTCAGGTGTCTGGCGCTTGGCACTATTATCATGAGCAACTCTAACGTCACAGACACCATTCGACGGGGCCGCACAGCATACCGTTACATGTAGTTGGCCAATCCGCCAAGTCAAATAGAGATTACGATATTTGTTGCATGCACTCTCTCTCTCTCTGCAACAACAACAACATCAAATCTTTATCCCACTACGTGAGGTCGGCTACATGAATTTTTTTTCTCCATTGTGTCTCGTTAAAAGTCAAATTCTCATTTAAATCTAATAAAGAAATATCATTTCTAATATTTTCTAACCAAGACTTGTTAGGTCTATCTCTATCTTTCTTAACATAAGTCAAATCAAATACCTCCACTTTTCTAACCGGGTCATCGGAAGGCCGCCGTTTTATGTGACCAAACCATCTAAGGTAACTCTCTCTAATCTTATCTTCCACTAGAACTACTCCAACCTTTTCATGTATATGCTCATTTTGTATCATATCTCTAATTGGGTAAAGCCACTCATCCACCTGAGCATCCTCATCTCTACAACACTTAGTATTATGCTTCTCTTTTAATGACCAACATTCGGCACCATAAAGCATTGCAGGTCTCACCACCATCTTATAGAATTTTCCCTTAAGTTTGAGGGAGACTTTGTTAGGATTTAAAGGAGACAGAAAAATAAAAAAATAATTTCATCGTCTCCAAAAGTCATGTCGAATCATAGAGAAAAGAATTGGAAGCATACCTGGATCCATTGAAATGGGGAATTAAGGTCTTCGATCTTCCACGTTTAAAGCGGCGTTCTCGAGAGACCGCTTCTTTTCACTCAAGATGGGAAATGAGGAAAATGAGAACATTGTTGACCTCAATATTCGAGGTCAATTTCCCCAAATCAATCTCTAGCACCTAGGTCCTCGTAGCCTAGTGTAGATGTCATCCTTAAGATCCCTTTAGGTGGATACCTAGTGGTGTAGCGTCGACTCGACTTGATAACTCGACTCAAATCAAATTAAAATCATTTGAAATTAATAAAAATCAAAATTATTAAGTTCAAATTTAATCGAATCTAATTGGATTAAAATCGGCATCAATCGGAGCTCTTTAATATAAATCAACTCGACATTGAGCCCAACTCACTCGATTCGAGTTCAATTTAATATTGACAGCTCCGATTATTCTAAATTAAATTATCGCAAGTTCAAATTAAAATCGGATCCATGTTAATCAATTTAATTATGTTAATTCAAACTATCCTTATATATATATATATATATAATATTAAAATTTGTTTAAATTTTTTTTTTAATTAAATTCATCTAATTAGTATATAAAATCATTTTTCTATATCTCTTTAAATTAATAAAAAATATATATAATCTATAATTTTATTTGAATTTTAATTAAAGCCTTGACGATTTTGACACCTGTTCAAGCGATCAAATAGGGAGGAGTTGGACCGGTTTAAGACCCACGTTCGCCTCTATTTCTATTCCATTCGCAAACTACCAAGATGAGGTCTCCCACGTTATTCGCAGGCAGTTCGCCAATCCCTCTAATTCGCTGAACCGAGCCCCACTCTGCCCCGTGCTCCCAGTTCGCAATTCCCTCTGGTCTGCTCCCTGTTCGCAAGAAGCCCTCTCTCTGCCATTCGCGAGCCCAAGATCGCAAGAAGCCCTCTCCGACCTGCTACTCCCAGTTCAGAAATCGGCCTACTCTCTCTCTGTTCGCACAACCCAAGCGGAGAACCTCTCCCTCTTCATCGCCTCTCACATTCGTAAGCAAGAAAGACCCAGGCGAAACCCCTCTCTCGGCTCTCTTGCGTGAAGAACAGCCCGTCGCTTCCCCTTTCTTGCGTGGACAGCAGCCCTAGCCGAAGGATCCCTCCTCTGCCCTAGCCGACGCCGGCAATCTTCTCAATCTTGGGTAAATCTTCTTCTTCGTATCACCCTTTCCCTTTCCTATGTTTCTTCCTAATTTCCCTTCTCAATCTTCTTCTTCTCTTGATCTGAAATGGTGGAGCATTCCTTATTTTCTGAAATTATAAATCATTTGTGAAGATTTTCATATTTACTTTATCAAATGTGAAGTTATATGATATATCTTCTTTTCTTGAGATTAAGTAAAGTTTGGCGACAGGATTGCTTCTATTTGTTTAAATATTATGTCTCTTCCTCTTTCTTTTAGACATATTCATGGTAAATAAAGGGATGAAAATTTGATATTATTGCTTAAAAGAAAATGAGGATTATGTTTTTCTAAATTGAAGATATCAAAATCAGTGGCCATTTCTGCTCAGATCAAGTTTCTTATATGGCTAGGTGTAGGATGTTTATGTCCGATTCATGTGGTTTCATATACATATATGTATATATGAAATAATTTGAAAGATAAACTACAATCATATTTGAATCTTAGCATATATATAGATATACATCCTTTGCCTTTATGCAATGCTTACCCTAGCTTATATGAAGAATTTTTTTTTTTATATTAATGAAGAATGGCATTTGGAAAATGGGTAGCATGGAGGTTGTATGAATCATTCTTTTGCTTCATGAGTAATAGTTTGTGGTTGTAAGTCGAGCTTGATATGAGGTATCTAATTGGAGTAAGACTTTATCATTTTATAGTCTATGATTAATCAGAAAGACATATATGCAAATTGTATGTTCTTTTAATGAATTGTGAAAAAGCTTTTCACGTGTCTACTTGCACTCTAAACTATTTTGGAAATAAGTTAGATGCAAATTTCATTCATTTGCTCTCCAGACCATCTTGTAAATGAAATAAAGTGTCTTCACATGTTTTCTTTTTCCGATGGCAAGCATTCGCAATACTCTTTATAGAGTATTTTGGAGAAGATCTGGAGAACTTCCATGTACTTCAAATATAAGTTTTATATAGACCCAAATGTAGTGTTGCATGGTGTTGGTTGGAATGTTCTTTTAAATTCTAGAAAGAGTAAAGTTGCATCAAATTTCACTTCCTCCTTCAATTTACATTGGGTGAAAAATTTGGTTTGAGAAACAGATGTATATGGGTCTGTGGTGGAACATATTTGGTGAGAATTGTTATGCATGGTTGTGCTTCATTCAATATGCGCGACATCTCATATTTTGGGAAAAGAAAGGGGTTTGGAGTAGTGAATTTTATATCGTATTGCTCGAATGAAGTATGTGATGTTGAAAGATAAAGTGTATTATGTGTATCTTTTAGAAAGTGAAAGGATTGGTTTAAGAAGTGGCATGTGTGTGCTTAAGAGGTGATTACATGATCTTTGGAAAGTGAAAAGTGTATTTATTTTGAAAGGTGATGTGTAAGAAAATGAAGAGTGAATTGTGAAATTTCAAAAGGTAGAGTCTTTTGACATTTATGCATGTTTGAGGTTGAAAGTGTGTATTTTGAAAGGTTTTTGAGAAAAGAGTGTGGGTTTATGTTGAAAGGTAAAATGTGTGTGTGTGTGTAGTTTTGAAGAAACAAATTGTGTGATTTTGGAAATTTGAAAAGTGTTTGTTTTGAAAAGTGAGAAATGTATATCTTGAAAGTGGAAGTGTGTGAGTTTTGGAAAAGAAAGTGAAAGTGGAAATTGTGTGAGTTTTGGAAAGGTGGAAATTGTTTATGTTGAAAAGTAAGGTGTATGTGTGCACCTTTGAAAAGTAAAGTGTGTATGTTGTGTTGAAAGGTGAAAGGCATATATTGAAAAGTGGAGTGTAGGAATATGTTGTAAGTTGTGATGTGGAAAGGTGAAAGTGTGGAACATGGGAATTTTGGAAAATGAAGTTTGGATATATTTTGAAAGCGAAATGGGTGTATTTTAGTGGAAAGTGCAGCGTGTGCTCTTTGAATGGTAAAGTGTGCATTCTAAAAGGTGAAAATGCATGTTGGAGAGGTTTTGTATGAGAAGATAAAATGTAAAATGTTGATTTTTGAAAGATAAAGTGACATGTGTGGGTGTGTTTGGAAAATAGAATTGTTGAGTTTGTTTATACTTTGAGAGTTAGGAAATGTAAATGGAGGGAAGTGGAAGTGTATGTTTTAAAGGGTTTTGTGTGAGAAATGTGGAAAAAATAAATTGTATGATTTTGTGAGAAAGGTGTATGTTGGAAAACAAAGAATGGTGAAAAGGTATTTGTTTTAAAAGTGGAGTGTGTGTGAGTGTTTTAAAGTGGAATTCTTTGAAAAGTATTGTTTTTGAAAAGTGATTATGTTGAAAGTGAGATATATTAGTTGGAGGGTATGTGATTCATAGAATTTGGAGTGTTTGTGAAAAATACAGATGTTGGAAAATGTATGTGTTGTGAAAGTGGAATGTGTAAAAGAGTGAAAGGTGAAGTCAGATCATTAAGAGGTGAGAGATCTAGTTTGTGTTAGGAGGAGAGTTAGTTAAGTGTTTATTAGAAAGTGAAGGTGTTGAAAAGCAATGACTCTCTCTCTCTACCCCTCTCTTTCTCCTTCTTCTACTACTCTCCCTTCTTGTGCCTCGAGGTAAATGTTGGAAAAACAAATAGTCTGCTTTCAAAAGGGAACAATTTAAAAGGTAGACAGCTTGCGCCAGTCTTCAAGCCCGAAGAAAGGTACATTTTTATTTTTAGTAATTTCAATTATTTCATTATTAATTATTAAATGTGCTTCTAATCCTTCACTATTTTCTTATTTTTATTTGCATGAACGGCGAGGAACGGTACCAATCAAATGAACAAGAGGAAGCAGATTAAAGGTGTCAGTCGCCTCTATCCAACCGGGTAGAGGTGCTACGGGCGAAATCCACCGAGTCATAGCCCCCGGTGTTGTAAGTTTTCTTAAAACTTAGAAAGCCCCTAGGAGGCCGTGGTGTGTTTTGTGCGAACTCCTCCCTTCTAGGTCCCTATAGTAACTTCAATTTTATTAGGATTATTTATTCTATTTTAGAACCTTAAACCTCTTTACACGTACGCAAAGTCCTAAGGATTAGTGATAACAAAATTCTTTTCATTCCATATAACATTAGTGACATCTAAGGACAAAAATTAAGGATTGAGTCCTAGAGAACTTAGACTTAGGATGCCTGCATACTTTAGGGTAGAAATACATAACATAGAAAACTTAGTGACATTCCCCTTAGGATTATTGTATGTTATTAATACAACCTTAATCAACTCTAATTAAACTTAAATAATTAATTAAGGAGAATTTCAAACACACTAATGATAATCCAAATAAAAATATACGAAAATCACATAACTTCTAATAACTAAATCATAATTAACATACATAACCACTAGAAGTTTAAATTTGAACATAAAAATAAAATTGAACCTAATTTAATATGTTAATTATCTTATAATCGAGTAATTATTAAATAAAATTTTCAAACTTTAATAAATCATCAACATTTTAATAAATCATTAACAAATTAAATAAAATCATTAAAATTTTAATAAAACATTAACGCTTTAATAAGTCAATTAAAATTTCAATAAATGATTTAAAATTAACAAAATATTAAAATATTTAATAAATCATTAGAAAATTTCAATAAATCATTAAATAAATAATCTAAATAAAAAAAAATGGTTAATTCAAATACATTAAAGAACAAATCATATTAATCGACTTTAACAATCAAAATTCAATTTAAAATAAATTTCAAAACAGTAAAGACACAAAAAACTTAAATCTGAACTAAAATTCCCTTTGACCCTTCAACAAATCAATTTCAATCAATTAGATAATTATAACTAATAGTAAACCCAGGATATCTTCAAACCACACAGCCTACCGCACACACTTAGATTTGTTTGCTAGGACAACCGACTCTAGCTCTAGGTTAGGCCGGTGTTTACTTTCTTGCTGTTGTGTGACGGGCTTTCTCGGTTTTCATTACATGCTTGTATGATTGACATTGAGTGTTTGTTTATTTTTATTGCTCTCTATGATATGATGTGATGGGCGATAGATTACCCCTAGGTTAGGAACGATCTGGATGCTCACAGAATCTTATGTATGTGGCCATGCTCGTGCAGGGCTAAATAAAAAGGGGGGCAAATTAAAGATTTGAATTAACATAAAATTTCTGTAGGTGCTTCAGAAAATGCTAAGCCCCCTTAAAATTAAAAGAGCATGGCCAAGTGTGGCTGATAAATTTAATATGAATATATAACTGCTTGGGAATAGTTTTATTATAAATGTCTAGGATAACCTTGCAGGTGTGTCTAGATTTTCTTTTTCTTTCTGGAATGTAATGTAAATGTAATTATTTGTTAAAGTCAAACGTTATGAAAGTGATTCAAAAGAGGGATATCACACCCAACTCGGAATCCAAGGAGAAGAGAATATCCTTTAAGGGAGTATTCTCTTCTATTTGGAAAGCCAAGTTAGGGTGGTTCTAACATCCAAAGAGAAAAGAAAATACCCCTTCGGGGATGAGTTTCTTTTCATTTGGATATCCAGGCCCGGCGGGCCCGAGGAGCTCATAGCGGATCCAAGAAGCTTGTAAAGGAAAGAAGATAAAGAAGTGAAGATGAAGAAAATGAAGAAATGAAGATAAGAAGAAAAGTATATCCCATTTTGAAATCACTTGCGTCAGTCTTAGGATTAGAATCCGGGTTTGTTGTCAGTGGTGCCCGGCCACTTTACTTTTTCAGTAGACCCTGGGTTGTAAATAAACTGGACATTGGACATTATATTTTTGGATAATTTAATTTGAGTGTTTACATTGCTTGTGCACTAGCTTTTTTTAGGATTCTTGCATGCCGTGTTTTGTTTTAGCCTGGATACGCATCGGAGTGTTTTTTTGGTAAGGACCACGATAAACTTTTTCTACTTGAAATTTAAAATAAAATTTTTTAGGCTCACATAGAAACTCTAACGAATCTAAGAAGTAAGCTCGGACCGCCGAGAGTCAGCATAAGCATATTATTACTTTCTCTTCCTTGTTAGGCACCTCCCCGCCTGCGGGTTCTGGCAGACCACCTGACCTATTAGGGTGCAGTTCTGTCAAGGGGATGTTGTGCAATCTCTAGGGAAAAATCTATTTTCTAAGCCTGATTTTAAAACTGCTTCATAAATCATTTTATGCATTTGAGTCAATTAGCATGCATTGCATTAGATACAAATTAAAAAGAGTCTAAAATTTTAATTGCATTATGCTCATAGGCATCATTTATCCTACATAAGTAAAGGGGCCAATTAGGATTTATTTTAGATGTCGGCCCCGATTCCTCAAAACTTAAATAACGTCCATACCCATCTTTCATAAGAGATTGGACACATGGATTTGAAGCGCCTAGGTGGTTAGCTGGCTCCCCAATCCAGGCCGGGGTAAGTCCAGATTTGCACTGCATTAGTCAGGTTCGGGTCACTACTTTGTAGTACCCAAATTAGATTTAGGTTTTGAGGCAGATTTGTGAATCTTAAGTCCTCACCCTTCGGGAAGAAAATCCCAAATTTCTAATAAAATGTCAATTCAAACCTAAAAATTTCTCTCTTAAAATGTAAAGCCCAACATAGGGTAGACTGAGGTTGCCTCTGAGCTTCTCAGAATCCGGTACCTCCTACTTTTCTTCCTTTGACTCATTAATAACTGTTCAATGTTGAGTTTTCTCCTTGAAAATCCCTACTTCTTTCCTTGTCTTCTACTTTGTAATCAGAGGGTACAAAATCAATGCTTTAATCGAGAGTTTTCTTAGGAGTACCCCTCCTAGGATGTAATTAACTCCAGATTAAAATAAACCTTGTTTTATTTTTATAAAACAAGGAAAAAATCTTTGGGAACGCAGACATGTTTTAAAACCTCATTTCTAACTTTAAATATATTTATAGAATATTATTATTATCTTTGCAGGTAATATAATATTCTATTTATTATATTCAATTTTAAAAATGATGACTTTTATAAAACTCATTCTTTCTTTTGGGTGTTTTTGAAGAATGTTATGTTCGTCTTTTCAGATGATACAATATTCTCCTTATTACACCTAAATAAAGGGATAGATGAACTTTTCAAAACTATATTTCTATTTTTAAACACATTCTACAGAATTTCGTGTTCATCTCTCAAGATGATATGTTATTCATAGAATTGTGTTTGACTATAGAAATATTATTTTCTAAAACCCTGTTTTGATATTAAATCCATTATAGAATATTGTGTCAGTCTCCCGAGACTGTACTTTATTCTTAATGCAGTATTCGATTACAAAATAGGAGAACACAAAATCTGCGTGGCGACATAAATTTTCCCACCAAACATCATTGCTTAAACTGGGGACCATGACCCTTTTATACCTCAAGTGTATTTATTTTTTATTTTAGCCCATCATTAAAATAAAAATAAATACTTTGCCTCTACACAAATTATTAATTCCATATATATTTAAATGAGATACCACATAAGCCAAATAATAATTTAATTCTTAAATAGATCACATTTTTTTTGGCTCAATATTAGATAGCTTCTAATGTTTAAAACTTTATTTATATGTAAAAGTATATGTGCCTATATATAGAAATTTCCCAACAGACTTTCTATCACACAATAAGCCCGATGCATTCTCTCTCTCTCTCTCTCTCTCTCTCTCTCTCTCTCTCTCTCTCTCTCTCTCTCTCTCTCTCTCTCTCTCTCTGTGTGTGTGTGTGTGTGTGTGTGTGTGTGTGAATGAGAAAAAAGGTCAATGGTTTTGCTCCAATCATTCAGTTACATACTTCAATAATAAAATGAATGTAAATAAATATACTCATTATCTCATAAGGTGACAATTGACATAAATTAGTTGAGTTAATTTTGATTTGAACTCGACTCCATTTATTAAGTAATATCTCAATGTAGAACTCAAACTTGAGTTGAGTTTGATAATCAATGTTGAATTTGAGTCTAGTAGGCTCATTATAAGCTTGAATTTGGTTCCATTAGGTTCATAGGAAGATCAAATCTAACATGTATAGAGGTTTTGATCATAATAAAATTTTAAATATTGTTGGTTTATGTATGTACATGTCATTACATTATTATTGACATTATAATAAAATTTTGATTTTGACACGTTAGTTTATCTACACGCAAGTGTTAAGATTGTTATGTATGATGGTGGAATATGATTTGAGATGCATGTGATATCAAGATGATCACATGTATTCATATTTCTATGCCTCATAATGAGTAATTGTATTTTTTTTTAATATTATTGATATGATTTATTTTTCACCATGTCATTCCAAATGACTGATAATATTTGAAAAATAATATTATTTATGCTTGTAATAATACAAAATAATACTGTAGATAATATTGATGAAATATATACTTTTTTCCTTTTAGATTTCTAAGCTGATGACTTTAAAATATTAAAATATCACCTGATTCAGCGAGAGCATACGGTGCTGCCTTTTAATGTACGGGAATCATAAAATTAAGTCCAATTGCCTTTAAAATACTCAACAAATGCATAAAAAGCAATAAATTATCACCAAAGTGGCCCTCTGAATTTGTAGATTAGGATGGCTGCTTAACTAATCCAAGAAGACCAATCAAGTAGCAGCTAAGTGGATTAATAATCATCATCACTAAATCACTTTAACCCACTTGGTTAATTCAGCTGTGAGCATTACTAATTTATTAAGGAAAGAAAATGGCATGCTTTTAGGTCACCTAATATCATGTTTGATTAGATTACTCTCAAGCTTTATGAGAAGGAGAGAGAAATGGTGGAAGCCATCGCTGCGGCAACTTTGGTTTGGTGTGCTGATGAGGGAGATACCATTTGGCTTCTTCAACTTTTCTTTTTTCCCATAGCAGCTTGCCTTACAAGGTTTAAAAAGCTTCGTTTGGAACTGCTTGCTTACTATTTTTTGAAGTAGGTTTTTAGTATACTATTAAAAAATTATTTTAAGAAGCAGTAAGAAAGCCGCCCCAAACGAAGCTTAAAAAAAGCAAATACCTTGAGTTAAATGGGAAGCTTTGAATTTGTCTAATTTGGCTAAGTTTTTTTCTGCAATTCGATCGACATTTAGATATATTATGGAGCATCAAAGTAGGTCTATGGATATTTTGAGCATTAGACTGAGGGCCTGAATTACAAGAGCCAGCTAAATCGAGTCGAATTTGAATGGCTCTATTAGGTCATTGTCACTCGCATGTGATTATGCATAGCTCATAATATTTATTTTATTTTCATTGTAAGAATTATAGAAATCGGATGTTAATAGGTGAATAATAAAGACTAACAACAAGGTTAAATATTAGTATTTAAGCGACAATAAGTAAGAAGACGGAAGTGTGAAGATGGTGATGATTGCTGATGGTGGTCGTCGACAGTGGTCATTGAAAGATTAAATAGAGTTATTTAAATTTCTTAGCTCTCGAGATGGTAGTGACGAAAAATGATGTCTTATTTATAGGCTTGAGAGAGGCATTTAATAGATTAAATTAGAATTGAAAATATTCTATCGTACGATCTATATTGATTCTTTTAATCATAGATCACTTAACTTACATATAAGTGTTTTAATGATGTTAGAATCAAATGATCCTAGTCTTGTTCGATTTGTCTCATAGAGGTGCTTGATTTAACTATAAGTACACTAGAATTATAAATTGTTTGATCCTTTAGTTAATGTTCACAAGTTCTCAATTATAAAGTAGCGACTGCTTCATAATTATTAACGCGGACCTGTCATCGGGTTAGTGAAATAAATAAAATCTCATTAATTATAATTTCAACTTTCAATAAAATCGGTGTATTCATTGAAGTAAACATTATTGAAAATTTGTACAATGAATTCATCAAATTTATTTGAATTGAGTATAAAGCATAAAAAATATCAAAATATGCTAGTCTAGGTCCATAATTAGCCTTGGACCAGACTAGGCCCGTTGGGCCAACCGGCCATTGCTGACGGTGGCACCATTGGATGTTGGCGCAAGGCCACACTATTAGCACGGGCACCTCCTCAGCTAGGGCATTGTGAAGCTTCATAAATGAGGCACTTCACAAGAGGCTTTTTTCTTTTTCTCTTAAAAAAAATCTCTTTTAATTTTTCCTTAATTTCTCTTTCTTTTTTTGAAAAATGTTCTCTTTCTTTCTCAAACTCTCTTTAAGAGAGTTTTTCTTTATTATTTTTTTAATTTGTATGTAATTTCTAAAAACGTTCAATCTCTCCTCTTCAAGTATAAATACTCCCTCATATAAGGAGAAAATTTGCTTGTTACTTTCTCTTCAATTCTTTTTTTTTTCAATAGAGACTTTCCATTGTCTTATAAAGGCAGTGCATAATTCCACTATCGCAAGTTCCACTTAAATATTATCTTAGATAGGCAATGTGTATATCCCTTTCAAACTCCAGTGCTCCTCCTTCAAGAGTAATAAATTATCATTCAGGGTTGTGAAAAAAAAATTCTCTCTCAATTTCTGCTTTGTAGATTCTGATTTGATCTTCTAAAAGAGGCTCAACACTATTATATAGGCAGCGTATATGCCCCCACTTCATGGGCTCCAATAATCTCCAATAAAATATTATCCACGATAAGCAGTGCATACCAGCTTTCAAGCTCCGATGATTTGTCTATCAATGGTATTGAAACACCCTACAAGCAAAATTGTGAGTTACACCTTACAGGTAGAATTGTGAGCTACACCAAAAAATTTTACTCTCTATCGTAAAACTTTAGTCTTCCTCTTGAAGAGAGGTTTAATTATCTTTGTTTTGAGAGATTATGATCTAAATTTTTTTGCCCCATTTTAAAATTATATATGTCGCCTAATATGGAGGTAGTTATTGTCGAAAATTATTTTAGCTGTGATGTTGATGTTGGCCATTAAAAGAGAAGCATAGTACTAAGTTAAGTGTTGCAGAGATGAGGATGCTCAGGTGGATGAGTGGCTTTACCCTTAGAGATAGGATACGAAATGAGCATATACGTGAAAAGGTTGGAGTAGCTCCAATAGAAGATAAGATTAGAGAGAGTTGCCTTAGATGATTTGGTCACATAAAACGACGGCCCTCCGATGACCCGGTTAGAAAAGTAGAGGTATTAGATTTGACCTATGTTAAGAAAGGTAGAGGTAGACCTAAAAAGACTTGGTTAGAAAATATTAGAAATAATATTTCTTTATTAGATTTAAACGAGAATTTGACTTTTAATAGGACACAATAGAGAAAAAGGATTCATGTAGTCGGCCCCACGTAATGGGACAAAGGCTTGATGTTGATGTTGTTGTTGTAGTAGTGATGTTGATGTTAAAAAAGTTACTCCAACTCATAAAATTTGGCTCTCAACTTGATATTGATCTCTCAAGTTAATATTAATGGTTGTACCAAGTAGCAACATTAGTGTCGAAGCCATTAAAATTATTTGAGATGTATTGTATCTTCATTCAAAAGTAATTTGTATTTGCGAGGCCATGACTTCCAGAGAAAAATAAGTCAGTTATATATCTTTGAGAGACATAATTGAAATCTTCAAAACATTGCCTTCCAAATTAGAGCATAATGACCCCAATTTTTTTAGACTTCCCAAGATTCACCCCTTCTTCCAAGGCTTTTGACTTAAAGATTTTTTAGTGTACTTAAAAAAAAACTTATACCTTCTAATTAAAAGGGTAAAAAACCTACATATGCAACTTATATGAATCTAGCATCTTATAATTAATAAAGATCAAAGGGGATAAATAAAATAAAATAAAATAAAAAGATCAAAGGGGATAAAAAATCCCATAGACATACTAACTAAATTGGTTCCCACATAATCCTTAATAATGATATGAATGTGCCACACATAAAGGTGTCTGAATACCATTCACTAAATAGTTGAGATTGGATACCATTCATTAAGTTGGAGATTATTATTTTGGTGATGATAAATTTTTTTCATAAAAAACTTCCTTTATATATCAAGTGATCTCCCCTTTAATTGAGATTTGATTAGTATTAATTATAAGGTGGGTATAGCCTTACAATAGTGTATTTATTTTGAGATATTCGGTTAGGCTTTAGATGTGCTCAAATTTATTTCATAAACTTTGTGTATTCCAATCTATAAAGAACCCCTTAGAGGCCTTCCTAGGATATATGACCAAAAGCTAGAGCAAAAGTGAAGGATAGAGTTAAAAGGGACAATTCGACAACAATAATGAAAGAGTTTTCTTGCTTCCCACTAAAATAAGTAACAGTATTGTAGCCACAAAGAAAGATATGGCACTACAACAACCAAAGCAATATAGCAAATCAAAATATTATAGCAATCGAGAAAGAGAGAGAGAGGAGAGCTTTGTCTTTTGATATAAGGAGTTTTTGATCTAAGTGAGGAGGTGTTTCTCATTTTTATAAGGAGATACCTCAATTGATGTAACAAAGGATTTTTTTTTTCTTTGTAGTGCAGTAGGCAACAGAGGTGTTAAGTTTCAACATCATTAAAGAAAAGCTATGATAGGATAATAGGTGATTGCATCTTCCATATCTTCTAGTATTAACAAAGCAATATTTAAATATCCTTACCTCGTCATATATTTGAAGGAAGTATTATCTCTTCATATACCTCTTTAGTAATTAGAGTAAAATTTTTATCTTCGTGCGATCATAAATGCAGGTGAATTTCGCCAGACCATATATATATTGTCAATATTTGTATATTTGTTCTGATTATTTACCAAACTTTGTACATTTTTATTTTATCCTAACATATGCCACATGCATACATTCTTTCTCTCGCCTTTATCACACCTACTATTGACGTATGTGACAACTAGCATATAGCTAAATATCCTCAGCATTGTCACCTTTCTTCTTATTGCCTCAATTGAAAATTGTCATGATGTCTATTTAACTATATGCTACGCAGCAGATCACACTATTTTTCACCAATAGACCGTATTTAAGTACAAGTTTAGAATGCCTAAACTTCAATCAAAAGATTTACTAATATTTATCTAGTCATTCTATTATCTAGATTGTTGTGTATTGATATGGTTTTAATTAGGATGTTCCATAAGACACGACACTTCTGTGAATTTCCTATAAATAGGAAGTATAGGCTCTTGTAATAAGCCATTAAGGCCTATTGAATAAAGAAATATGTGATTTCCTATGATATGCTCTCCCTTAACTCTCCTCCCTATCCCTCTCTCTCTCTCTCTCTCTCTCTCTCTCTCTCTCTCTCTCTTGCAAGAAGGCTCAAGAAGAGCTCTTCTTCCTCAAGCAAATTCTAACATAGATCATAAGTTACGACATTCGGTTTAAAGTTGTGATGCATAATCAATCTATCTTAAATAATTATAAAATTTAACAACACGCTACTATTGATGATATTGAAAATATAACAAAGATAAATTCATGTAAAAATGTCACTATTCACTTAAACAACAATAATTATTCCCGTGTGCATATGTCCATGCATATATGTATATAAATCTAACCCAAAAGTTAAAATGTTATAGAACAATGTGCTTCAAACATACAATTCAATGACAATTAACATCTTATATGCACATAATATAGACATAAAATTTACACACATTATAACATAAGCTTGTTTAGTTTTACTTCAGAAAAATAAAACTAAATATCACATTTGCTTTAATATTACAATACTGAAACCAAAAATTTCCAAATGTTTAAAATAACATATAAAAAAATCTTATAACTCTTCAAGTGGCTATGAGATTTTTGTTAGTGGCCATTAAGAGAGCTTTGGCCCCTTAAGAGACACAATGCTTTTCTTACATCAGCCACAAAGTAAAGCTAATCTTTCCACTAGACCCACTTCTTTGGAAATAAAGCTGCTGCTTATATTTATAAGTGTAACAGCTGTGGGGGTCTTCTTCTGGTATTTATTTGGTGGAATTGTATCAAATGTGGAGGTCTTTTTTATTGACACTCAGCCCTATCCAGGCCTACACTTATGTGTCATGGCCCAACTTGTTTATCAATGTCTAGCACTACTTTCATGATATGCTCATCCACCACTTATTATATTATCCATGCACAATGCTTATTGTGACATTTAGAGGATACATTGTAAGTATTTTTGGAGATATAATCTTATTTTGATTGATTTAATATTAAAAAATGATTTTGATCAATGTCATTTGTATGATCACGTGCTCTATGATTTGTGATAAATGATCATCAAGAAATGACGCTTAGTTAATTATATCGTTGCTCTAATATAAGATATTGATCGACTGGATGTTAATTGTAAGGTTTTAGAATCGAGCTGAATATTGAACTGGTAGAAGAAAATGTTCAAGGTTCAAAAGTTCAGGCGAAATCTAATTAGAGATTTAATCGTGGTGATGTAAATAATATTAAAATTAATTAAAATTATTTGAATGATAGAGTATTTCTGATAATGCTTATTAATAAATGATAATTTGTATATAAATAATATCATTATGAATTATATCACATACACATAAAATATGCCCGAAAATATTGCATTCCAACGTCATTTCTCCAAAATAATTTCTACTAAAATTGATTCAATCACTCCCAATTTAATGGTCAAGTGATTATACTGCCGACTTTCATATATTTATCACAATTTCCAACAAATTTTGATTTTTTTAATCAACCAACTCAGTTTGAGATCTGATTAACTATCTGATAGATTGAACAACCCAATTCAATATAATTTTTACAACCATAATCATTTGATTTTCCACACTAAAATTTGCTCTAATATATTTGTAAATCTAAAAGTAAAAATCATATCAATAACAATCTAGAGACTCTTATCCTGGACTGATCAGATTGTTTGATCCAAATGATCATTATCATCAATTCAAATACTTCCAGCTCAAACCTAGCCATCCAATTAAAATCAACATCAGAGTAGATCATAAATTGGGAAAATTATTCCGTCCAGATAGCGTACGTCCGGATTTATGATGTACACAGTGTGTACAAAATTTACACACACTGTGTAAATCAGTATCTGAACGTACGCTATCCGGACGGAATTATTTCTCCATAAATTGATGACCATAAATTCGATCATTTATACTCTCAAGAGTAAAATGATGCAACCAATTTTAGATAGTGATATGGCTTGAATCACTATCCTTCAATAGGATAGACCATAATGCCCTACATCAAAAGCCATTTGTCATCCAACCTAAAAACTATAAAAGTATAAACAAAGAACCATGATGGCAATATGACCAATTTCCCTATCATCAAACTAACTGAAATAACAAAATGACATCAACCAACTTCCATAAGTTCCTCTAAAGAGCAAAATAAAGAAATTTCCACTCCCAAAAAAATTCTATGATAATATCTTCTTCACGCTCCTAACTTAAATATCAATTAATCATTTTCAAGAAACTTTTTCTCGATGTATATATACTCACAACTTTTTAACCGTGTGCGTGCCCACAAAAAAAAGAAAGAAAAATGCTTGATACAAACTTCTTAAATTGTTCTTTTTTAAACACACAATAATTATAAAATTATCTTATTCTATATAGTAACAATACAAATTTATCTCTATTACAAATATTTTAGTCAAGAATTTACTAATTGTTATCTAAATGTTGTCATAGTTTACTTACATCTCTTAACAACATTTATTTTAAATTATAATTAGATTGAAATAGTCACAATGTTAAGATGTTAGCAAGCAAAATAACCACAATCAGTATCATCTAATTTCTAATTAATCATTAATTAACTAAAGGTTGCAGCTTGAAAGTGAAAGCTTGGCCTTCCTTCAATTAGGTAAAGAAGCAAGAGAGAGAACATTATAATGAGATAACACCATAATCATTTTATATTATCCACTTAATCCTCAAGAGAACAGCAATCACATTGGATAAGAACAACTAAAGCATGGTGGCTTAGGACATAAGCATAAATATTCTATGTTAAAGCCATAAACAAACCACTTGATTGATACTTTCTAGGGTTTTTGAACATTCACTCCTCCTTAATTAAGATAATTTCATTGGGATGTTATATATAATTAGTTAGGATATGTAATTTCAAAAATTAAAAACATTAGACTGAAAATAAATAGTATTAGAAAGATTGTAAATAGTGAAAAATATACAATAAAAAGTTGAAAATGCATTCCTATAATAAATTGATAAGATTAAAGTGAAATGAACTAGGAGAAAAAATATATAAAAGATAACTTGCAAAGAAATTTAAAAAAATACTGAAAATGAATTAACATCATATAGTACTAACATAGAAGAAGAGTAAGGGTCTTTTTGAAACAACTTTCTCAAAGCTTTACTTTTTGGATTATAATTCTCATTCAGTTTGGCTACTGCTTTTTAGTTATTTTTCAAAAAATTTTATGTAAAAAGCTATTTTTTATTGTCCGAGTTACTAATGTGTGATAGTTTTAAAAAATAATTATTTGATTTTTTAAAAAAGATATATTTATAATATCCACAATAGTTATGCAAGCACATTTAAAAAAAGCTATAGCTGTCCCAAACAATTCTTAAGAACTCATTAAAAGATAAAAAATGAGCCAAAATGTTTGAGATAAAGCTAGGGATGATGATAATAATGGTTTCTGCTTAATTAATAGGTTTAATTTCGCAATCAACAATTAGCTTTGTAATTATGGTGGACTTAGCACTAAAAGCTGTGATATCCACGGAATCAAACACTTGATTTGCAGGGAATAGGTTCTTCTGTATTTGTTGGTGGGCCATTTCAGCAAAACTTTATAAGAGATTCTATGTTCTATGGTGGATTCCAGCCTAATAGATTCAGCCTAACATTCCCCTATTAAGAAATATTTACTTCTTACACCAATAATAAAATTAAATAAAATAAGATTAGACATGACAAGTTTTTTAATTTTTTTTAATTTGCTTATTAGTCAAATAGAATATAACTGCTACTCAATATATTTGTCAAGATATGGCCGCCCTAAAAATTCAAATTTTTTTCAATTTTACATAATTTCCTTACTGTTTTGATTTTCAAATCACAATTATATTTTTATTTAATCATTACTTTTTGACAGCTTTTAAAAAAAATTTACTAAAAAAATTACTTTTTACAACAATTGTATAAAATTATTTTTTCTATAACAATATTAAAAAACAATAAAAAAATTATCCCAAACAAAACCCAAAAATATATTAATAACTTCCATTTCAACTTTTTGCAACATTAGTAACAGCATTTACAAAAATTAATATACTTTTAGTATTTACATAATTAACACGTAAATTTTTACTCATATAACTAAATGATATAAAAATATCATTAATTTTAACTTATATAAAACAAATCATATTTTTCATCTATATATTTTAATATTATTTAAAAATTATAATAATTCAAAAGTAAATATAAAAATTTAAATATTAAATATGTAAATATAATGAAAATTTTGTAATATGTATTATGTAAGCAAGGATGTCAAAAGCATCAGAAGAAAGCTGACTTTATAATAGAAAACCATTTGATCAAACTGTTATCAAGATAATTTGTGTACAGCTGTAGATAAAGAGTATACATAATCATAGATCTAAATGAATTCTCCATGAATTTATGTGTACAAATTGAGTAGGCAAGTATTTCATATCAAGTTAATAGTAAGTAACCTTGTCATGTTTCAATTGTTTCTCGAGTTAGATCAAATTTGAGTTTCATGGTCAGATTTTGTTCAAGTTGACAAATTGTCAACCCGAATAATAATTCATCAGATTCTAGTTGACTATCAAGATCGAATCATTTTCCAGTCAAATCTAAACCTAACATGTTAACATGAATAAACACTCCATACAGATGCAGCTCATTTTGGTCTGTTGATTGGGAGTTTTGGCTATCAATCAAGAGGTCTTGGGTTCAAATCTTGCGTATGTGTTGTGTGTATGAATTTGTCTTAATTAACCTAAATATCCAAAAAAAAACTGGAGGCAAGTCATCCAGATCAGATCATATTTTCAGTCGAACCTAAACACAACAGGTTAACATGAATGAACACCCTTGAGAAGCATAATTCTGAATAATCTGATAGCTCAGCAGTTGAACCTCTACAAGTAAAAAATATTAAGAATTTGATAACATATAAATTGAAGCCCTTCAGATATACCTGCTTAAGAAAACTATCCTGCCAACTAACCAGAAGAAAGACTTGGGGTCAGTTAAATGAATTTCTTTCTCCAGATAAAGAACTTATGGCATACCATTTGGGAAGTGGAACAAATTCCAGAGAATATAAACTAACATGTTATGGCATTTGGGCCACTTCTGCATAATTAATAGATACAGAAGTCTGGGTGTCAACCTCCAGCATCCTCAAGAAATTCTCTGACTTAGAAAATAGCTTTATACTGTAGAACTAGAATCCACTACCCTGACCAAAACTTCAGCTTGAATGAAGAATAGACTCCATAGGATATGTTTTGTTCTCCAAGTTGCCTCCCACCAAACAATACATGATCCAATATCACATATCTACCATTAACTTCTTATAAATTCCACAAATCCCCCAAGTTCTCGTTTGGTAATGCTTTATCGTGTTATAATAAATAAAATTATTGCTACCCTCACAAAGATAAAAAAAGCACTCTACAAGTGTGTTTCCCATGTTCATGACGCTATTGATATGCAAGCTCATTAATATAAGGGCTTTTTTATGCACGCTTTTCACAAAGCAAATTTATTATGCCAAAGTTTTTTGCTAAGCAGAATAATAAAAAGGGAGAATTACATACTATGCCAATAAGATCATGAATGTTTACAAATCTAACACTTAAAAGAATGGCTGTCAAACTCATGTACTTACATGTGTTGCAAATTTGCAATCAAACTATCGGGAATTTGACAAAAACATGAGTTAGGTTTTGTGAATTTTAGGGTTTGGGGTATTTTGATGTATATCATATGTGTTATGATTGTTTTTTAGTGATTTGATGATAGCAATCATTGAGTGGTGTTATATGATATTTTCTTAAATGTTTTATATAGTAACTCATTAATGTTAGGACAGTGTTAGTTTTGTAAATAGTTAAGATTTAAATTTACGAATAAAGTTACCCCTATTTAGAAAGCATTACTAGGATGAGGTTCTATATAATTTAGTTGTGCTGTTTTTGTACTTTTGTAGTATTGTTTGGGAAAGGGGTTCATGTAGTTGACCACACGTAGTGGGATAAAGGCTTGATGTTGTTGTTGTTGTTTGTTGTAGTATTGTTTGGGAAAACAAAGATAAAATTATTGTACTCTCACATAAAGTACAAGTCACTCATAAATTAGTTAATATGCTCCTTAAATCATAGAGAATATACAAATGTAAATTGGTAATTTTATAAACATATTATTCGTATAAAACATAACTTTTTAAGGAAAAACTAAATAGAAGAGAAGTATAACCAAGCGAATCCTAAGCCCTAAAATGTAGTGACATGATTGAACAAATTAGTAGTAAGGTACGCATTTCTGACCACTTGGATGGACTTGTGCTTGCTTAGCTAAGCTTTTGTGAACAAAAAGCATATTAGGTGTGAACTGCGAAGATGTAAAATAACCAATCAAGAATAGATTATCACCTTTAGAGTATTTAGGTTCCATGAATCAACCATTGCAGGTTTAGCCACAATTGGAACTTTACCCGAAGAGATGCACTTGGCTACGGACGAATCTGTCTTCCTCACGCAGATGGTATTCATATAGTAAGTAGCATAAAGGCATCATGGATGTCAAAGTAATGTTCCGGGAAAACAAAATTGAAATGCACGCCAAAGAATAAAATCACCCAAGTTCGAACCATTTTATCCGGACAAGTTGAAGAGATGTCAGATGCTAAAGCTTCAAGTCCTAAGTGGGTACAAAATAATCACTCAATGGAGCAGGATCTTCAGAGTCCAAAACATGTGGGAGATTCTAAAAATGGAACAGAAGGCAATAATGAGCATCCATAAAGTTCATTTTATCTTCGCTGGCACTCAAGGTAGTGGAAGATAAAATTGTATCTACCTTTGCGGGGAGAGAAACTAGTTGAGATAAGAAGATAAAATTGTATCTGCCCAACTCTTATAAGCTTCTACCTATCACACTCTAACTCTATAAACTTAATGCCTACCATCCATCTAATAACATCTTCACGTACGACCCTTACTTTTACAGCAGCGGGTTGCATTCTCTCTTGATCATTAACATAGAGAACATGGTATCTCTATCATCATCTTTTATGTACAAAAGAAATATTTGATGTACTCTCTTTTTTAAAGATTAGTTAAATATTTAACCTTATACGTTGGCAAATATAACCAAAACACAAACTTGTGTCATGTGATTATGATCTTTGGAGTGTTCATTCTCTGTCTTTATTTAATTTTGCTCTTTTATCGCTATCCTAACAATTGGTGTTAAAGCTTTTGGTAAAGCAACACAAAAACTAGAGCAATGAAAGACGGAAAGTTCAAGATCAATAAATTGATTGTCAAACCTTTGGCTATTGGAAGATGCGAACAAGATATTATTTTATCACAAAAAAAAGCTTCAATCAATTATAGAAATGATCAAAGCCTTCTACAATTGATCAAGAAAAGTGGAACTTGATGAACACGCAAAACCCAAGAGTTATTCGCCCATCCCTACCTAAGAAAATTATCTTTATTATTTTCAGTAAGAAGTCCACAGCAAGCGTGATGACAACGCCATAAACAGAAATGTATGAAAAGCCTCTGTGGTTGATAAGGTACATCTTATGCATATATTTTTTAACCTCAGGATGTCTAAAAGAGACTCTATTGTTCAACTTGATCACAATTCAATTGAGCTCTGTGAACATCATCTTTGATGATGAAATTTGTACCTTAAGGCTACTTTCATTGCTCCAAATATTTGAAACAATTTAGCAATAATCGTCAGCAACTCTTATAGATCAAACAAAATGAAGTTAATGATGTTAGTGACTTCATCCTTAAGAGAAGATATTTGACAACACGAGACAGGCGAAATTCCTTCTATTTTAAATATTGATAACAAAAACATGCATAAAAAAAAAACATTCACGAAGGAAGCGATAAATGGAAATCATAAAATAAGAGCTAACATATTTATCTAATAAAAGCATATCCTGAGGTCGCCTGAGTAAATGTTGACACTGTGAAAAGCCAGGATATATAACGAAAGGTTGATACAAAAGCGGTATGATCCCTGGCATAAGCAAAAAGAAGAAATGTGATTATTGCTATCAAAGAAATTCAAGATACATTGATCCTCAAAGCTAATAGTCCTATGAAATCATGGATATTAGACTTGGGTGCACTATTTCAATTTTTTTTTCATAAAAAAACTAATGATAAATTACTCTACAGACACCTATGGAAAAATATTTCTTACTGATGATAAGCCCTTAGACATACTGGGCATCGATAATGTCATACCCTAAACTATAAATGGATTAACATGGAACAAGCTAAGTAAGGTCAGAAACATTCCTAGTCTAAGGAGAAATTTGATCTCTATAAGACAGCTTGCAACATAAGAATAAAATGTCACATTCAATGCTGATATCTAAAAGGTAACAAAAGTAACCATCTCGAGGAAATAAAACAAGTACACTCCACAATACCACAAATGCCATAACAATGGGAGATACAACATGTTTGGCTGTAGTGACGAATATTTGGTATCAAACATTAGGCAACATTATGATAGACCGGTGCAGGTTTACAGGAGGCGGAACAGGGGAAGTTCCGCCCCCATCAATGCCGCCCCTTGATAGTGGGGTACACAAGCTTAATTGGGGGGAATTAGGGGAGTATTTAGGAGGAAAATTTCAAATAGAATAGGGTGGTTTGGGAATTAGAGGGGATTAATGCTTGTTTAAGAGGGAATTACTCCTAGGGTTTGTTTTTATCTCTATTTTTGGCTGAAATTTTCTAGTTCTTAGTTCTTGTTTGGGCTCTAACGGCGTCTAGAGATTTGGAAGAGCCGGATCTTCCTCTCCAATAGAAGATCCATTCTCTTATGTTTTTCTTCGACTATTATCAATTAAAAAGATTTATTTCTGATTTTTCTTCCAAGTTTCTTTTCAAATCAGTTTTTGCAAAGCGCTGAAATTTAATTTGAGCCGAGGGAACTCTTGATTTCTACTAGCGTTTCCTATTAAATTGGTATTAGAGTGCCGATTCGTGGTAACTATGGCCGGGAGGAAAGTGGAAGTATTGGAAAGCGAGATGAGACAATTAAAATCAGATTTTTTTTAAGAAGATTTTTTAATTTGAAAATCAGTTTTTAGCCGTCCATGAAAAGATATATGGGAAGTTTGCCGTCGTGGAAGAAATGTTGAAGAAGTTACTTGAAGCTCAACCCAAGACGACGTCATCGGAGGCGAAGGAAGCCGCCAAAGTTCAAGGAAGTGGTAGAAACTAGATCCGATAAGGAGAGGGAAAAATCAAGAGGTAGAAATTTTTGAGAGAGAAGATGGAAGATGCCTCTCCTAGAACCTATTTCTAGGAGGGAGATGAGTAGTAGGTTTGAATGAATGGGAGCTGATTTTGCAAGAAGGGGGCTTGATTTTGAGCGAAGGGGTGATGATATGGAAAGAAGAAGGGGGGATTTGAAGAAAGATTTGAGTATGAGCACAGAAGGGAGGATCAGGACACTTGGGAAGGTCCACCAATTATTGGGATGGGCAGTTATGGAGGGTTTAGGGGAAACGGAGGTGATCCAAGGGTGAGGAAGTGATAGACAGGTCCAAACAGGACCGGTTCACTATTATCAGAGGCGGAACAGGCATGTTCCGCCCCCTATGCCTGCCGCCCCATCCAAGTGGGGTCCACTAGCTTAATTAAGAGAAAATTAAGGGAGTTCTAGGAGGGAAAATTCAAATAGAAGGGGCTATTTTGGGATTTACCTAGGGATTGTATGTTTAAGTAGGTTTTGGGGGCTAGGGTGAGATTTTTATCCTGATTTTTCCTATAGTTTGATGTTCATGTTTCTTGTGAGGGCCTTAGCGTCGTCTAGAGAATGGGGAGAGCCGGATCTTCCTCTCCAATTGAAGATCCAACTGTATCCTGCTTGAGTTTGTTCTTTCATCAAATATAATTGTTGTGGGTGTGATTTCTCTATCTTTTCCTCCAAATTGGCTTGCAAGGGGGCTGTTTTCTCTGAATTCAGCAGGGAATTTCTTGGTATTTTCTAATAGGAAGTTGAAGATGCCCATCTTTGAGAGAGAGGATACATATGGGCGGATCTACAAGGTGGAGAGGTATTTCACCGTCAATGGGTTGATGGAGAATGAGAGGTTGACGGCAGCTGGCCTATATTTGAAATGTAAGGCTTTGGCATGGTACCAGTGGAGGGATATGAGACGACCCATACGAAGTTGGAGGGAGTTCAATAACTGCTTGTTCGAATGTTTCCGAACTAGCATGGGAGGGGACTTCTATAAGCAATTTTTTGCCCTGACATAGAAGGGATTGGTAGTAGAGTATCGTGAGAAGTTCAAGTTCCTTGCTAGCTAATTGAATCGGCTTTTTGAGACGGTGTTACAAGGGAACTTCATGAAGGAGCTCAAACCAGAGATTCGGGTGGCCATGAGAGTGATGAGACCTCCTGACTTGAGAGAGGCTATGGAGTTAACACAGCTAGTGGAGGACTAGAAGCACCTGGAGAGAGGGGCTGAGGGTAGCAGCTCAGGAAGCTCATACAAGATGACCACCACATTTTTGGCACCCAAGGGACCGCCAATTGGGGTTTCTCGAAGGAGAAGCCTGTAGGAGGGGGAAACTTCAATAAGCTCACCGAGAAGGAGCTGTAGGAGAAACGGGCGAAGGGATTGTGCTTCAAATGTGATGAGAAATACATGCCATGGCACTGGTGTAAGGACCGAACTCTTTAGGTTCTCACCATCTATGATGACGAGGAAGCCGAGGAGGGAGGAGAGAGTGAGACAGTGGTAGAAGAGGAGGAAGAGTTGCATCTTGACATGACTAAAGTCTCCTTAAACTCAGTGGTGAAGTTCACCCCAAATCACACTATGAAAGTGAAAGGAGAATTAGTAGATAGAGAGCTGGTGGTGCTGATCAACAGTGGAGCTACCCACAATTTTATCTCCAATCAAGTCGTTGACCAATTGAGGGTGAAATTGGTGGACACCGGCGGCTATGATGTGCGGATGGGCACTGGGAAGGTGAAGATGGGTAGAGGAGTGTATAAGGGAGTAGTGCTAACTATACAAGGGGTTCATGTGAGGGAGGATTTTCTCCCAATGGAGTTAGGGAGCATTGATATCATCTTGGGAATGAAGTGGTTGCAGGCCTTGGGAGATACAAAGGTCAATTAGGGAGCACTGATGATGGAGCTGGTGGTGGAAGGAAGAAGAGTAGTGATCCGAAGAGATGCAGGGCTGTCCAAGGCCATGGTATCTCTCAAAACCATGGTCAGGACCATACAGGAGGCAGGAGGAGAATTTTTGGTGGAACTGCAGAGCTTAGAAGGGATCAAATTAGAGGAAGGGGGATATTCTTCTTTCACTACAACCACTCATATAACAGTTTTGTGAGGTCTTTCAGCCACCTCAAAGCTTACCACCACTGAGAGAGCAGGAGCATGCCATCACCCTAACGGAAGGGGTGTCACCAATTAGTGTTTAACCATATTGTTACCCTCAAATTCA
Source organism: Dendrobium chrysotoxum (assembly GCA_019925795.1). Lineage (NCBI taxonomy): Eukaryota > Viridiplantae > Streptophyta > Magnoliopsida > Asparagales > Orchidaceae > Dendrobium > Dendrobium chrysotoxum. The sequence continues at coordinate 57,826,594 of CM034307.1, forward strand.
GAAGGACGAGATTGAGAAGCTGATCCAGGAGATGTTGGAGGCAGGGATCATCAAACCGAGTGTGAGTCCTTTTTCTAGCCCAGTCTTGCTGGTCAAGAAGAAGGATGGGAGCTGGAGATTCTACATTGATTACCGGGCTATGAATAAGGAGACTGTTTCGGACAAGTTTCTTATACCAGTGATCGATGAGCTACTGGATGAGCTGTGTGGAGCAGTGGTGTTCGCCAAGGTGGATCTGAAGTCAGGATACCATCAGATCAAGATGAGGAGGATGTCCCGAAGACTACTTTCAGGACACATGTTGGGCATTACGAGTTCTTAGTGATGCCGTTCAGACTCACAAACGCCCCTACCACTTTCTAGCCGCTCATGAACATGATATTCAAATAATATCTCTAGAAGTTCGTACTGATTTTCTTTGAAGACATACGGGTGTACAACAAGTCAATAGAGGAGCACTTAGAGCATGTAAGGGTGGTCGTGGAAGTATTACGAGAGCATCAACTTTGGGTCAACCTGAAGAAGTGTTACTTAGTACAGGCCAGTGTGGAATACTTGGGGCACGTAGTCTCTTAGGAAGGGGTGGCTGCAGATCAGGCCAAGATTGAGCCAATGCAGAAATGGCCTCTACCTAGGAACTTGAGAGAGCTGAGGGGTTTCCTAGAATTGGCGGGGTACTATAAGAGATTTGTGAGAGGATACAACACCATAGCCTAGCTGTTAACAAAGCAGTTAAAGAAGGATAGCTTTTTGCAGGGAGAGGCAGCTACACAGGTCTTTGAGAGACTAAAGAATGCCATTGCAATAGTATCAGTTTTGGCCCTTCTGGATTTCAATCAAATTTTTGTAGTTGAGACGAATGCATTAGGATATGGGTTGAGGGCCGTGCTCATGCAGAATCACAGACTCATAGCCCACTTCAGCCAAATGTTGACAGTCAAAGCTAGGTTAAAGTCAATATATAAAAGAGAATTGATGGCCATTGTGTTAGCCAATCATAAGTGGCGACCATACTTGTTGGGTCGGCATTTCATTGTCAGGAGGACCAGATGAGCTTGAACTTTCTTTTGGAGCAGAGGATGGTAACTGAGGAGCATCAGAGATGGTTGTTAAAGCTATTAGCTATGATTTCGAGATTCATTATAGGCTAGGATTGGAGAACAAGATGATAGATGCCTTGTCCAGATGCATGGAGGAGTTTTAGGAGCTGGCTGTATCGATACCACTAATGCTGGAATGAGGAGCTATCAAAGAGGACAGTATGCAAGATGAGTTGGAAAAAATTAGAGCATATCTTCTGAAGGATGAAAACAGTCACCCGGGCTACTCTCTAGAGGGAGAGAGACTACTATACCGGGGGAGGTTTATGATGCCTCGGACCTCAGTTCATATCCCACAGCTACTGCAAGAGTTCCACCGGAGCGCGATTGGAGGTCACTCTGTGTGCAGAAGACATACAAGAGACTGGCAGCGGAGCTGTATTGGAAGGGGATGCACAAGGATGTGGAAGAGATGATGGCTAGATGCGAGGTGCGCCAGTGGAACAAGCACATGGCCATGGCTCCTAGGGGGGTTACTTCAACCCCTAGCTGTACCAAACAGCGTGTGGGAGGAGGTCACCATGGGCTATTGATGGGTTACCTCGATTTGAAGGGTATACAATGATTCTGGTGGTAGTTGACAGATTGAGAAAGTACACTTACTTCATCCCTTATGACATCCGTACACGATAGTGATAGTAGCGGCAGCATTCATCAAGGAGGTGGTTAGACTACATGAGATACCGGAGTTTATAGTATCTAACAGAGATAAGGTGTTCTCAGTCATTTTTTGAGGGAGTTGTTCAGGCTACAAGGGACGGTGTTGAAGAGGAGCACCACTTATCACCCTCAAACATACAGGCAGACAGAAGTGATGAACAGGAGCTCGGAGACATACCTGCGGTGCTTTGCTTCAAAAATACCTAGGGTATGGGCCAAGTGGCTGGCATAGGCAGAATACTGGTATAACACTTCGTACTAGTCAGCTTCTCAGATGACTCCTGTCAAAGTGCTGTATGAAAGAGACCCTCCACATTTGGCACATTTTGGGCAGAGTCGCATGCCAGTATCTTCAATAAAGTAGTACTTGGAGGAACGGGATAGGGTGTTGGAAGAGTTAAAGAGACACCCACTGAGGGCTCAGCAAATTATGAAGAAGCAAGTGGATTGGCACAAGAAGGATATCCAATTGTTGTTGGGGATAGAGTATTCTTAAAGCTGCGACCCTACAGACAGAGGACAGTAGCCAATATAAGGAATAAGAAACTAGTCCCGAGATACTTTGGCCCTTATGAGGTGTTGGAGAGGATTGGAGCAGTGGCTTATCGCTTGAAGTTACCACCGACTGCTTCCATACACCCAGTGTTCCACGTATCATAGCTGAGGAGAGCTGTGAGGGATCATATAGCTAGTTCAGAATTATCAAGGACGCTGACAAAGGATTTGGAGGTGATTTTGAAACCATTGGAGCTTAAAGGGGTATGTCAGGGTGATGAGGATATCCGATAGTGGAGAGTTTACTAGAGAAGAGGTCGGAGATCTACGGCCATTATTACACTTTATTTCTGAGTTATAATTTGTATTTTATTTATTGTTGTTTCTTTTTCAATTTTACCCTCACTTAAGGGAGTAGGTGCATGTGACCCCAAGGGGCACTTTTGTCTTTTATTTTGTTATTGTATCTTGGGCTATTTATAACCTCCTCTTCTTCTTGTCATGGGTAATGAATATTATTATGAATTTTTTCCTGCACTTATGTTTTGGAGAGTTGAGAGAGCTTTTGTGAGACTTTGAAGTCCCTAGGTGAGGGTAACGTCCTACCCATCAGCCGCAGGAAGTGTCCGGGCTTGTGGTTCTCCTCCTCCTCTCCTTCTTCTCCACAAACCGCCAGCCAAACCCCTCCAGAAGCCACCGGCCAAGCCCCTTCCCCTCCTCCTCTACCTTACAAGCCGCCGGCCACCTTCACCTAGCCCTTAACCGACTCCTTTCCTCCATCTCCAACCCTAGCCGCCACCTCCCCTCCCCTCTCCTCCTTGGGCCGAGACCTCCCCCCAGCCCAAGATAAAAACCCACTCAACCGCCAGCCCCAATCCCCTTCCCAAAGCCGCCGGCCATCATCCCTCCCCTTGGCTCCAAAATTCAAAATCTGGCATTCAAATCCTTTCCTAAATTAGCTCCCTTTAATTTTGGAAACTATTTAAACTTATATTCAATTGAATTTGAATTTGAATTTTATTTCTTAAATAAGAAAACCTATTTTAGGAAAGTCCCTCAAATCATGCAAATCTGAATTTTAAATAGGATTTGATTTAAACCTCCTTTCCTAATTTAAAATTCCAAATCTAGCAACTAATAACTCCTCCAATTAAATCCCCAATCAAGGGCTACCACCCCCCCCCCCCAAAATCTCCCCCTCCTCCTCTCTCCTTAATTTATGGGTTTTTAAATTCAAACCCTCCCAATTTTCTCCTTCATTTAAAACAACCAATAAATCTCAAGCGATCCAATTGATTCTTGATTTAATTGGCATGCCACCTAGGTAAGGAAATTAATTCCAGATTTCCTCCAACTGCTGTCCACATACTTCTCCACAACAATCACCTAGTTCCCTCGCCCCAGAGAGCTGATACTCCAGAATTCTTACCTCTCAAACTGTTGTCCAAATTTCCCGGACAGGTTTAACTTGCTGTCCAGAGATTTCTGTGGGAACTAGCCTGCTGTCCTTGGCTGTCCAGAAGCTCTAGTACTTCATAGTAACTGCCCACTCATGAATGGCCGATCCGGAGCTTGATCACGACTTCGTATTCAACAATCAAGGATTAATCGACATTCTTCGATCCCCGTTCTTCGACATCGATCTTGACAATGACAACTCTGTTGAAGAATACATGGAATGAATTCTCTTCTTCCTTGCAACCGCTATTGATCAATGACAACCTTCCGTTCAGTGGCAACTTTCTTCCTAATTCTGACGAAGGTGAACTCTCTTCTGAATCTTATTTCTTCCAAGTCGTCCTCATAACAATTATGCAATCTTTCTCTGCCTAACCAATTATTAAGAGTACAAGTGAGGGACCTTGATAGTGACTAGTTTTATTGTTAATCAAGGGATTTATTTTGAAAAACCCACATTAAGCAAAATTGGATTTACATTGATTATTTTATGCTCCGAATTTTATCTTGTAATCAATTGCCTACGACTAATCATTGGTTTAATGTTTTCAATCTAATGTTTAATCAGTAGAAAGTTGAATAACTATTATTGCTTCATCATAAAACGTGTAATTTCCAAGTAAATACATTTGCCTATGCATATAGTCCTACATCACAGGGAGAGGGAGAGTCCAAAGAAGTACTGATTAAGTGGAAGAACCTACCTGACTATGATGCCACATGGGAGCCATATGAGAGGGTTAAGCATCAGTTTCCCTCCTTCCACCTTGAGAACAAGATGGCTCTTTGAGAGGGGAGTATTAATAAACCGATCCTTGGATCGATCCAGGTTTACAGGAGGCGGAATTGGGGAAGTTCCGCATCCCCATCAATGTCGTCCCTTGATAGTGGGGTCCACAAGCTTAATTAGGGGGGATTTAGGAGGAAAATTTCAAATAGAAGGGGTTGTTTGGGAATTAGAGGGGATTAATGTTTGTTTAAAAGGGAATTACTCCTAGGGTTTGTTTTTATCTCTGTTTTTTGCTGAAATTTTCTGGTTATTAGTTCTTGTTTAGGCTCTAGCGGCGTCTAGAGATTTGGGAGAGCCGGATCTTCCTCTCTAATAGAAGATCAATTGTATCTGGTGTTTTCTTCAACTATTATCAATTAAAAAGGTTTATTTCTGATTTTTCTTCCAAGTTTTTTCTCAATTCAGTTTTTTGCAAAGTGCTGAAATTTAATTTCAACCGGGGGAACTTTTGATTTCTACAAGCGTTTCCTATCACATTACTTATCCGTTACAACATCACTACTCTTCCAACATCTCTTCTCTTATTGTTGAAAGCCCATTTCTTTATTTCTAGTATAAGGGAGGGAAGAAAGCAATTAACTAATGAAAATAGGGGAAACTTTTGAATCCATAAATTATGACATTAGATTATTTGTTTATGTTAAACTGGAGTGACAAAGACTATTTGTTTAGTGTTGTTTGTAACCTCGTATGATTTTTAATGGTCGTACTTTGACTTTTATATTTTACATTAGCATCTTGCTTTGATAATAATATGCTACTCATTATTTCATATATTTCAATATATTTAATGATTTAATCTTAAGGCTTATGCCTCAAAATATCTTGAGGCTTATACCTCCTCTTGCAAAAAGAAAACGCCCTAATACCCGATTGCGCATTTCAAACCTTGAATGGAAAATTTAACTAAAAATAAGACTGACACAAAAAGTAAATGCCTACAATCTGACAATGGTAGAGAGTATGATGACATAGAGTTCATAAATTACTGCACAACTAAGGGGATTGTATGGAGAGAACGGTCCAAGAAACTCCCCAACTAGAGCTGCAAACGAACCGAACGTTCGACATGCTACTCATGACTCATCTCAATAAGAGCTCGCTCATGATCGTTTGATTAACAAATCAAACAAGCTTGAAGACTTTTTTAAATACATGGTTGTAAATAAACAAGTTTAAAAAGTTTATTTTCTATCTTGTTTATGATGATGAACAATATCATTTAAAATAGATAAAAATCTCAATATAAAGCTCCTGAACAAGCTCATTAAGAAACTTGATTAAGACGCATTATTAAAATGATAAACAAACTAATTTGAATTCTTCAAAATTATCATAATTTCATTTCAAAACTGACCATTAATTAATAATTCATAACATCAATTAATAATTCATAAAATTAATATTAAATAAAATCAATTATCACTGAGGGGCTATTTGGTTTGCAGTAAAAGGGATGTAAAGCATTCCAAATGTAGTGGTTTGGAGAATATTGGCCACCGCCGACCGCCACTACTGCCAACTGTCGTCGCCCACCACCACCGCCCGCTGCCACTGCCGCCTGCGACCGCTGCAACCGGTCATATTTTACACTGCATTCATTTTACTTCAAACTAAAAAAAAAAAAGTAATTGCCCTTACAACCATCTGGAAGGGAGGACAGCAAGAGTATTTGCTGTCCAGCAAAGGAAATTAGTCCAGATTGCTGTTTTAAGCAATCCGGAAGAGGAATCCAGCAGCTGGCTTGTTTTCTAACGGCATAAGACTCAAAAATAGAGAGAGAGATTGTTCTTCATACCAAGAAAGAAGCGAAATCAGATAAAAAAAGTCATTTAGAATGTGAAAGAATCCTCCACGTATCATTAATTGATTAACAGATCATTAGGGAACCTCCATAAGAATTTCTAAAACATTTTCTGATTGTATTAACCTCTCCTTATGGGCAGGTACAATAATGTTGAGAGGATGGCATTGAACCAATTTAAACATGAAAAAGCTACTTACATGTCGAAGAATCAATTTGGTTTTAATCTAAGAAGATCCACTAGGGACAAAATTTTGTTTTGTTAAGGGAAATAGTGCAAATATATAGAGCACACAAAAAAACTATCATATGATTCTCAGTAATCTTGATAAAGTATAAGATTGATTACCATAACAATTAATTTTGTGGACATCAAAGAAATATTTGTATGTCAACTATACCTTAAAATTGATAAATAAATGTATGATGAAACATCTAATAATAGTAGAGGTGGATGATAAGTGATCAAAGAGTTCTCATTCACAAAAAGTTTATATTAAAAACTCAATCTTAAGTATATATCTTTTTGTATTTATATGTATGATACGTACAAAAGATATGTATGCAAGAGCCAAGAGCAATTACATGTGTTCAAACACAAGGTGGTTTGACCAAGTATTTTCCTATTTCAGTTGGATTACATCAAGGATCAGCTTTAAGCCCATATCTTTTTTCTTTAGTCATGGATGCTCTTACTAGACATTTACAAGAGAATGTTCCCTACTGTATGCTTTTTGGTGATGATATTTGATATAGGAAATACTTGAGTTCGCAAGTAATCCTATCGGATTTACTTGAGTTCGCAAGCAAACCTAACAATAATCTGTAAAATAGCGAGAAAATATATGAAGAAATTATGGTGGAAGAACAATCAAACGATAGCAAATCTTATTGAAAGCAAGGCTAAACAAGAACGAAGCAAAGACACAATAGATCCTCAATTCGAGAGGAGGATCGTCTCTCCCAAATCTCTAGACAAGAGAATCTAGAGCCCACGTCCCAAGAAACCCTAATTCCAATCAATCAAAACATAAACATCCCTAATCCTCTCATCCTCTTTATTACAAAAGTTTTCCTGATTTAATTTCCCTCCCAAGCCCTAGCTGCCCACTCCTTTTTAATTTCAAATTGTTTGGACTAGTGGGGCCCACCCCTTGGGCGAAAAGAATAGAGGAGGTGGACTGCTTCCGCCTCCTGTACACCAGCTGAGCCGGCCTCCTTTGGGCAGGCTGGGCCGGTTCTGACAGAACCGGCATATCAATATTCTTCTAGTTGATAAGAGTAGAGAGGGAATTAAAGGAAAACTTGAATTATGGAGGTCAATTTTAGAGTCTAAAGGTTTTCATTTGAGTAGATCTAAAACTGAATACATTGAGTGTAATTTCAGTAGTAATGAACCTAGTGGGGGGATTGTGACTTCGGGCGATCAAGTCACTAATAAGAGTATACGTTTTAGATATCTTGGGTCATTTGTTCAAAGGATGATGAAATATATGAGAATACTATTAATAGAATTCAAGTTGGATGGTTGAAGTGGAGAAATGCATCAAGCATGTTGTTTGATAGAAAAGTACCACTCAAATTTAAAGGAAAATTCTATAAGATGGTGGTGAGACCTGCAATGCTTTATGGTGCAGAATATTGGCTATTGAAAGAGAAGCATAAATTTAAGTTAAGTGTTGCAGATATGAGGATGCTTAGGTGGATGAGTGGCTTCACTCTTTTTTTTTTTTTTGAGTGGCTTCACTCTTAGAGGTAGAATGTGAAATGAGTATGTACGTTAAAAGGTTGGAGTAGCTCCAGTGGTAGATAAGATTAGAGAGAGTCGCCTTAGATGGTTTGGACAGATAAAATGTTAGCCTTCTAATGATCCGGTTAGGAGAGTAGATATATTGGATTTGGCCTATGTTAAGAAAGGTAGATGTAAGCCTGAAAACTTGGCTAGAAAATATTAGAAATGACATTTTCTATTAAATTTAAATGAGAATTTGATTCTTAATAGGACACAATAGAGAAAAAGAATATTCATGTAGCAGACCCCATACAATAGGAAAAAAGATTGATGCTGCTGTTGTTGTATGTATTACTTATTATTGGTTATCGAGATGCATACAAAAATTATTTAAATAAAGGTACCTTGGTGTAAACTTTTTTGCATATTACATATTTTCAATCAATGAAAACTATATTAAAATAAATAAAACGTTAAAATAGTTGAGAAAATATTTTTAAGAGAAATATTTTCTTAAGTAAGGTTGATAGGTTAAAATATAAAACTTTCTTAAGTAATATAAAAAAGAGAATATCATGGAAACTAAAGATAAAATTTTATTTCATTGCAGTTAATTTTAATGTGTTTATAGAATTGAATGTTAGGGAGTAAATAAGTCATTGATAGACAATTTGTGTGGGCCCACATAAATGAAAATGTTAAGATAAATTTGTGGTAAAATCGATACGGGTTGATTAATAAAATATTAACTAGAAGAATAGTTGAGGTAACATTTATACAATATAAGATATGAAAAAGAGACATAGGATTGAACTTGCACAACAAATGGATTAAAGATGCACCAATAAGATGCAATTATTAATAACGTCGAAGGATTAGAAAAATAATTAAAGATGCAACAATAAGATGCGTTAATTAATAACGTTGAAGGATTAGAAAAATAATTAAAGATGCACCAATAAGATGCATAAATTAATAATGTCGAAGGATTAGAAAATAAATGGGATAGATCAAGGGGAATATTGGATAGAAGTTAAGCAAAAAGACCTCTACAAATAGACATAAAACCTCATCCAACAAACTCAACAAACATGAATATTAAATGGGGATATAAATAAAGCTAATAATGACATAAGGTGAATGAATATTGATTGAAAAATAAAATATACCATTTTTTTTTTCTTCCAACTAAAATTTTCATGACTTGAATATCTCATTATGATAATAACTTAAATAATAAAAAAAAGTATTTTAATTTAATTTTTAAAAATTGGGGGAACAGGGAATAATGGCTAAGTTGCCTCCATCGCAATATGGAGGTTTAGAATTTGTGTCATGGAAACAACATTTAAGCGGCACAACTGCATACATGAACTCCTCCCCAAATCCTATATGAGGGAGCTTCCTATACAAATAAATTCTTAGCCCACAAAAACTGATAGCACCATTGATGGTTTCAAGCACAAATAAAAAAAGATGAGAGCATGATGTGACTCATCATTTCAACAACGAATTGATTGCAAAATATTTAGAACAGAAGTAAAACTTTATCCTACTTAATTCTTCAACAAATGATTTACGACAACAAAAATAGAATTACATTGGAGAGAGCATGCAGGTGGCATGATTCAAGAATTATCCTTATAAGAAATAAGATTCAAACACGCATTTTGGTTTGTTGCTAATTAAATTACCAAGTATTCTACAAAGCACGAAATGCATTCAAATGCAATAATTTTGAATTTCACAAAAGAAAAGAGTAAAAAAGAAGAGATTGGTTGGTTCAATTTTATGTAGATAATCATGTTATCAAGATAACATTGTAATCTATCAAATGCAATATATTTGATTCCTTAAACAATGTAATATTATCTAAAAAAGAACAATGATTATGATTTTTTTTTTATCCTCATTTGTTTTAGTCGCCATAAAGCATAAAACCTAGATGCTCTTAGATTTTAACAGCTAAATGTCATTACAACGGGACCATAAATTTATTTATAACATGGTTAATTACAGAAGTCGGTGGACTAAACAGCTAGCAACCATTATTAATGAACCCTAATTCGAAACCTTCACAAACCAATTCCAAATAACAAAAAGAGATTCCAGTAGAAGGAAAAAAGACTTCAGAAAAGGGCACAAATAACCACACAACAGCAACTGCATTACAATCCAGAAAACAACACAAAATGGCTCACAAAATCCAATATTTAAGCGCTTTTCTTTTCATCTAGAGAAGCTCATAAATCGAAAAACAATACAAACCGGATTCTAGGGTTTCGCGACAGATGAAGAGTTGGAAGAGGGATCGGATTGCGTAGGAGGCGAGGAAAGCTCACGGATGAGGGCGGAAAGGGGCTCTGGATTGATGCCCCGATCAAGGAGAGCGATGAGAAGCGAGAGAGTGTGGCGGTCGAGCCCAGTATCGAGCACATTTGATATCTGGAATGCCAGATCCAGCGTGTCCTTCGCGTTTTGTCCGCCTGCTGCCTTCATTACGACTCGTCGCCGCCTTCTGCTCTCGGAGGTGGCTCTCCGGTGAAACATGCCTTCGGTAATATTTGATCTGGGCTAAGAAGTAAGATTGCGAACTAGTTATATTATATAACAATTCAAATGAAACGTAATCCGTTGTAGTCTAGTTGGTTAGGATACTCGGCTCTCACCCGAGAGACCCGGGTTCGAGTCCCGGCAACGGAAATTCTTTTTTTTTTTTCATTTAATATTTTTTTATTTGGTTATTTTAATATTGTTTCCTTCAGAACTTAAAGCGTTAAAATGATATTTCTTATATATATATGTTGCGGGCTAGAATATACGCGGCGATAGAGATGTAATTTTACGTCTTAGCGTTGCACGGATATCCAGCTCACACACAGAGAAGACAAGATTTTTTACGTGGAAAACCCTTGAAAGGGGAAAAACCACGGGGCCTAGCCCAGTTGAAAGTGATTCCACTAGAATTTGAGTTGGTTACAATGGGCCGACTCGCCTCCAAGGACGATCAGATTACAAGTAACAATAGTATGATAGAAGTCTGGGTGTCAGGTGATGGTCTGGCAGAACTCCGGGCCTCAGATGGTGGTCTAGCAGAGCTCCAGGCCTTAGGTGTTGATTCGGCGAAGGTGAGGGCCTCTGGCGGTAGTTCGGTGAAGGCGAGATCCTTCGGCAGTGATCCGGCGAGGGTGAGGGCCTACGGCGGTGTTCCGGCGAAGGTGAGGCCCTCAAGTGGTGGTCCGGTGAAGCTCCGGTGGTGGTCCGGCGAGACTCCGGCGGTGATGCGGTGAAGGCGAGGTCCTTCGGCAGTGGTCCGGCGAGGGTGAGGGCCTTAAGTGGTGGTCCGGTGAGACTTCGGCGGTGGTGCGGCAGAACTCCGGCGGCAGTCGAAGAGGAGCGAGGCGGCTGAAGCTTTCTTCCTTCTTCTCTCTTGGCTTCGATCCCCTTTTTCAAGAGGAAAAGGGGTTCTATTTATAGAATTCTTGAGTGGCATGACTTTGTAAATAAGTGGAAGATCAAGGGTAAATTGGGAGTGGCTCGGATGGACGGCCGATCTTGATTCCTATTATCATGTACCGTTCAATAGTCATTTGAATGCCTTAATGATATCAGAATTTAATGATCTTGAGCTCGTTGGATTCGTCTCGTCGAGCCGCTCGATTCAACTATAAGCATGTCATGATTGAAGACCGTTTGACAACTCAAACTGTGGTTTGATCCTTCCAAAAGTGCTTCGAGTCTTTGATTTGGACTCATTTGGGCTCGGATTGGGTCGATTTTGGTGTCGTTGGGTTCGTGCTTCCGAGACGCTCAGTTCGACTATAAGTTTGCTGAAATCGAAATTCAGATGATCTCCGATTTAATTTCTGAAGCTTCCAACTTGATTTTGTCTCAGGATTCGTGCCTGATCAAGATAATTTTTGGTGACATATCAGATGCCCCCCTATTTTCGGACGTCTAAGCTTACAAAGTTCGAAAATATATATTAGAGTCTTTGAAATCAATATAGCATAAATATGATCATCGAACAAAACAATAGTGCAACCTCACCTTAATTATTATGATATTTACCTACATATCTCATTAATAAATGTTTTACTAATGCAATGTTACATTAAAACTACATTGATATTTGTGAGTTCTCCAAAAATCAACATTAACGTTTAATATTGATTAATGTAAATATCCATTGATAAAGATCAACATTATAAGTGAGTGATTAAACTGACGCTAATATTTTACTTATAATCTTAAAGAAATAAAGTTTCTAGAATATTGATTAAATGTTAGTATTAATTTGCGTAAATATCCTGTTGGGAGGTCATTTTGATAGTAATAGAATATTTATTTGGTATATACTGTTTGCGGAGACTACGGAAATGAATGATATTAGTTGGATCGTTTTTACTGAATGCATGTATAGCATATATAATGATTAAAATATAGCTAAATTAAACGTTATGATCAATATAGGTTTAAATTGGAAGGCCCTTTGGCCTTTCGTCTCCAGCATGCGAACCGAGGCGGCACAGTAAATAGTGAGGATGAGCCTCGATTTAATAATATATTAAAATTTTTTATTTTTATTTTTTATTATTATTAATGATTTGTTTTTTCAAATTTCAAAAGATATTTTAAAAATTAATAAAAATTCAAGAAAATTTTTTGGAATTCCTCACTTATTATTTCACTTAAGTTTTGCCTTTTAAAATTCCAATTAATAAAAATTATGAAGAAACTTTTGGAATTCTTTTCTTAATATTTCATTTAATTTTATTTTATTTTTAAATTTTTTAGAGAGACTCTTCATTTACCCTTCATGCAACTATAAATACCCCTCTTTGGGGTATGAAAATTTGCATCTCTCACTCTCCCTCTATTCTTACAATTGAGGCTTTCCCTTGGTCCTCCAAGGCCCCTCTCTTTGCAAGAAAGTCCGGAGATCTCTCCTTCTCCCTCTATTCTTACAATTGAGGCTTTCCCTTGGTTCTCCAAGGCCCCTCTCTTTGCAAGAAAGTCCGGAGATCTCTCCTTCTCCTTCTATTCTTACAATTGAGGCTTTCCCTTGGTCCTCCAAGGCCCCTCTCTTTGCAAGAAAGTCCGGAGATCCCTTTTTCCCCTAACACCCTTGAGTAGGAGAAATGTCGGGTGACCGCCTTCCACCAAGAGACCATGCGATCAGGGGAGACCCCATCGCACCGTATGATTGCGAGTGGGGGCCAAATAAGAAAGCGAGGGTAAATGAAACAGTGTTGACTGTTACGAGTGACTTCCTTATCCTTTTTCGCAAGAATTTTCATTTCCCGAATGATGTGGTGACGATTATTCCTAAGAGGTCTGATCGGGCTATCCTTCCTCCTCCCGGGTACTTAACCGTTTCTGAGACCCACTTGCGAGCGGGGTTACGCTTTCCACCTCCTGCTGAGTTGATCGAAATTTTACGGCGGTGTGGGGTGAACCTATCCCAATTTTCATTCAGAGCGATGTCGGTGACTGTGGGATTGATTGCGCTCTTTAGGAATCGAGGAGCTACTCTGACGCCCGAACACCTTTCACGGATGGGTCGATTTACTAGTGACACGCATGGGCGTGTCACATTCAGATCCAAATGGTTGGACTTGCGTACCCGTGATCCTTCAAAGAACTGGGCCAATGCATTTTTCTTTGTGAGAAATGATTGGGGCATGTTGGAGAAGTGGGGGAAGATGAAGGATCTGCCAGCCCCTCTGCATGTCCAAGAAGAAGACATAATGAGGATCCTCAAAGTTTCTGACATTGAACATCTTCTATTCGAGGTTCGTCACATGAGTAGATACACCGAGGAAGAGTTCTTGTTCAAGGTGGGGCTGTCGTTCCACGCTGGAAGGTCTGATGCAAAGATGTTGAAGCCGACTTCTAAGGCTCCCGAGCCCCCTGCCCCAACTTCAAAGGTGGCTTCTAAACGACCGGTAAGAGGTGAAGACCCCCAGGTTTTGAAGAAGAAGAGGTTGGAGGGTACCGCGACAAATACCGACAAAGCTCTACCTGACTCTTCCCCAGCCAAGTTCCATATCCCTGAGGAGGTCTCGAACCATCAATGTATCGGACGCCATAAAGCTGGCGACTTGGTGAGTAATACCTTCCAAATGCTTTTTCTCTTGGCCTTCTAGGGTGGATTCTAATACACTCTTCTCCTTATTTCAGTGGTCGCGCCTTGGGATCGAGCTTACCGACGTTCTGGATGAATGGAATAGTGAATTTGTGAAGATCAAATATCTTCAAGGAGAGTTCAAGCGGAAGTACGATCATAAGAACAAGGAGGTAAAGGTGCTTGAAGAGGAGTTGAACGAGTGTAGGACTGAATTGGCCAACACAATGCAATCCATATCTCTTCAAAATCGCCAGGCAGATCAGCATCAAATTGATCTGACGGAGGCACGGGCGACCATAACTCAGCTTTTGAAGGATCAAAAGGCCTCTAGAGAGAAGATAGCGTCGCTTGAGGCAAAGGATAAGAGGTCCCGGACTCTTATAGCTGAGAAGGAGGCCGCTTTGTCTGGCTCAGAACCTTCAAAAGTTATTGAAGATTTTAAAAAGTCCATATCTTTCAAGACCATCATCCAGGATCACGTTCAGGAGGCTCGAGACCATATCTATGATATAGAAGTGAAGGCCTTGGAGCAGCAGTGTATTGAAGATGGATTCATCCGGGGCTTTTTGAAGGGGGTTCGCCTGATGCAGCGGAAGACCGGAGTTCAAGTCGAAGGTGTGACCCCTAGCCAGGCCTCAGATGACTTTCCTTCAGGTTCTGATGGTGATGAGATAGAGAGTGAGCTTCAGAAGGCCTTTGACCTTGACGTGGATGATGAGACTGCAAATATTGAGTAGCATTTTTATTTTCTACTGTTTGTACTGCTTTATCTTTTTAAGCGATTGTGATGTCTTAGATGTTTGTATTGATATATGTAATCTGTTATGATAAAAATTGTTAGTATTTTTATCTAGCTAATGAACATTTCAGTGCCTTTGAGTGAATTCATTTATGCTTGTTTAAGGTGCTTGACTTATCGGAGGCTTCTAGTTAATACGTTCCAACCTGTATGGAGGAGGTTAGGAGAATCCAATAAGTATGACCTATCCGAGGTTGTTTGCCAGAGTTTTCTCGATGGCGTTAACCTGTGTGGAAGAGATCAGATCAAATCCCCCTAGGATCGATCATCCAGTAATTGAGGAGCAACAAAGAGTGCGTATGCCTTGAATCAAGGATATAATAATTAAGTGACACCCCGCTAGGGTGTTTGACCTATCCGAGGTTATTGATTAAAGCATTGACTAATGCTTTTTAGCCTGTGTGGAAGAGGTCAGATCGAATCCCCCTGGGATTGATCATCCAGTGACTGAGCTACAATAATGATTGTGTTGCTCGAATCAAGGATCTCAAGATCGAAGTTCACAGCTTGTGCGAATCTATCAATACGATTTTACTTGAAGAAGATAATATAATTCAACATAGCCATACTGCATTAGACAAAGGCATAGTTTACTGAGATAACTTAGGGATGAAGAAGCTACAAACATCACAAATAATATCGTTCATAACATACAACACCAGACATATAATACTTAAATTAAGTAGCACTACTGTGCTTTACTGATAGTACTTGCGAAGATTGTTTACATTCCAAGTTCGAGGAAGCATTTTTCCTTCAGCATCCTTCAATTTGAAAGTCTCGGGCTTCACCACAGCTGCTACTAAATATGGACCCTCCCAGAGGGGGGAGAGTTTATTGCGTTGGGGACCTTTTCCTGCCGCCTCGATGCTGCGTAGAACTAGATCTCCAACCGATATACGTCGTGGTTTCATCTTTCGATTATAATGACGGGCAACTCTCTGATGATATGCAGCAACCTTAAGCATTGCTTTATCTCTTGCTTCTGGAAGGAGGTCTAGGCTGCCCCTGAGTTTTTCATCATTGTCATTGAAATCAAAAGTTTGAACCCTATGACTTGGGACTCCAATGTCAACGGGAATAACAGCTTCTGTGCCAAAGCAGAGATTGTATTGGGTTTCTCCTGTTGGAGTTCTTGCAGTGGTACGATAAGCCCAAAGGACATGAGGGAGCTCATCAACCCACTGCCCCCCAGCCTTATCTAGTCGTGTCTTCAATCCCTTCAGAATAGTCCGATAAGTGACCTCCGTTTGTCCGTTAGCTTGAGGATGGGCCACAGCCGTGTGTACTAGCTGAATATGGAGATCTTGGCAAAATATGGTAAAGACCCTTCCAGTGAACTGCGTTCCATTATCGGTGATAACTTTCGCAGGAATGCCAAAACGACATATTATATTCTTCCATAGAAATTGTTTGGCATTTGCTTCGGTGATTTTTGCCAGAGGTTCTGCCTTCACCCACTTTGTGAAATAGTCTACAGCCAAGATGATGAACTTCCGTTGACCTGTGGCTATAGGAAAGGGTCCTACTATGTCAATCCCCCATTGAGCGAAAGGCCAGGGACTCTATAATGTTGAGATCTCTATGGCAGGTAGATGGGTGAGGTTGGCATGTAACTGACAACTGTTACATTTTTGCACGAGCTCTAGCGCGTCCTGCTTCATTGTTGGCCAATAAAATCCCTGTCTCAGGACCTTTTGAGCTAGCGCCCTTCCGCCCAGATGTTCCCCACAAATGCCTGAATGTACTTCTCGGAGTGCATAGTTTGCCTCTGAAGGAGGAAGACATTTGAGGTATGGCCCCATGAAAGATCGTTTGTATAACTCTCCATTAATAATAGTGAAGTTTGCTGCCTGCCTCCGAAGTCGTATTGTTACCAGCGGGTCTTCAGGAAGAACACCATCTTGTAAGAAAGCGAGAATGGGGTCGATCCAAGAAGCTTCTTTTGATTCATTTATTGATTGAATAACCCACGGGCCTTGAACGCTTGGAAAGTGGATCTCCTCAATATATTTTCTTCTAAAAATATCTCCTGTCATAGAAGTGGCCAGCTTGGAGAGAGTGTCTGCCCTTACATTCTGTTCCCGAAGGATATGGATGATCTGATGCCTCTTTATTTGGGCCAACAAAAATTTAACTATTTGGCAATATTGGGCCAACAATGGATGGTGGGCATCAAATTCTCCTGCCACCTGAGAGGCGACTAGTTGGGAATCGGTGTGAACCACCAAGTCTTGCACTTCGCAATCAATTGTCAGCCTCAATCCGGCGATCAGAGCCTCATATTCGGCGACATTATTTGTCGTGGGGAACTTCAATCTAAGCCCGTATTCGAGTGAGCTTTCTGTGGGGAGATTAATAAGATTCCGGCGCCGGCACCGGAACTCCCAGAAGCTCCGTCGACATATAAGGTCCAGCACAAGGAGGAAGGAGATTCATCTAGCGGTTCATTGGAGGTATGATTAGTACATTCGACCACAAAGTCGGCCAGCACTTGTGACTTGATGTCAGGTCTAGGTAGGAACTGGATATCAAATTCTCCAAGTTCCACTGACCATTTGATCAATCTTCCAGATGCCTCGGGCTTTTGGAGAATACTTTTCAATGGTAAGTTTGTATAGACCCCGATCGTGTGTGCTTGGAAATAAGGGCGTAACTTTCTAGCTGAGAAGACTAACGCCAAGGCTGTTTTATCTGCTAATGGGTAGCGTGTTTCTGTCTCTGAAAGTACCTTGCTAATATAATAGACTGTGCGTTGAACAGTATCATCTACCCGGACCAAGACTGAGCTTATAGCTTGGGAGGAGACAGCCATATACATATACAAGACTGGGCGTTGAACAGTATCATCTACCCGGACCAAGACTGAGCTTATAGCTTGGGAGGAGACAGCCATATACATATACAAAATTTCCCCTGGAATTGGCTTCGAGAGCAGTGGTGGTGAGGCTAGATAGGCTCGGAGTTGTTCAAAAGCCTCTTGACATTTGTCAGTCCACTGAAATCTTGAGCTACTAGCACCTTTGAGAACCTTAAAGAAGGGTAGATATTTGTCTCCTGAGCGAGCCAGAAAACGAGAAAGTGCCGCAATCCTTCCGTTTAATCTCTGAACTTCCTTGATATTTCTCGGGGGTAGCATGTCCCTTAGGGCCTTGATCTTCTCAGGGTTGGCCTCAATCCCTCGGTGGGTAACCATGAATCCCAAAAATTTTCCTGAGGTTACTCCAAATGCACATTTGGAGGGGTTAAGGCGCATGTTATAAGATCGAAGGAGGCAGAAGCATTGTTCCAAGTCAGATATATGTTGAGATTTCTCGAGGCTTTTAACTAGCATATCATCCACATATACTTCCATAGTGCGCCCGATAAGGTTCTTAAAAACCTTATTCATTAGGCGTTGGTATGTTGCACCAGCGTTCTTGAGCCCGAAGGGCATTACTAGATAACAGTACAGCCCCTTATCTGTTTGAAAAGCCGTCGCCTCCTCATCAGCAGGATCCATTTGTATTTGATTATAACCGGAGTAAGCATCCATGAAGCTTAGCATCTGATGTCCGGAGGTGGCATCAACCAATTGGTCAATACGGGGAAGCGGAAAACTATCCTTAGGGCAGGCTTTATTGAGATCAGTATAGTCTACGCACATTCTCCAAGCTCCACTTGCCTTTCGAACCATAATGACGTTTGCCAACCAAGCGGGATAGTGTACTTCTCTTATAAATCTTGCACTTAAAAGCTTATCAACCTCCTGCTCAATTGCCAGTTGACGATCTGGTGCAAAGTTTCGCTTCTTTTGGATCACCGGTTTGTATGCTGGGTTGATTTTGAGGGAGTGCATGATTACTTCAGGATTAATTCCAGGCATATCAGCCGGACTCCATGCAAATACATCTTGGTTTGTACGTAGAAAGTCTACATACTCTTTCTTCTCTTCATCTGAGAGGAGTGATCCAATCTGTACTATTCTTGAAGGGTGTTCATCTGACAGAGAGACACAAGTAAGATCTTCTACAGGGGAGGCCCTTTGAGGGATATCTTCATTCCGAAGATCGAAGTCCTCGATACTTAGAGTAATTGATGAGCGTGGTTGAGCCTGCCTAAGATAGCAGGATTGTGCTACATGTTGATCTCCACGTACTATTCCAATCTTTGATGGGGTAGGAAACTTCAACTTTAAGTGAGGAATTGAAGCAATAGCCCCAAAGATTGTTTGGAGTGGCCTTCCAAAGATCGCATTGTAGGCCGATTCTGATTTCACTACAATAAATTGGATAGAATGTTCAACTTGTCGAGGAAATTCTCCAAGTATAAATGGGAGACTGATGGTTCCTTCTACCCTTACAGGTCGATTGTCAAACCCGTACAGTGGACCTGTAGCTGGCAGGAGCTTTTCCCTATCTAGGCCCATATTGAGGAAGGTGGAATAAAACAGGACGTCTACCGAGCTCCCATTATCAACTAAGATCCTTTTGACGTTGAAGCATGGGTCGCCAATTCCCGCATTAATTACAAGTGGATCCTGATGAGGGGTCTGAACTCCATCTAGATCAGTATCATCAAAAGTAATAGAGTGGTCAGACCGAGACTTCTTTGGCATTGGCTCCCTACTAGCTGCAATTAAGACCTGATTGGGTACTGAGGGGCCCCCAGCAATAGTTTCAATCTCTCCGACCATTTGACGATTATTTGATGGTTGCCTTTGTTGCTGATTCTGCCCCCCAGTAGGGCCAGTTTTATCCCGAGTAGGTGCGCTTTGGATAAATTGTCGAAGATATCCTTGTTGGATCAGCCTCTCAATTTCTTCCTTGAGTTGTCTACAAGCTTCAGTTGTGTGTCCTCGACTACGGTGGAAGTGACAATATTGCTCATGATTTCCTACATTTGGCTTCAATGGATTCGGCCACTTTACATTCTCTTGATCCCGGATGGCCATCAACACGTTGGCCCGAGATACATTAAGCGGCGTATACTCCTTCTCTTGACGAGGCTCTCGTCGTTGCTGTGAGGGCCGAGGGGGCAAGTTATAGTTTCCTTGCTTTTTCCGTTGTGATGATGAAACATCCATCCCTGGCGCATTTTTACGTTTCCCGGTTATTTGCTCAAATTGCTTCTTATGAGCATTTATGGCCTCATCTGCTGAGATTTGGGCCTCCACACGATGAATTAAGTCAGCATAGGAATGGACTGTATCTCGCATAAGTGCTGAATAAAAAGGTCCAGGACGAAGTCCTCTAAGAAACACTCCTCTAAGCAATTCAGGATCCACCCCAGGAATTTGTCGAGCCTCCGTAGAAAATCTTTGAAAATATTCTTTGAGGGTCTCATTTTCATTTTGTCGAATTCCTGAGAGATGAGAAGAATCTTTAACCATCCTTCGATTGGCAACAAATTGTTCAACGAACACTTTGGCCAATTTGACAAACTTGGAGATGGTTCCGGCAGGAAGCGAGTAGAACCATGTTCGAGCCTGCCCTTTAAGGGTAGCAGGAAACACTTGACAGAGAAGTGCATCTGAGGCTCTCTGAATATACATAATGGTTCTGTAATGATCGATGTGCTCATAGGGGTCAGATGTCCCGTCATAAGAATCAATGCTCGGTAGTTTGAACCCTGTAGGAATGGGGTGTTGAAGGATGGCTTCCGTCAGCGGTGAGGTCTCCTGAAAGTCCCATTGATGGAGAGATTGTCTTCCACCCTTACTAGGGAACTCTTCTCGGACCAACCTCCTCAGTTCATGGCGTAGGACATTACGCGGAAGGTCAGCAATGTGTGGTTGGGCTACATCCTCGGGAATGTCCGACGGAATACGGACTACTTGACTGGGGCGAAAAGGATGGGTAGAGCTAGCGGTGTCGGCAAGGTCAATGTCTTTATGTGTTTGAGGACGACCCCTTGATTGAGGGACAGGGATGTCTACACGTTCAGGTTGGACACCTCTGGCCAGTGACGGATCCTGAGGAAGACGAACCTCCTCCTGCTCTACTAGCATCGGTTGTCGGGTCCCTCGTAGGAGTCGAAGGATCTCCTTTTGAGACTCCTCCATTCTTCGGATGCGATCTTCCACAGATGGTCTTGATGTTCCTTCTCCAGCAGGATTTTGCACACCCGGGTGAAAGGAGGCAGAAGCCTGATGTCCCTGATTGAAGGACTGATTCTTGGACTGGTGAGAGTTGGAGCGAGAGGCTCCCTGGTGGCGATTACTACGCCGGTTATCCATTGAAGTACTGATTAATATTGTGGGATTGTGATTCCCACAGACGGCGCCAAACTGTTGCGGGCTAGAATATACGCGGCGATAGAGATGTAATTTTACGTCTTAGCGTTGCACGGATATCCAGCTCACACACAGAGAAGACAAGATTTTTTACGTGGAAAACCCTTGAAAGGGGAAAAACCACGGGGCCTAGCCCAGTTGAAAGTGATTCCACTAGAATTTGAGTTGGTTACAATGGGCCGACTCGCCTCCAAGGACGATCAGATTACAAGTAACAATAGTATGATAGAAGTCTGGGTGTCAGGTGATGGTCTGGCAGAACTCCGGGCCTCAGATGGTGGTCTAGCAGAGCTCCAGGCCTTAGGTGTTGATTCGGCGAAGGTGAGGGCCTCTGGCGGTAGTTCGGTGAAGGCGAGATCCTTCGGCAGTGATCCGGCGAGGGTGAGGGCCTACGGCGGTGTTCCGGCGAAGGTGAGGCCCTCAAGTGGTGGTCCGGTGAAGCTCCGGTGGTGGTCCGGCGAGACTCCGGCGGTGATGCGGTGAAGGCGAGGTCCTTCGGCAGTGGTCCGGCGAGGGTGAGGGCCTTAAGTGGTGGTCCGGTGAGACTTCGGCGGTGGTGCGGCAGAACTCCGGCGGCAGTCGAAGAGGAGCGAGGCGGCTGAAGCTTTCTTCCTTCTTCTCTCTTGGCTTCGATCCCCTTTTTCAAGAGGAAAAGGGGTTCTATTTATAGAATTCTTGAGTGGCATGACTTTGTAAATAAGTGGAAGATCAAGGGTAAATTGGGAGTGGCTCGGATGGACGGCCGATCTTGATTCCTACTATCATGTACCGTTCAATAGTCATTTGAATGCCTTAATGATATCAGAATTTAATGATCTTGAGCTCGTTGGATTCGTCTCGTCGAGCCGCTCAATTCAACTATAAGCATGTCATGATTGAAGACCGTTTGACAACTCAAACTGTGGTTTGATCCTTCCAAAAGTGCTTCGAGTCTTTGATTTGGACTCATTTGGGCTCGGATTGGGTCGATTTTGGTGTCGTTGGGTTCGTGCTTCCGAGACGCTCAGTTCGACTATAAGTTTGCTGAAATCGGAATTCAGATGGTCTCCGATTTAATTTCTGAAGCTTCCAACTTGATTTTGTCTCAGGATTCGTGCCTGATCAAGATAATTTTTGGTGACATATCAATATATATATAACAAATTAATTGTTTTGTAAATAATAAATCTATATACTTCTAAATTTTAAATTATTAAAGTTGTCTTTTAAAAATTAAATTTACTCATTCATTTCAATATTATAAAATAATGATGCCTTACATAATGATTTCTTTTATATTATTAGTATCCTCATTATCTTAAATAATATTGACAACACAATATTCTTTTGGATTTTTCGATTTTATAAATACTTTCTTTTTATATTTTTATATTCCTTTGATTCTTACAACAAAATGAATTTTTTAATTAAATTTATTTTTTTCTCGTATTATCATCATTATTTATATGCTAAAATATTTATAGATATATAACTGAGTTTTTTTTTTATCTTACTATTTTACAAAGATATGACACATTCATAAACGAAGCTCATAAGAGATAAAATGGTATATGTGGAAAACATATAAAAGGAAAAATTATAAGGGCTAAATCATTAAAAGCCAATTAGAAAAGATAGGACTACAATATTGATGAGTTGATAAAGTTAGTTGAGTGACGGTAGTTGTTGACATTAGTTGATAGCAATAGGTGTCAATTGAAAATTTTGTTAAATCAAAGATTTGAATGGAATTAAGTTAATTAAAAATTTTGGCTCTATAAATTCAAATATTTAAAATTTTCATTAGACAATCTCCCGTATGAGTTGTAGTTTGTCAGAGATTATCATTAATGCTTTACATTAGTTAAGCAAGCTCTTATACTCATTTCAGAACACTGTAAATAAAGAACCAATACTGACAAGAGAGCATGAGAACTTTCCCTGTAAATCCTCTTTTTCATTTTTTTTAAAGATTCAGAACCTCTATTCTAAATGCGAAATTATTACGTGCAGTCACGGGACATCGTCCGAAGGTCAATCAGGATGCTCCACGTCATCAATTTGTTATGTATCGGATGCCATGGCTCATCCTGATCGGCCTCCGGACGGTCCGATGACCGCACATAATAATTTCTCGTTATAAATAGTCAGAGTGAAGAGCTCCTTTTATTTTATTTTTTGGATTGGGATCCCGTCATTTGTGCTTTCGTTGCTCCTTTAATCCAATCAATCAATTCCAACAACTAGCATTCTTCATCTTTTCGAGCTGCTTCTGCAGAATACTCTAGCTATCTTCCATTCATCAATGGCGGACAATACAATAAAAAAAGGCAGAATGTGTCACTCTTAAAGTCTCCGAGTGCATTTAACAAAATAAATATAATTCAGAATATAACAAGAAAACAAACTGAAATGGAAATTCAGATAAACTTAATTTTAAAGGAATTTAATAAATTATAATTTATTGACAAAAATAACCTAAAATGCAACTTTCTAATTTTATGAAATTATTAATGATGGTTAATTTTTTGATTAAGTTAGCAGCTGACGTACTTTCCATTATTTATATTGCAAACTCCATAGCTGTAGCAAAAATAATACAAAGTTTATCATTGACATATTCAAATAAACTTTAGTTTTGGAAATTTGGATTATTTGATTAATTTAAGTTAATTAACAAACTATATCTCTAATTCATGCCGACTGCCGAGCTGAGGCAAAAATTAATATCAATAAACTACCAATCATATCGCTAGAGGGAGGGCTTGAACCTCCGACCTTGTGGTTAACAGCCACACGCTCTAACCAACTGAGCTACTCCAGCTTCTGCTAACGTTATTTATATTATTTTATTTAAATTTTAATAGTCAGTACAAACATATTTACCTTGGTAGTATTACCCCAAATAAACAATGAGAATAATTAAAACTTACCCACCAAGAAATTTTAATACCAATTAAACATATAATACATATGAAAAATTATTACATGTTTAATTTTTTTTCTTACCTTTTGACATATCATTAAAATCTCTTATGGATATAATTTTACTTTAAAATATTTGAAACAATTTGAGCTTGAATACTCCAAAAGCAAATAACATCAAGATAATCTTACACAATTATTTTCATATTGATACATCCCGAAAAATCGTCTTGATCACGCAACGAATATTGATGCATATTTGAATTGAAAATTTTCAAAATTAAATTCGGGGTCATCCAAACTTTAATTTCATCAAGCTTATAGTCAAACTGAACGTCTCGAAGAGAGGAACCCAACTACTCCAAAATCGGTCTAATTCTAGCCTAAATGGGTCCAAATCGAGGGGGTCAAAGCATGTTTGGAAAATTATAAGAATAAACCGGATGATCAAATGATCTCTAACTATGGCATGCTTATAATCAAATCGAGCGGCTCAACGAGATGAATCCAACAAGTCTAAGATCACTTAATTCTGACATCATTTGAGCACATAAATATTTGACAAACATTATATAATCGAGGAGATCAACATGGGTCGTCCGATGGAGCACTCCGAATTTGCCCTAGATCTTCTCCAAATTTATGGGGCATGCCACTAAAAAATCTATAAATATATCCCCACTTTTCACATGAAAGGGGGCTTGAAACCTTTGGATGGAGATTGAAGTGAGCTATAAGGCTTCAAGAATTTAGAGCTCCACCAAAGCACCACCGCAGGCGAACTTCTGTTAGCCGATCGGACCACCGTTGAACCTCCTCCCGGCCGCCAACCTTCGACCGTCATCGTACTTCCACCAGGTGGCCGACTGCTTTCAGACTTCGGCCAGACCATTGCCGGGCCATCACCTTGCCGCCGAACTACTGCCTGGCAACCTAACGCCACAGGACCACCGTCCGGCCTCCTACCATCGCTGGACCTCCTCCCGACTGCCAATCGTCATCCCTCGATCACCACCAGATCTTCGAGCACCTTCGCCCACCAACAACGATCCCTCTAACCACCATCGTCCACCGACTACGGTCCCTCTAACCTCCATCGCCCACCAACTACGATCACTCTGACCTTAGTCTCCTTCAAACTATAGTCCCTCCGACAACCATCGCCTGACAATTACGGTCTTCTCCAACCACCATAACCCACCGACTATAGTTCCTTAGACCACTGTCGCCCACCAACTACGGTCCACTCCGACCTCTATCCGCCTACTATAGCCCCTTAGACCTTCATTGCCAGTCGACAATGGTCCCTCCGACCACCGTCACCCTCTGACCATCATCACCTACTGACTACACTCCCTTTGACCACCATTGCTCGCCAACAATGATTCATCCAACCTCCATCTCTCACTGACTACGGTCCCTCCTATCACTATTGCCTGACTCTAATCCTTCCCCCCACCATCTCCTGACAACTATGGTCCCTTCGACCACTATAGCCCACCGATTATGGTCCTTTCGACCACCATCACCCATCGACTACGGCCCACTCTGACCATTATCTACCGACTACAGTCCCTTGACCTCTGTTGCTAGTCGACAATGGTCCCTTTGACCACCGTCGTTCGCCGACACTGGTTCATCTAACCTCCATCTCCCATCAGTTATGATTCCTCCTACCACTGTCACCTGATTATAATCCCTTCTCTCTCTGTCACCTGCCAACTACAATCCCTCTGACCTTTATCTCCCATCGATTACGGTCCCTCCGACCACCATTGGCGGCATACTATGGCCCCTCCGACCTCCGTCTCTCACCGATAATAATCCTTTCGACCACTATCGCCCTCTAACTATTGTCGCCCACCGACCATAGTCCCTCCGACTTCCATAGCCCGCCGACTACAA
This sequence comes from Dendrobium chrysotoxum, assembly GCA_019925795.1. NCBI lineage: Eukaryota > Viridiplantae > Streptophyta > Magnoliopsida > Asparagales > Orchidaceae > Dendrobium > Dendrobium chrysotoxum. The sequence goes on from CM034307.1 coordinate 57,852,645, forward strand.
TCCCTCCAACCTCCATCGCCCTCCGACCTCTATTGCCCGCTGATTAAGATCCCTCTAACCACCGTCGCCCAACTATAGTCCAACCGACCAAGCAAACAAGCCAACATTCTCTTAAGAATAACTCTAAATTCTTTTTAAGTCCCATGATGTAATGTGCTTTATATGATGTATATTTTCTATATTGAGCCAAGGCCATCCCCCAAGGAAGAGCCTCATTTGTAATCAACTATAAACATTAGTAGATTCTTTTCAATTGGATCATGCCCTGTGATTTTTTCTATTTTCAGGATTTTCCTCATTAAGGCAAACTCACACATACATCACATACACAAGACTCAAATCTCATGCCTCTTAGTTGATAGTCAAAGCTCCAAACTAATAGATCAAGAAGAGTTACGTGAATGTAATGAGCTATTTACTTAATGCTATAACAAGCTATGTGCATTCAAATACATCACAAATTAATAATAACTTTTTTGCATCCTGGAATATTTGCAATGGTAGGAAAACATAAATTTTAGTTTCCTAACTTTGTATGAAGATGCAGCACACAAACAATTAAAAGATATGTGTGTAACATTCATAAGAGACAACACAATTTTTATGTGAAAACCCCTAAAAAGGGGAAAAAACACAGGGCTTTGCCCAATTTAAATGAATCTGCTAGTGTTTACTGTTGAATACAAATGATAACCTTCTTTGGGAGGAAGGCCTTAGCTCGATGTAGCAAATATAAATCATATAGAGGTATTACATGGTGGGAGTTTGAAGAATCAGTGTTGACATGTTCCTTTGGTTTGCATGATTATAGTCGGTGAGCAATGTAGGTTGGAAGGACCGTAGTCGGGCGACGGAGGTTGGAAAGACCGTAGCCAGGTTACTGCGGTCGGAAGGATCGTAGTTGGCGGGCGACGTAGGTCTAAAAGATCATTGTCGGGTGATGAAGGTTGGAAGGTTTGTAGTCAAAGGGTGATGGAGGTCGAAATGACTGTAGTTGGGCAATAGTGATCGGCAGGATCGTAGTTGGATGACGATGGTAGGAAGGACTATAGTCGGCAGGCGACGAAGGTTAGAAAGGCTGTAGTCGGGTGATGGTGGTCAAAAGGACCATAGTCGACGATGGTGGTCGGAAGGACCATAGTTGGATGAAGGTGGTCGAAAGGACCATAGTTGGATGAAGGTGGTCGGAAGGACCATAGTCAGTGGGCGACGGAGCTTAGAAAGATCGTAGTCGGGTGACGATCGTTGGAAGGACCATAGTCCATGGGTGATGGAGGTCGGAAAGACCATTATTGGGCGACTGTGGTCGGAAGGACCGTAGTCGGATGACAGTGATCCAAAAGATCATAGTCCGTCGGGTGATGTTGGTCGGAAGGATCGTAGTCAGGCGACAGTGGTTGAAAGGACCACAGTGGGGTGATGGTGGTGGAAGGACTGTAATCGAATGACGGTGGATGGAAGGACCGTATTCGGATGATGAAGGTGGTCGGAAGAACCGTAGTCGAATGACGGTGGTCAAAAGAACCATAGTGGCGAGTGATGGAAGTCAAAAAGACCGTAGTCGGAAGGACTATAATTAGCGGGCGACGGAGGTTGGAAAGACCGTAGTCAGGTGATAGTGGTCGGAAGAACCATTATCGGGCGATGGTGATCGGAAGGACTATAGTCAGGGAGATCGCAATTTGGAGATGGTGGTTGGAGAGACCGTAGTCGGTAGATGGTGATCGGAGATACCATAGTCGGCGGGTGACGAAGGTAAAAAAGACCATAGTCAGGCGACGGTGATCGGAAGGATAGTAGTTTGGAGCCGATAGTTGGGGAGACCGTAGTTTGGAGACTGTGGTCGGAGAGACCATAGTCGGTAGGCAATGGAGGTCGGAAAAGGCCATAGTCGGGGATGGTGGTCGGAAGGATCATAGTCGGGTGACGATAGTTGAAGAGATTGTAGTCGGTGGGCGACGGAGGTCGGAAAGACCTTAGTTGGCGGGTGATGAGGGTCAAAAAGACCATAATCGGTGACAGTCAGTGGTCAGGCAAAAGTCCAACGATATTTTGTGGCCGGGCGGAAGTCCATCGAAAGTTCTGATATGGTCGGTGGCCGGACAGAAGTCTAATGACTATCAGTGGTTGGGCGGAAGTCTGGCAATAGTTGGTGGCCGAGCAAAAGTTTGGCGACAGTTGGTGGTCGGGCGGAAGTCCATCAAAAGCCTAGTGATGGTTGGTGTCCAGGCAGAAGTCCCGCGACAATCGGTGGCCGAGCGGTGGTCGAGGAGGAGCTTGGTGTTAAGAGATATCTCAGATTTCTCTTCCTTTTTCCTCTTCTTTCTCCTTCCACTTCGCCTTTCTTGTGAATAATGAGAGGTTTATTTATAGTTTTCTAAGAGCGGCATGATCAGTAAATGAGAAGAAGATCAAGGGCACATTGTGAGTGTTTAAATGGATGGCCGATATTGACTTCTTTGATCATAGACATTTTATCTGGTATTTAAGTGTCTTAATGATGTTAGAATTCAGCAATCTTAAGCTCGTTGGATTCATCTTGTCGAGACGCTCGATTTGACTATAAGCATGTCACATTTGGATGTCATTTGGTTATCCAATTTAGGCTTTGAACCCTCTAAATGTGCTTCATATCTCTAATTTGGACCCATTTGGGCTTGGATTGAATCAAATTTGGTGTCGTTGGGTTTGACTTTTCAAGAGGTTCAATTCACCTATAAATTTGCTGAAATCGAAGTTCGAATGGCCCCAAATTTAATTTTGGAAGTTTTCGACATAAATTTGCCTCGAAATTTGTGCCCGATCTAAAAATTTGTTTGATCATATATCCAACTTATATCTTAAATGTGTTAAATTCAATTTCCCTAAAATTTAATTAAACAAATTTAAAAAATAAGAAATAGGTATTACTTTTAAATGTAATGATGATCATGATGATATTGTACGGATAATATTTAATATTCTTAAATTTTTAATATAGACTTCCGTAATTTATTTATCAGAAAACTACAACCAGGTTTTATTTGTGATTTTGTATTAAAAATACATTTCACTTTATAATTATTTTTAAAATATTTATATACTATACCGATATCATATTAAGATTTAAGTTTGTTGAGTGTTGATCCAAGTTTTAGGTAAAGTTGATCCGCATTGACAATTTATTCATGTAAAATCTCTATAAATAGAGATTGTATGTGCTCTTGTAAAACCCTCTTATAAGCCCCATTTGAATACGGAAATAAAGATGATTTCCTGTAGCTCCCTCCTCCCTCTCCTCCCTCTCCCTCTCTCTCATTTAAGGTCAAGAAGAACAATTTCTTCTTCCTCATTCAAGTTTTGTTCTAACAAAGTTTTTAGCATTATTTGAATGGAGTTATTTGCAGTAACTTATAATCTTTAATTTGCTTAGATTATTATAAAATTAATGTTATAACAATTACTATTCAACTGTTTGATGTAAGTTTGCCATATGCTATAATATTCACAGGACTAGAGAGAGTGTGTGTGTTTAGCATATTAGTTTTGCATTAAGAATCAGAACGTATACATAATAGATAGAAGAGTAGTTGCGAGAAAAATTAAAAATTTTAAATTGAAAACTTCAGAAAAAGAAAAATCACAAGACCTGACCTAATTGAAATTATTCCATTAGTGTATCTTATTGATTACAAAATATGATCATCCCCATAAATAAGGTATATATTGGTATAATATAGCAAATATGAACTATAAAGAATTAATTCTATAAAGAAAGTTAGGTGAACTTTAAAGCATTGTAGTTGACTTCAAAAGCTCATTTGTGGTCTGTTCGATCGTTCTCAAGGAGAGAAGATCATAGATCAAAAAGTCCAGTATAAACATTGGTATTGATTTTGAGAGTTTGAGTAAGCATTGACAACGAGCATCGTCCTTATAGGCGATGACGTGCATGAAGAGTTAATGTTAATGGTAATGGTGGGCGACAAAGTCGGTTGGTGTTGGATTTGGTTTCAATGGCTTACATTAGTCTTATATGTAATGATGTACGTTGAAGTTGTTGTGACAGTGGGTGAGGAAGTCGGAGGAGATTAGAATTTGTATTGACTACATGCATTAGCCTTATAAGAGATGACATATATTGATCTTATTGGAGACGATATGCAATGAAGTCCGTGAGCATCATCATTGATGTCAACAGCTTGCATTGCTCTTACAGGCGATAGAGTTCAATAATGTCGTTAGTGATGCCATTCGATGAAGTCGACAAACATTTGGAGTAGTTAGGCAACATTAGCTAGCAGACCATAGCCGAGAAATGATAGTTAGGAGACTATAACCAAGCACCAGTGGTCTAGAGATCGTTGTCGGTCGTTAGTAATCAAAGGATCATGGTAAGGCAATGATGGTAAGGAGATAGTCCTAACCACCATCAGGAAATAGTGATCAAGGAAACATAGTTGAGCAATGATAGTCAAGAGACCAAAGTTAGACGATGATAGTTAGGAGATCATAATCGAAAAATGATAGTCGAGAGATCATAGACAGGTGACGATGGTTAGGAGATTGTAGTCAGATGACGATGGCTAGAGGAACGTAGTTGAGCAATGGTCATAGAAAGACCAAAATTGAACGACGGTGTTCAAGCGATCATGATTGAATGATGGTGATCAAGAGAAAATAGTGGGGCAATGGTGGTCGGGAGATCGTAGTTAGCAATGGCGGTCGGGAGACCGTAGTTAACAATGGTGATCTAAAGACTGTGGTTGAGCAACATTGCTTGTGAGTCTATAATCAAGTGATGGCGATTAAGAGATTGTACTTAGGCAAAAATATCGGGTATCACAGGTGGGAGATAGTGGTCAAGGGATTATATTCGGGCGACGGAGGTCGGTGGAATGTATTCAAGCGACATTGATGGCTTCATAAATCATAAGCCTACTATTATATGGAAATTTCATATCTAGTAATAATATATTAGGCTAAGGCATTGTTTTTAAGGGTGGTAGCCTCAAGTGCACCATGTTTCTCTTCAACCATCATAGTGTCCTCTCACATCACATCCTATCACACGGGTATCTAAAAAACGTGTTGTCAATTTTAATCATGAAAGGCATTTCAGTGAAGGCAACATTGTTTATCATGGTTGAAAAGAACACTATCTATACACAAGCACATCCTAAGCTTTTACATATCATCTTCATCAATGCACATCATGAAAACATTTTTTAAGGCGGTGTTATTGAAATTCTTGTCTCCATCTAAGTAGCTCTCAAGCAGCCTGTTACTTATTTTCATTCTCTTAAACTCGTCATAAGATGAGAACTCTCCAAAACTCACCCCAATCACTAAAGCAAAGTAAGCAATCTCAAATGTCATGATCTTCTCTCCAATATTGAACACAATAGATTACTAATCATCATCAATAAGCATCAATAGAAACTGCTGAATGAGTGCACTAGAGAATTACATTTTAGGAAATCTAAGAAGGTGACCAAAGGGGGATCTAAGATCGAATTTTTTAAGTAATCTCACTAGTATACAATATAGTTTCTTTAGTGATTCTAATATCCTTAGTCTATAAAAGTGCTTTGATTACATTGAAATCCAATAAACTTGGTGTACTATATGTGTTTGCAAAATGCAACATAGAGTGGTTATGTGCTCTTCAATAACTTGGATGAAGCAAACAACTTTGATGAAGCACATAGAATTTGGTGTAGAAAATGAGAGTTGGCTTCTAAGTTATAGAAAATATTTTGAAACATGAAGGAACAAGTTAAAGGGACAATTTGAGAAGAGAGCATATAGGAGAAAATGTGTAAAAAAGTGCAGAATATATATCACAAGAAACTCGGAATCAATAATAATTTTTAAATAACATCTAAAGTGGATATTTTTTAACATTTATTTATTCCCTTCTCTTTATTATCTCTCCTAAATTAGTTCTCTTTCTTATCTTGAGAAACATGTTATTTTCCGACTTTTTTTATTTTTTTTAGGCAAGCAAGAATGCACTCGAACTAAGTGAATGTACATTGAATTTCATTTTGCTGAGCACTGATTATAACTTATTAATGGATTATATCATTTTTCTCTCATAGATGACTATTTATGCTAAATACATATTCGTTAGCTAAATATTATTAGGCATAATCTTTTTCTGACATGCAAATTCCTTATTATTACATTGATTGTAAAGGTGCAACTAAGGCTTCCTAGTTATCTAATTCATTTTTCTCTCTTAATTCATTCTCAATCAAGCCTTCGTTCGATTATCAGGTGCTTTTTGTAAAAAATAATTCTAAAAATTTTGATAAGTTGAATGAAAGTTTCTAACAGAGAAGCAAATACCAAAAAGCTTATAAAAATAATACAAAAATAAAATTTTGTAAAAATGATTACAAAATTACCACATTCAAATAGCAACCAAAAAATAATTTTATCGTTTCAAAACGAAATTGCAAAATTAAGACTTCGTTTGGGACTGTTTTCTTATTGCTTTTTAAAACAGCTTTCTAGTACAAAAATTTTAATTTTGTACTAAAAAACTGCTTTAAGAAGCATGAAAAAAGCCGTCCCAAACGAAACCTAAATCTTCCAAACGAGGCCTAAGATGCATTAAAAGACCACAGTTATCATGATAATTACAGAGTATCTACTTGCTTCCGTATATATGATATGATGTTATGGATTTGAAAGTGACCAATCCACAACATGACCTCTAAAAACTCATTTGCATAGCATGAGCACACTCTGCAAGCAGAGCCACGATTTTACATTGCATGGATGAGTTTAATGAAACCCTAATAACCACACTCAAGGCATTGGCTACACCTGTTCCAAATTCAGGAGGCCATCCACACGAAGTAGAGAAATTTCATACTGAATATGGATCAAACAATAAGTAATAACTACTAGGCCCTATTCGTATCTGTTTTATGTTTTCATTTTTTATTTTAAATAATATGTTTAAAATTAAAAAAATCATCATTTTTTTCTTATTTTAAAATAATATAATTTATTTAAAAATAGTGATAACTAAATTTAAGAAATTTTCTATTTTAAGCACTTTTTTCAAAAACTACTCCAGCTTCGCCATGCATTTTATTTTCCTAAAATCGCTCTATATCCACGTTGATGTGGCCAAGTTCAGTTGACGACGAGGCAAACAATTCTATATAGAACTCGAGAAGACTACCACAATGTTTTTATCGAGGTCAAAGACAACACAAATGGCTTATTAAAATATAATAAAAAAACTAAACATTAAGAACAAAAATAAAAATAATTCCCAACGGCCCCTTGGTAAATGACTTCCTCTATATCTAATGATACTATTATACAAGGTGCATTGATCCATTTAAATACATAGTATGCAAAAAATGATCATCGTATGCTTTACAACAGATTTTTTTTAATTTTTTTTTCAACTATTAAGAAGAATATAACCCATTAATTAGCTAAGAACAAAGAGATTAAAAGTTACAATTACCCGGTGATCATAAGCGACTGGTAAGGTACTCTCTTTATGTCAATTATTGTTGAGTGTTCACCTTCAAGCGGCTGCTTCCATGGCTCCCCATCCATCTGCATGTATGCTCTTCTCCACGCACCGCCTCTGACTTCCAACCTAACTGCAGCAGCCTGAAAGTTCCCAGTAAAGAGAACTTTTAACTAACACTTAATAAATAAACCCAAATATTCCTGGTGTGATCATTCATGAAGAAAATAAAATAATGAAAACCCAAAAAAGTAGACATAACTTGATTCTCGGATATCTAAATATGCCAATAGGCACGTTGCAACGTGAAAAGGACGATAGGAGAAATAAGGAGATCCTATTATAGAGATAAAGATAGAGAGCCATCAACAAATAGGATGGGAAACAAATTTCGTGGTGTAATGAAAAAAATTCTTAGTTACTCGTCACATGGGAAAAAAGTAACAATATATAAAAATCAAAGCATACCAAAAAGAGCAAAATGAGAAACCGAAATGGGAGGTTGAGAATTGTAAAAAGTAGCCATATTACCCATATGAAATAGTAATTGAGAAAAAGATCAAAATGGCCCCTCAACTCTTTGTGAGAGACCACAAAAGTCCCCAACTATTTTGAGGGACTAAGGTCCCTCAACTCCTACAAATGAGACTATTTTTGGTCATGCCATCAATTTTAAACGTAAAAATGAGATGGACATGAGGATATTATCGGCACAAGCAAAGAAGAAGCGCGCGAACGGAATAAAGATGGCTACCTTCGCAACGAGCAAGCTCCCGTCGTCGTCATTACTGCCGATCGCAGTCGATTTGGCCAAAGAAGCGTACGAACGGAAGAAAGAAGGCTACCTTCGCAACGAGCAAGCTCTTGTCGTCGTCATTACTGTCGATCGCAGTCGATTTGGTCAAAGAAGCGTCAGAACGGAAGAAAGAAGGCCACCTTTATCCCACTATGTGGCGTCGGTTACATGAATCTTGTTTTTCCATTGTGTCATGTTAAGAGTTAAATTCTTAATAGGATGTCCGGATGTAAAATGTAATAAAAAAAAGACTTGCAACCACCATTATGAACACCACCACAACTGCCTCAACCATGATATGATAACTATGACCGCCCTTTGTTCCAGCAACAAGATGTCCGGATCAATATGATCACAATAGAATGTGGAGCAGGTAATTCAAAGATTGAGAAATCCTTAGAAATGAGCAACGAAGATATGTGGGGATGCAAAGTGTACTATAAATTGAGAATAAATAAATTGTAAATATAAATGAAGCAAAAAAATGAATTTAGCAAGGAGAAACTATTTGTTTTGTTTTTGCCGAGTGATTGGATCAAGGATAAAGAAGGCAATGTTAACTAAGTTCATATAATTTTCCTATCAAGGCGATACAACTCTTGAATAGATTTTTAACCTTGTTTTAAAGAAAAAGGTTTAGAGTAGAGAATGCATGCTCAAAAGAGATTCTCCCAAAGTTTGGTGGAACATAGAAAGCCTCACATTCCATTTAGTAGTCTCTTTACAATGACTATAAATGCAATAGTGAATTAAAGGATATTGAGCATTCATATGAGAACAACATAATGAAAAACTTATCATGCGATGTATTTGATGGTGTCCGTCCATTCAAAAAGCGGAGAGTCAAGATGATTCAATCTCACTACATCTCAAGAGGAAATAGGAAGCCTTAGACCATGATATGATTGATACCATTAAATTTAATAGTTGTAACAAATGTGGACAAGATTTTCATCATGGGAAAAGGTGTATAGGAAGCCATAAACAAAGACCACGACGAGTGAAGGCTTATTAAAATAGAAGACGATGTGCTCTAGCAATCAAGCATGAGAAAATGAGTACAAAAATAGTAAAAAATGCGATGCACGGCTAAGTGAGTCTATGACAACAACGGCGGTAACAAATGAGCTAGATGTGCAAGCTCAATTGTGGAATCGGATCCAAGAAGAATGCAAATGCAAGAGGACGTCACAAGCTCGGGGTGAAGGCATGAGGTGGGTTTGATATGTTGGTTGTGAGATATTCAGAGAAGGGGCAAGGTCTCAAGCGCAAGTGCAGGCTTGCAAGGATGTGCTCGGGTTAAAAGAGGAGCACCTAGGGTTAGGCTAACCCAACTCCGATACCATATTAGAGAGGAAATCTCTTTCTTGTGTATTATTCACTAGATAATATTACATAAAAATTTGAATATAACATTCTAAGAAATAGCAAAATATTCATATTCATTAAATATAAATTAATTTCTTATCTTGATGTTTTCCTACTATAGCAAAATTTTTTGTGCCGCTCAACAATAATGAATGAAAAAAGGAGATGTATAAAGCCAACCCTAACTAATTGAGAGAAGGCTGATGATGATGATGATAACGACTTTCAAAACCTTTCAAAGTTCACTATCTGAAGCAATACACAAGGTGGTATAACCCAATCAACAAGGTCAGATACAGAAGTTAAGTACTCCATTGACTATGATTAGAGCACAGGTAATGAAAATGCATCACAACAAAAAGCTTAACATCATCATAGTAACAACTACCAACATAAAAAGAAAAAAAGCTTCTCAAAATGGCAAAAGTCAGTTATAGTGTGTGAAAAACTTATAGCCATCACCAGCAGAGTTGAATTTCATCAAAAGCTCAACTTATACTAGAGACTTTGTAAGTACATGAGAGTAATAATGAAGTACCTGAGCTATGTGCTTGGCAGTTATAAGCTCAACCATTACGACTGAAGCATGCCAACCTTGCTTAAGGCCAAAGATTTCAAGCAGGCCATCATCCAAATGGGCCTCAACAAAGCCTCTCTGTTACCAAAATGATAAGTCAAGAACAACAGATGCACTTTGTCAACTGATATTAATAAATAATAGAACAATGTCTAGTTTTTATTGAAACTTCTATGAATTGTTTGACAGTTTCGTGGAAGGAAAGCATATGAAACGTGCATATGCTCAAGTTAAAGAATTTCACAGACATAGCATGCCTTCAAACACCCGTACATGTTATCAAATACAAGGCAGTCAATTTCACATTAACCACTTATGAATATTAGGCTGGGCTTCCCAAGCAGAAATGAAATAAACTTCTGATGAAGATTATTATTAGAGTTTAAATGCAAATATAATTGCTGAGCATATCACAGGAAGCAGAGTTGATATCACAAAACAAAAAACCATCCTTGTACAGACCAAGCGCACAGGTACATGTAAATTTTCTTCACCTTTTCGAGATATTCAGGCTTGGGATGGCCCCAAGGATTTCTTCCACTTCCGTAGCTGTGAAGATTTAAGCAAACTATTGACCTTACACTGCAGTCAAAGACCAAGTATGAAAATTCCAAAACACAAAAAAAAAAAAACAGAAATCCGAAGTAATTGCCAAACCAAAGACATTTTGACTCTAGAGCAAATCATTTTTTAACTGGCACAAACTGATAAAACATATTACTAAAAAAAATTTCTAACAATAACAAGCAAGCAACATTGTTTATCCAAATTCAGATAGTAGATAACTTACCTTTTGGGAACTGTAATTAGCTCCCATTCTGAACAATTTACTTTCTTTATATAAATACGTAGAATGTTCCTTAGTCCCCTGAATGAATAGGTACAAAATTATACATCAGTAAATTTGCAACAACTGCAGATATTAGGCATGTAATAAAGAAAGACAGGAAAGCAGCGCTCTAGAGGACATAAACAAAAACTTTTGACAATATTCCCCAAATTATCTGAGATCTTAAGTTGAAATTCCAAGAGTCAAATACTATAGGGTTTCCTGTTTGAGGTCACCCTAAAAATAAGCTGAATGCCAGAAACATGGACTTAATTTATTTTGAAGAAAACAATGGATAAGGTTTGGAACTCAATTGTGACATGATTTTTAATCCATTCCCCTTTTGGCATAATCCAAACAAACCCTCTCAAAGCATGATCAATGATCATTCTCTTTTGATATCTAAACCATAATGTATTCAAGGCAGTTTATAACCAGTGAAAGGCATAATTCAGAATAGAATGTCAATCAGCATACCGAGGAAAAAAATAGCCTCAGAAATCAATTTTGAACTTTTGGTTATATTTTAGATCATTAAGGCACTGACACAATCCCCAAGACAATAACGTGCCAAACTCCTGCAATATGTTTCAGCTTTCAAACAATCATATGAATACTCCAAAAGTTAATGAAGTTCAATTGATGTGGCATATAAATAGCACAACTTGCAAAGATAATGAAATTCATACAAGTTCTAAAGATAACATAATTTTGGAGAAGAGTCTTAAAAGAATTGCAACTTTAATGCATAAAGCTGCTAACCTTAAACTAGGATCAGTTGCACAGGGCGTAAAAAACCATCCTTGAGTGCAGCTATATCCGCTGTAGATTAGCTAGAATGAAGAACATGAAATCAATTAGACAATATGAGTGTGACTACATTCATTTCCATATCTATAATGAAGAAACAAGTAGAGCAGGGATGCAAGTAGTAAACTTGTGCTAAATGACATTGCAATACTAGGTTAAAGCTGTACAGGCAAATCCACTAATACGGGAAAATTTTATAACATCTGACATTTCTGGACGGATTCTACTTCGAGGTATAAAAGCAATTTCATCAAATGCAGATCACTAGAGAATCACCATTGTCATGCCTTTCGTGGATTCTGAGTTTTAGGTTTAAGAAGAACTTCGATATTCCTCCCACATTGGGCCTTTACAATGTTGATTAGTACTGATTTTCAAATTTGCATCAGGGCCTTTAGTAAAATATTTACCAACTATATATCTTCTTATGAACTGTTGCTTATAGAATTAATCATTTGCATTGAAAATCTTTTGTTTGTTCATAAGAATTTTGATGTTGCTACGAATTCTTAAGAGCATGATAGAAATAAGAATGTTAAGACAGTTATGAGAAAAATTAAAGGGCTAAATTAAAGAATGAATATGTTAGAAGAATGGTAAAGTGGTATCTATTGAAGGTAAAATAATTGAAAATAGACTCTGGGTGATTTAGAAATGGATATCATAAGTCAAAAAATACTCCTATCATGCAGATAAATAAACTTAGTGCTGGAACATTAGGAAGAAAAAAGGATAAATCTTAAATAACATGGACAGAAGCTGTTTAAAATGATTTACAAAGAATAAATTTAACACTTTCATACAATAATCAACAAAATTAAATGACAAATGAAAATTTATGAAACCAAACCTAAATAATTGGGATAAAGCTAATATTATGATGTCGATAAACTCAAGTACAATATTACTTTAAACCAAAGTCAATGTAAATTTGAGCCTATCTTCTAAAGCTTAAACCCTTTTCAAATTTCGATTGATCTCCTATCTTCTAACACATTGCTAGTCCAATATACATACATGCATCCTTCAATATAGAGAAGCATAAACACATTAATACAAGTTTAAATGCTTACAAGAATAATATATACACACATTCATGCAAAATAGTGGTACATGTTTTGATCTGCCCTTGAACTTGGCTCAATTCAACAAAAGCTTTAACTCAAATCAAGTTTGATTGGATCCAAGCATAGCTACGTAGTTGTCCCACTAATTTATAATGGGTTCAATAGAAGACAAAAAATCAATCAATTTTTTAGCGATTTTCTAATCTTCAAATCAAATTAACAAACTTATCCATTAATGGCTCCATCTAGAGTTCACAAGCCGATTATATAGCGAGGTACAAGTAGATGACCAGCAAAAAGGGCACTGCCAGTTCACCTACGCTTCTCATGTGTAATGTGTAGTATTTCCTCAAAACATAAGGGCCACAAGTCAAAAAATTTCATCCAAAAATTTACAGAGCATGAAAGCATGAACTCATCACGCAAAACCAACTAGAAGTTGAATATTGCTTGGATCCTTATTTTCGACAGAGACAACCAGTCTAAATTTCATAGAGCATGTGAAGTAAAGAACAACACTTATACCTACAAATCATGGCAGATTAGTACAAAGACTTCATGAAATAGAATACCATGCATCTATGTGCACACATACAAAAAAACAAAGCATCTTCGCTGGGCTTTTCTCAACCTAAAACTTAGCATGAGCAAGCATAAATATATGACATAAATGCTAAATTCCAAGCCATGTGCCAAGAAACTTGCATCTGACGTAAGAAGAAATTACAGGACAATTTACTATATAGAAAATGAAGGCAACAAGAAATAAGAAATGAAAAGCCGGAACTTCAATTATAAATTCCAAGCTAAACAAATTTGGAAGAAGGCTAAACAACACCTTGTTTGAAACTGGACCCCGTGCAATGTTTGGATTTTTATCACGTAAATGATGGAACCCATAAGCAACTTGAGCATCCATTCCTTCATCATGAAATTAGAAAATTAGTATACATGAAATAAACACAAACAAAATAAAAAATAAAAAAATGCAACCTCATGACTCGAACATGTCATGTTGAGCAAGATTAAGTAATAAGCTCGGGTAAATAGCATTTTAAACCATACATTTATTCTTCCTTTGAATTATTACAGCAACAATGTCGCAGTTTAATAATAAGGCAATAACATGAGCTTAGCTATTATCCAAAACTAAACCAAATGATATAGGAGTTTAAAGAGAAAAAGCTAAATTTTAAAATAAAATAATTACCGAATTCCAACTTGACACCCGTGCAACTATAACCATGACTAAAGCATTAAGTGCAAAATCTCCAAGTGATTTATGAAATATAATAACTACTTATGATAGCTATGGCATTGGTTAAACAAAAAAAAAATCATTCATTGTAAAATTGAGAGTGATAAAAATGAAACATTAGACTAGATGTGAAATGTTAGATAAAACTAGCCGAGATCAAGTAAAACATGATTATATTAGAGAATTTATGTGAGTAATACCTACTAAATTTGAAGGGATAGAAAATAGACTTAAAAGGTTTGGGCATGACCAATAAAGAGCAGAAGATGCATCGAAAGGCGGGTCTAAAAAAATGAAATATATCAAATATCATTTGATGATTGTAAAAAGATTTGCATAAAATGAAGCTAAAATCTAAGATGGCGCTCAATAGGAATTAATAGAGAATTCAAAAAGTTAGCCACAAGTATTTCCTGCCAATATGACTGCTGCTATGCTTCTTGAGTGAGGAAGAAGAAGCCTTTCTTTAGCTTCTTGGGGGAGAGAGAGGGGAGGGAGGAGAGGGAGGGAGTTACAACAATCCAATTCCTTTATTAACGGGCTATTACAAGAGGGGCTCTCAATACATCAACATATAACTTATTTATAGGGATATATACACGGTGTGGTGTCTTGCAAGAACACCCTAATCTAAAACCGGACAATTACACAACAATTTACATCTTGGTCCGATTTTATGATCAAAGAACCACATGTGCGCTTGCTGCGATCTGACTGGTTCCTTGCACTAACTACACGAGCAAACGCGCAGAACCGAGCCCAATCCCACTCGCAAACGGCCTCCAATGTGCGTTCCGATCCACAGCTCCAACTCGCACTCCCATGCATTCTAACCCAAACGCGCCTGCACCAGTTGTTGTTCCTCCCGTGATCTGCATGCTCGTGGCTTGTGCATTGCCTGCTCCTGCGTGCTTCTGGCCCATGCATTTGCTTATACCCGTCATTATTCCAACATTGAGCATCCTTCGGCTCGCCAATCTTTCCCCCAGCACCCGTGCACGCTACAACCTGCAACTTCGCAGAAGCCACCCGTTCTTAATCTTGTTGCTTTTGATCTACTGCTCCAACACACCAAACTCGATCAACACTGCTCATCGATCTGCCCGTAATCTTAACCCGCAGGCCCCAACTCAAAAAGATCTAAACAGATCTTTAATAAAGAATAGGATCTCTGCCTCATACGCTTACTAACACGGCATCAGCTCGCCCGCGCCACCCAAGAAGTTCCTCCAATACCTGTAATCCGCAACCAGCCTGCTTCAGATCATGACTCCACGATCTGTTCCGCGATCGACACAACCTATCTCCGACCAAGAATCACGCTCAAGCGCAACCCATCCAACAGTAGACCCTACTCCGACTCGCATTTAACCTACACACGATCCACCTGTTCGCGCAACTTCCGCCCACGCCCTTGGCCCCGACTCTGCTCCGTGCTCACACGCGCTCTTCCTCGGCCCCGACCAAATGCCTGCGACACCAACCCGTGAACAACTCGCGTGTGCACGATCGCGCGTCCCGCATGCAAGCCCGACACCACCTTTCGCACATGACTCCTGAACCTCATGCTACCCGCGTGAAGCCCCTGTTGCCACGTGAAGAAGCCTGTCTGCAAGAACTCCACCTCGCTCAGGATGTCCAACACGCCCGTCTGCGTGCACTCTCGAGCCCGTCTGCGTGCACTCCCGAGACCGCGTGCTCGTTCCCACAGTTCCAACCCGAAACCGCCCTCTTCCGCAACTCCTTGCTTCTATCTGTGCGGACCTCCTCCTCCAATCCGGTACGGGATCCTGCCAACCAGTCACCTCCGCCTACTAGCGCATGGGATTGACCCGCACAACCTCCGACTTGCGACACTGGCAGCCCAACCACTCCTCTCTTTCTTGAACAAGAACTTTCCTCCACCTCGAGATCACCTTTCACCAGGCTCTGATACCAATTTTTGTGAAAATTTCTTGGAGAAGGAAGCTTTCTTGTTCTTCTAGGATTGAGAGGGAGAGGGGAAGAGGGGAGGAATGGAGGGTGAAAGATCAGAAAAATGCTACTCTTTATTGCTTGGCCTATGTATCCTAGTACAATCATCTCTATTTATAAAACAATGGAACTAAAGGGATAAAATGCACCTAAAGCCAACATAACCTAAAATTAGACCAATCACAACAATCTCCATCTTGGTCCAAGTTTACTAAAAGAATATAATTTCATCTTGCAACAATCCTCCTCGGCATACCGAGACTCAGCCAAACATCGTCCATCCGCTCAGGCAAATCCAACCCCGAGAGCCCAAGCCTAAGCTCTGTCTCCTTCAGATTCAACTGAATCTTCTTCCCCCCGACATCTCCACCAAAATCACTACGTCTGATACCGAAGCTCCACCTACTTCTGATTGCAACTCGGAAGCTCACACGCACTCCGCGCCCGTTAGCCTGTCAGCACCCTGTGCCCTGCGTGCGTAAACGCCCCACGCCTGTCAGCCCGATCAACCTGTTTGACTTCCAAAACCTATGACAGCACCTCCACCTAATGGCCCTCTTAGCCAACGCACAATACTCCCACGTAGCCTGATTTAGCTTCTCACTGAGTGAGCAGCCCAGCCCCATGCTCCCACGTCGGTCCGACTCTGAACACCGCACACGTCTTCCGCTCCTAAGCACACCCGCGAAAAACCGCGCTCGTCCCTCTCCCATGCAGCACCGGCCCGATCCGCCTGGGCCTCTTTGTACTCATGCACCCGCGTTCAGTGACTAGCGCCTCGCGCGCGTCTGCCTAAGGTCGTGCCGCTTTTGATATGGCTCCCAAACTTCGGCTTCCTGCCCGCCTTAGGCGAACAAACTCACGACTAAAGTCACGCTTCCCCTCCCGTCAGCCTTACGCGAACGAAATTGCTGCCCGAAATCGGACCTCCTACACACGATCTCACGTCCCGCATGTGAGCCCGACACTAGCCTCGATCTCGTGCTTGCTTCAGCGCGAACATCACCGACAGCCCGCGATAGGCTAGCAATGTGACATCTCCTCTCTTTCTTGGACAAAAACATTCCTCCTTTCGCCCGATCAATTCCACCAGAGTGATGCAATCATGTTTTTTTTTATTTCTTATTGAACAATGGTTTTTATTTTATTTTTAGTTATTTTACAATTTTTTAGCTATCCAATGATGGAAGGCATCCTATGAGCATGGTAGGTTGTGCTTTGGGCTTGGTAGACCTTGGTTTGCTAGCTTGGGTCCTTTGGTGGCTGCTGATTTTCGGTTGGGAGCTGATATTGGAGTTCTATTTTTGTGAGCTGAAGTTTAGCTCATTAATTCTAAAAGGTATGAGGTATTTGTGAAGCTCATTAATAGTAAAAGGTATGGTGGAGTGTGGCTTTTCTTTACCCTTGCTGCCTTCTCGTTTTCCCCCTTGCTGTCTCCTCGGTTTCTTCTCTTTATCCTTCGGTTTTGGTGGTTTTTACCGTTTCCCATGAAACTTGTTAGGCTTCTTGTGCCTGCTGCCTTGGTTGCTGGTTTGACCCTTCGGTTCCTTCCCGCCTGGGCTGGTTCCGTGGTTTTCTGGCTGGATTCCTGTGCCTGTTTCTTTGGTTTCCTGTGTGCTTCTTCGGTTCCCTCGTTGAGCTATCCTGTGGCTATTTTCTGGATAATATTGTGGCTGTTTCTGGCTGTTCCGTGGCTGTTTCTGTCCTGTTTTCTGTGCTGTACATTGGGGCTGCTGTTGGAGACTCTTGGCCTTTCATTTCCCTAAATCTAATTGGTTTAGTTGGAGGTGTTATGGCTGTTTGTTTTCCTTCTTGTGCCTATAAATATGAGATGATTTTGGATGAGAAAGGGAGTTGAAAATTGCTTGGTATAGCCACCTAAACCTGAGGGTTTCTTCTCTTGGAAAAGCTTGAGAGCTTTGTCCACTTTCTTCTCCTCTTTTCTATAGCTTGCGAGCTATATTCTTCTCGGGCTTCTTACCTCTTCGTCTCTCCACAAGTTACATTCCACCTGTATCCTTCCTCTGGTTCTTTTGGTGTTGTTGGTTGGTTGATTTGGAAAGCATTTGCCGGCGGAGTTGGTTGGACGGTTGGACTTTCTTGCTGTGGTGGACCATTTGGTTTGCTAGCCCTAAGCACATACTTTACTTTACCTACTTTTCGATACATGTGAGGAAACCGTTCCTTCGGTTGTTCTGAGGATAGCGACTTTTTATTTTTCTTTTTGTTTCGTTTGGTTTCAATTCTCCTTTGTCTTTTGGAGGTGTGGATGATTGCTACTATTTGAAGTAAATTTAAGTAAGTGTTGCCTATTGTTCTCTTTATCTGGCTTTCTCTCTAGTTTGCTTGCATCAGTTTTGGTATCAGAGCAAGTTCTTATCCTCGGTTTGTCGTTTCTTTTTCGTTGGTTTTTATCCGTGGTTAGTGGCTTCTTATCTGATTTTGGTAAGTCTTTCTTTGTCATATTTCTATGGCTAATAATCCGGGGGATTGGCAAAATCTTTTGCAACAATTAAATAACTTGCAACAACAAGTAAACACTTTGGCTGAGGCAGTGGCAAATCTAAATGTTAACAATGCTAATGTCCAAACTTCTGAAAGTGAAGAAGAGGGGCCTAGAAACAATAATAGGCAACAAAGAAATTGGGATCATGGGATCAAAATTGATGTTCCTAATTTTGAGGGAAAGTTACAACCGGATCACTTTTTAGAATGGGTAGAAAAAATGGATCAGTTTTTTGAATGGAAAGAAATACCTGACAACAGGAAAGTTCGTTTTGCAAGTTTAAAACTTTCTGGTCATGCTTTAACATGGTGGAAAAATTGTCAAAATAATAGACTTAGGAGAGGTAAAGAAAAAATCCAAGTTTGGGAAAGAATGAAAGAAAAAATGAAGGGAAAGTTTTTGCCAACTGATCATGCTAGAACTATATTTCAGGAATTTAATAATTTGAGACAAGGTAACCAATCTGTTGAGGAATACACTGAAACATTTTATAAACTTCAATCTAGAAACGATTTGAATGAATCTGAAGAGAAGACTGTGTCAAGATATATTAATGGTTTAAAATGGTCTATTCATGATCAACTTAACTTGCATCATATTATTAAAACTGACGAGGCATATCGAATGGCAATAAAGGTGGAAAAGCAACATCAAAGAGAAAGGGGTCATAACAAAATTGTGGAAACATATAAAAGGAGAACAACTGGAGGGGTAAAAACTCAAACTTCTGGAAACACATCTGGTGTCAAAATAAAAACTTTTGAAACACAAAATACTGAAAAGGGAAAAGGAATTATAGGAACAAAACCTGCTGAACAACCTAAGTTAATTGGGCCTTGTTATAAATGTGGGCTCTATGGTCATCTTTCTGCCACTTGTAGAAAGAATAATCCACCTAGGAGCAATTTCATTGAAAATGATGAAAACTTGGAAGAGGAAGAAGAAAATAATTCTGGTTCTGAAAATGAAGAGGAAG
Source organism: Dendrobium chrysotoxum (assembly GCA_019925795.1). Lineage (NCBI taxonomy): Eukaryota > Viridiplantae > Streptophyta > Magnoliopsida > Asparagales > Orchidaceae > Dendrobium > Dendrobium chrysotoxum. The sequence goes on from CM034307.1 coordinate 57,872,289, forward strand.
TAGAGAAAATAGATGTTGAAGGAGATGAGGGAGAGGAACTTTTGGTCATAAGGCAAGTTTTAACAACAAAAATTGACAAAGGGGATAGATGGTTAAGGAGAAATATTTTTAAAACAACTTGTACGGTGGAGGGAAAAATCTGTACACTCATGATTGATAGTGGAAGTTCTGGGAATTTTGTTTCACAAAAATTGGTTGATAAACTGAAAATAAAGTCAAAACCTCTTGCCAAAACTTACAAAATTTCTTGGTTTAAAGAGGGAGGTGAGGTTCCTATCACTAAGCAATGTGTTGTGAATCTTTCAATTGGTGGATCTTTTAAAGATCAAGTTCTTTGTGATGTAGTACCACTTGAAGTTTGTCACATTTTGTTGGGACGACCTTGGCAATACGACCACAAAACTATTCACAATGGGGAAACAAATACATACACTTTGGTTCAAAATAACAAAGAGTACACTCTCCACCCTCAAAAACTTGTGCCTGATTCACCTTCAAAAAGTAAACTGGTTGCCAAAATTGATACTCCTGAGCTGCTTTTAAATGCTAATGATTTGAAATGTTCTGAAGTTGCTTACTTAGTGTTGGGAAAAGAAAGTGATTTTACTTTTCAAATTCCTAAAGAAATGCAAGCATTACTTGATGATTTTTCTGACATAACTCCTGATGAGTTACCAATTGGTTTGCCTCCTATGAGAAATATTCAACATCATATTGATTTGATTCCTGGAGCTACTTTACCTAACCTTTCTCATTATAGAATGAGTCCTTCTGAACATGATGAGCTTTTTAAACAAGTGACTGATTTACTTAAAAAGGGTTTGATTCAAGAAAGTTTAAGTCCTTGTGCTGTGCCTGCTTTGTTAACGCCAAAAAAAGATGGAACGTGGCGTATGTGTGTGGATAGCCGTGCAATAAATAAAATCACTATTAAGTATAGATTTCCGATTCCTAGACTGGATGACATGCTTGATATGCTCAGTGGTGCTAAAATCTTTTCTAAAATTGACTTGAGAAGTGGGTATCACCAAATAAGAATAAGACCGGGAGATGAATGGAAAACTGCTTTCAAAACAAAAGAGGGTTTATATGAATGGCTTGTGATGCCTTTTGGTCTTTCAAATGCGCCGAGTACTTTTATGCGAACTATGAATCATGTTTTACGATCTTTTATTGGAAAATTTGTGGTGGTGTACTTTGACGACATTCTGATTTATAGTATTCATATTTCTGATCATTTGAATCATGTGAAACAAGTTTTACAAACTTTGCGGGAACAAAGGCTTTTCGTTAATTTAAAAAAGTGTTCTTTCATGACTTCTAGTTTGACATTTTTGGGCTTTATTATTTCTGCTGAGGGAATTAAAGTGGATCCGATCAAAATTGAGGCAATTCAAAGTTGGCCTACTCCGAAAAATATAACTGAAGTAAGAGGATTTCATGGGTTAGCTTCTTTCTATAGAAGGTTCATTAAAAACTTCAGTTCTGTGATTGCTCCTATTACTGATTGTTTAAAAAAGGGGATTTTTCGGTGGACCCCTCAAGCTGAAAAAACTTTTGAAATCATAAAAGCTAAAATGAGTCAAGCACCCATTTTGAGTTTACCAAATTTTGAGAAAATTTTTGAAGTTGATTGCGATGCTTCTAATGTTGGTATTGGTGCTGTTTTGAGTCAGGAAGGGAAACCTATTGCCTATTTTAGTGAAAAACTGAATGACGCTCGTGCTAAATATTCTGTTTATGATTTGGAATTCTATGCCATTGTTCAGGCTTTGAAATTTTGGCGATGTTATTTGATCCAAAGAGAATTTATTCTTAACACTGATCATGAAGCACTTCGTTTTCTGGGTTCTCAAAAAAATTTGAATAAGAGACATGCCAAGTGGGTTTCTTTTTTACAAGAGTATACTTTTCATATCAAACATAAAACTGGTGTTTTGAATAAGGTGGCTGATGCTTTAAGTCGAAGATCTCATTTGTTGGTAACTGTTTACCCAACTATTACTTCATTTGATTTTCTGAAAGATACTTATGCTACTGATTCTGATTTTAAAAGTATATGGGATTCTTGTCTTACTTCTGGATCTGATCCTTCTGCGCAGTTTGTTATTCATAAAGGATTTTTGTTTAAAGGTTCTAGGCTTTGCATATCTAAAAATTCTTTAAGAGAGCAACTTGTGAAAGAACTTCATAGTGGGGGCTTAGGTGGTCATTTTGGTCAGGGAAAAACAATTGCTTTGGTGGAAGAAAAGTACTTTTGGCCTCACATGAGAAAACAAATTGCTAAGCTGGTAAAACAATGCAAGATATGTCAGGCTTTTAAAGGAACTTCACAAAACGCTGGTTTGTATACTCCTTTGCCTATTCCTAGCAAACCTTGGGAGGATATTTCTATGGATTTCATTTTGGGTTTACCTGTTACTATTCGAAAATTTGATTCTGTTTTTGTGGTGGTGGATCGTTTTAGCAAAATGGCTCATTTCATTCCGTGCAAAAAAACTTCTGATGCTTCTTATATTGCGGATTTGTTTTTTAAAGAAATTGTTCGTCTTCACGGTGTTCCTCGTACTTTTACTTCTGATCGAGATACTAGATTTCTGAGTCATTTTTGGAGAACTCTTTGGGCAAAACTTGGAACTACTTTACAATTCAGTAGTGCATATCATCCTCAATCTGACGGACAAACAGAGGTTGTCAATCGAAGCTTGGGAAATTTATTAAGGTGTCTTGCTGGTGAGAAACCATCCCAATGGGATTTAATTTTGCCCCAAGCCGAGTTTGCTTTCAATAATTCTGTTAATCGTACAACGGGTAAAACTCCTTTTGAGATTCTTTATGGACAACCTATTCCTCACATTTTAGATAGAAACTGTTTGCCGTTACCAAATAAAATCAGTGCTGAAGCTTTTGAAACTTTTGATCACATAAAGTCTGTCCAACAACAAGTCCTTGAAAAACTCCAAAAGGCTAATGCTAAGTATAAATCTGCTGCCGATAAGCATCGAAAAGAGGTTAATTTTAATGTGGGTGACATGGTTATGGCTTACTTTCGTCGCCAACGGTTTCCTGTTGGTACTTTTAGAAAGCTAAGCAGAAAAAAATTTGGTCCTTTTCGTGTGCTTAAAAAATTAGGCACAAATGCCTATCTATTGGATCTTCCTATTTCTGTTGGCACTTCTCCTATATTTAATGTTTCTGACCTTTCTTTATATGAAGGAGATTCTGATGATTCAGTGGAAATTGAAACTTTGCCATTCTCTACTCATATGGCAAAAGCTGAAGATCAAATTGAAGATATTATTGATGTTAGAATTTCTAAAACAAGGCAAGGTGAACATAAGAGGTTCTTGGCAAAATGGAAGAACCATCCTCTGACCGACTGCACTTGGATGAATGAAAAAGAGCTAAAACAAAGACATCCTGAACTTTTTCAAAAAGTTACTGAAGCTTTCTCATCCGGAGATGAGATTTTCCCACTAGGGGGGAATTGATGCAATCATGTTTTTTTTTATTTCTTATTGAACAATGGTTTTTATTTTATTTTTAGTTATTTTACAATTTTTTAGCTATCCAATGATGGAAGGCATCCTATGAGCATGGTAGGTTGTGCTTTGGGCTTGGTAGACCTTGGTTTGCTAGCTTGGGTCCTTTGGTGGCTGCTGATTTTCGGTTGGGAGCTGATATTGGAGTTCTATTTTTGTGAGCTGAAGTTTAGCTCATTAATTCTAAAAGGTATGAGGTATTTGTGAAGCTCATTAATAGTAAAAGGTATGGTGGAGTGTGGCTTTTCTTTACCCTTGCTGCCTTCTCGTTTTCCCCCTTGCTGTCTCCTCGGTTTCTTCTCTTTATCCTTCGGTTTTGGTGGTTTTTACCGTTTCCCATGAAACTTGTTAGGCTTCTTGTGCCTGCTGCCTTGGTTGCTGGTTTGACCCTTCGGTTCCTTCCCGCCTGGGCTGGTTCCGTGGTTTTCTGGCTGGATTCCTGTGCCTGTTTCTTTGGTTTCCTGTGTGCTTCTTCGGTTCCCTCGTTGAGCTATCCTGTGGCTGTTTTCTGGATAATATTGTGGCTGTTTCTGGCTGTTCCGTGGCTGTTTCTGTCCTGTTTTCTGTGCTGTACATTGGGGCTGCTGTTGGAGACTCTTGGCCTTTCATTTCCCTAAATCTAATTGGTTTAGTTGGAGGTGTTATGGCTGTTTGTTTTCCTTCTTGTGCCTATAAATATGAGATGATTTTGGATGAGAAAGGGAGTTGAAAATTGCTTGGTATAGCCACCTAAACCTGAGGGTTTCTTCTCTTGGAAAAGCTTGAGAGCTTTGTCCACTTTCTTCTCCTCTTTTCTATAGCTTGCGAGCTATATTCTTCTCGGGCTTCTTACCTCTTCGTCTCTCCACAAGTTACATTCCACCTGTATCCTTCCTCTGGTTCTTTTGGTGTTGTTGGTTGGTTGATTTGGAAAGCATTTGCCGGCGGAGTTGGTTGGACGGTTGGACTTTCTTGCTGTGGTGGACCATTTGGTTTGCTAGCCCTAAGCACATACTTTACTTTACCTACTTTTCGATACATGTGAGGAAACCGTTCCTTCGGTTGTTCTGAGGATAGCGACTTTTTATTTTTCTTTTTGTTTCGTTTGGTTTCAATTCTCCTTTGTCTTTTGGAGGTGTGGATGATTGCTACTATTTGAAGTAAATTTAAGTAAGTGTTGCCTATTGTTCTCTTTATCTGGCTTTCTCTCTAGTTTGCTTGCATCACAGAGCCTCTGATACCACTTGCTATGCTTCTTGAGTTAGAAAGAAGAAGCCTTTCTTTAGATTCTTGAAAGAGAGAGAGGGAAGAGAGGAGAGGGAGAGAGCTACATAAATCCAATTTCTTTATTAATGGGCTATTACAAGAGGGGCTCTCAATACATCAACCTATAACCTATTTATAGGAATATATACATGGTGTGGTGTCTTACAAGAATAGCCTAATCTAAAATAGAACAATTACACAACAACTGGCCTGAAAGAGATCATAAAATGATTTTCATATGATCATATAAAAATTCATTACAAAGCTTCAAAATAGAAATGACTATCAAAAAATGCTTCTTAAGAAGTGGTAAGGACAATTCTTTGAGCATAAATATGATGAATTGTCTGTAGAGAAAAGCATTGCATAAAAAATGGGCAAACATATCATGCATCAGTGAGGTATTTCAAACATGGAGTAACATGATGTCAAAAAAATAATTATCAGGCAACCCATGGTTGAACTAACTATGAAGTCAAAAAATAAATAAATAACACATAAACTTCAAGATAATGTATGCAGGAGAGAAATCCTAAGTGTAGTATTACCAATACTAAAATAGTTATAGAAGACCCCTTCAAAGCATGAAACCTTGTCCGGTAAATTACCATCAATATCAAACTCCTGTGAAAAAAAAATCATTAATAATAATAAATAACATAGAATAGAACTAAGCCGTATCATAATGAAACACAATAGTAAGAGCCATAAGAATTCTGATATTACAGAATATTGTGAGTATATAAAATTTTTCAATAAATCAAGAGTAAGGTGAATAAAATTGATCAACCTAGAGTCTAAATATTTCATGGAAGTAATAATTTGTTCCGGCTTAAAAAAGCTCCCTAAACTTTCAAATAAGTCAATAAGAACTATAACTACTTTCACAACCTGACTGAAGTTAGGTTGCTCTCTATGCCTAAGAGAGTGGGGCAATTCTAATTTTTCCACTTCCGGCATTGTGATGGTGACATGCCAGCTGCAAGAAAAAAAATATGACAACCATTAGTTTATGTCAAAACAATCAGAAACTACTAATGTAATTGAAACCTTGGATTTGCAGGCACGCTCTCATGATTCTCTCCTTTTCTCTCTCATGAACTTGCTCTAAAAATAGTATAAAGGAAGATAAGTGATTTAAATCCAAAAAAAAAAAAAGATCTTAACCAAATTTATACACATGAACATACAACTGAAGATCCCATACTGCCATACAGATATAACAGATGGTTTCAAAACAAACCTAAGCTAGCCAATGTGTTTTGCACTCCAAAATACCAAATGGCAAATACTACTACAGGACTGCAGAAACAATTATCATAATGTTGTCATTATGACATATATCAATATTTCCCTAGCTTCAATGCTAATAGTGCAACATGTTTACATTGATTTATGTCATGCCAAAAGTCATTAGTGCCCCAACTAATCCTCCAAAATAGATGCAAAGCCATAGCATGTTACAAAAAAATGTTCTGGTGTTGAATTTTAGAAAAGAAGCCGAATAATATTATCATAAATGAAAACTATATTAACAAGATAAAATTAGAGAGAAATGTCACCTATCCAGACGACAGACAGGACCTGTAGCTGCCTTAAGAAGCGAGCGTTTTACAGCCGATCTCCAGGCGAATGGAAATGAACCGCCCTGCGTTGAAATAACAAAAATCCAGATAACAACACCATTGGCGGACAACCTCTAAACTTACTAGCAGAGCAGCTCCTTACCCAATTAAAACTCCTAGAAAGATCGTTTCCCGTACCAAGTGGAATAATTGCAGTCGGGGGAACTGGTTCTCTGTTCTGAGCATAAAGCTCCCCTAGACATCCTAATACCCAACCTACTGTGCCATCACCTCCCGCGACCTGCCAATCAATAGCTCATACAGTTTTAGCATTTTAATCTTGGATGTTTTACTAAATCATTTTTAAGTCAAGATGTTCATTTTTTATAGATCAAATCAACATACCACAACCCTCAACCTCTCTCGAGTGACCTTCGCAATTACATCACCGGATTCCGCCAACTTCTCCAAGCATAGCAACGCGTAGTGCACGAAATCGGAGGGTTTTACTTCAGATAGATCAAAAACCTGCAGCACAGAACACCGCAAACTGTTAACAATCGCAAATCCTCAAAAAATAAAATAAAAAGGGTCATAGGCAGGAAGCATAGAAACAACCATACCATGTTTTTCTTTTCAAGCCCAAATAACATAAACCCAGAAATAAGAAGGGAAATAACAGAAAACCGCTAAAACCATGAAATAGTTCAAAAACCCAGATCAAAGTTCGAACTAAACCAATCATGCCATAATATTCCAAGAAAACGTCGTATAGTAGATGTGATCCCAAGAAAACCCGCAAACTCCTCCATAAACTCCAAAACCAGAAACCGAACTCTGTTTCCATCGAGAGAAACAGAGAGAGAATCCCAACCTGATTTTCTCCCATGAGCTCCTGCAACCTAGCCATGAGTTCCGGCCCGTGTCGGCCCCCACTGCGCGAGTTCACAAAGACCACCAACGGCGCCTCCGGCGGCTCCACCACTGCCCTCTCAGCAGCCGCGTCGGCGTACTTCCTCGCAGCAACACCCGGGTCCCTAAACTTGATCGCTTCCCGCATCGTCGCGGCCAGGTCCGCCGGGATCAAGATCCTCCTCCTCAGCTCCTCCTTATCAACCCGCACCCCCGCCGCAGCCCCTCCTAAACCTTTCAACGCATCTAGGACAGACGACCTCGTCGCTACACTCGTCTCCACCATCTCTGATGGCGTCGTCCTCTCCCCCATCTCTCTCTCAATTCTTTGCTCTGCTTCTGGGCTGCGTTTTTTTTATTCTGTAAGCTTGTAATGAGATGGAAACCGGGACTAAGGGGCAGTAGAAAAGAGGGAGAGGACGTGAGGACTAAAGATTGTGGGTTTTGTAATAAATACCGAAACTGCCACTAAGGGTAGGTTTCTAATTTTACTGCGACATTAACGGGAAGGGTCAAGACTGGTAATTTTAATCTTTAATGCAATTAGTATAAAATATATCCTGACCTAAATTTTCTCCATTTGGATGCGGATGTCTCGCCAGTCGCCAACTTGACAGTGATACGGTGTGATCCGTTGCTACAGCACAGCAAACAGCAAACAGCAAACAGCGAACAGCAACATGAAAAAGATAAATTTTCATTAAAATTACTTTTATGAGTACACCATCCAAAAAAGGAGAAACACTGTAAGTCCACAAATACGAGAAATTATTCTGTGCGGAGGCCGGATGCATCTCCATGTCTGAAAATGAATCAAGTACAGCCACATTAGTGGTACCGAGCCGCGGTACCGAGTGGTAACGAGCCGTGGTACACAGCGTAGGATGACGTAGCGCATTCTGATTGGTCTCCAAACGACGTTCGGCATCCGCACAGAATAATTAATCCACAAACACAGAAGTAAAATTCGTTTATTTTATCCGATGACTTGACGAAAATATAATTTAAAATTTTGATAGCATTATTTTAATTTTAGCATAATTATATTTTGCATATTATTATAAAATAAATAAAGTATATTATTGGGCATTATTTATTTGCTTTCTATTTCTTTTATATTGAGCAAATCTTTCCTTCAAAATTCATTTATTTATATAAATATGATGTAAAATGAATGCTATCATCCAAGCCATTTTTAATTATAATAATTTATACGTTGTAAGGCCTTTATCATTGTGCTGCATCATAATGCCTATATCCCATACCCCAAATCCTAAATCTTAAAAAAGCCAAAATCTTAATCACCCACCGAGGCTTAGGGTGGTTGGTGGGCGAGCACGATTGGGAACGCCCCATCCTAAGTTCGAATCCCCTCTACTACGGTCTCACCTCTTCAGTGGGGCAACGCAAGTGTGGGCCCGATGCCGGTGGGTGGCCTTGCTAGATTCCGCCGAGGGATTAGTTACGCCGCCAAGGGCTTCTTTTGGAGTGGCAAAAAAAAAATCGTAATCATAGATGCTAAAAACTAAATAAGAAACCTAAAAAATTGTAAACATTAAACCTCAAACTCTTATCCAAAATCTTAAATGCTAAGAACCCTTAAAAACTCTTACTCAAAATAGTAATACAGTGTAAAAGAAATATAATATATTTAAAATATTTGAAATTATTTGGATAAGTATAAATTAAATACCAATAATTAATTATTTTATTCTACTTGAAGTAAAATTAATACAACGTAAAACCCAATAATGGTGGTGATCAGTGGCCAACAATGGCAGGGGATGTGATAGGGCGATTGTTGCGGTTGATGGTGGAGGCGACGGATGACAGCTCGTGATGTCAGTGGTAGGGCATGACATTTGATGGTTAGTAGTGGCAGTGGTGGATAGCTAGTGGCACTTGGTATCAAAAGCAATGATTGGTTATGATGAGGGCAACAACTGTTGGTGGTGACTACTTGCATCAATAGCGAGAGTCAACTTACGACGTATTTAGAATTTGATAAAAAATGAATGAGTTTTGAATACATAAAAAAAGTACTTAAGAGTAGTTTGATTTGAAGTAAAATGGATGTAAATACTCCAAATGGAGGGATTTGAAAATTATTGATATTTGGTCTAAAGTAAATGCATATATATATATATATATATATATATATATATATAATTTTAAAGTAATTAAAATGCAGCCTCGTGTCCAATTTTTGCCATTTTGTGTATGTGTAAATTATTAGATTTGGTAAATTTCTAAATACACTATAAATTTTTTGCCACTGTTATCTCCCACTGACTATCACCATCCACAACCTTCCATCAGCCATTGACCACAATCATCTTTGAGCTTTATATTGCATTCATTTTACTTGAAGTCAAACAAAATAATAATAATCACACGCATTTATTTTACACTCATCCAAATCACTACATACGTCTCAAATACATAATATTTCTTTTATGCTGCATTTTATTTTACTATGCATTCTTTTTTCAATAAATCAAACGATTCCTCAGTGAAATTGGAATTCACCAACATGGATGAATGTCTGGGCAATTTGGCTATATCAGAGGCATGGCCATAGCTTTGATCATATTTATTGAACCTCAAATAAGTAAATGTTAGTTAGCGGCTTTCCCACTCGTAGCCTCATGTTCTCTCTCCTTCTTTCTCTCCTGCCTGCTTGGGCCATTCAACGAAGTCGACATTTTTTCCAACCCTAAATCCTAAACCCTAAACCCTAAATCCTAAAATTCATAATACCTCAACATTTTGGAATATTCAATACTCACTTTTGTCCTTAAAAAAAACAATTTTCTACTTAATATTCCATTAGATGTTCTTTAGTGTCTTCCGCAACATAAATATCCAAGTGAGACTGTGAAATGCCAAAAAAAAAATCCCAACAAGATTGTGAGTGTGACTTGATTTATACAAAATAATTATTGATTACAACTTTTTTTTACTTTGAATAAACTAAATCGCAAACTCTTATGCACCATATTATGTGTCAGAATATTTATGCCGGTAGAATGAAATACTTTAACACCTCAATATTCAACAAAGATTCAACACACATATATAAAAAAAGAGTTGTAACAGACACTAGAGTTTTTATGTAGAAAAATCATAACAAAAATACCACTTAAGCCAACTCAGTTGAGATGATTTTACTATTGTACATTATTGATCATAAAATGATGTGAACTCAGGAAGTTATTGATACAATATAATAGACATAAATTATAAAGAATAAACTATGTGATGGAAGTTAGAGGAGCCATCAGCATGAGAATTATCTTTAAGAGATGGTTCAATGAATGTTTGGTTGTTCTCCTTTGAGGAGAGGAAATTAGGTATCATAAAGCTCATACCAAAATATTGTTTAGCAATAAAAATAAAAGTCAGTGTCAGTGGCATGTATGTGATGGTGTGTGTCATTGTTGTTGGTGATAACAAGCAATAAATTTAGCGGGCATCAGTGTAGTTAAAGGATTGTATTCAGGCAATGGTGGTGTATTAACCTCAAATTTAATTCCTAAATTCCAGTTGACTTAAACCTCACCCAAGCAATCCCCCTCCCTGTTAGTCTTTGTAGAATCTAATTGTGTCAATCAATTAGATTTGCAATGTTGCCTTGGACCTTAAGCCAATTTCTCATGCTTGTTGTGGGGTGCAGGGAGTCATCCACCTGCTTGGGTTTGAGAAAAAAATTGTGTACAACACCCTGTCTGTGTGTACCCGAGTGCTAGGCGTTGTGTTCCCAAGAGCCCTAGTACTGCAAAGTTTGCTGGGAGAAACGACATATAGCAGAGCACCGCAACACTATGGGTTTGAGCGTTGTAGCATCTTCAGACGGATCAGGATCAGAGCTTTGAGTACCGTAACGCTTTGAGACAGACTAAACAGTTTTCTTTCTCATTTTTCTCAAGGGTTGCATCCCTTGGTGTTATTAACTTATTTTTTCTCGTGTTTTGTGAGAGAGAATGATGCAAGAGAGGAGAGAAGCAAGTAGAGGGTGAGAGAGAAGAGGCAACTATACTTATTTCTCTCAATTTTTATAGTGGATTTTTAGGTATGGTGTAGCTCTATGGTTTTTTCCCATTTTCAAGTTTTTACACGTTAAACCCTGGTGTCATTTACTTTCTGCTGCTTTTACTTTTTTGTTTATTTTGTTGCGGTGTTTTACTTCCATGTTGACCTCGATTTTCACCAGTTTACCCTCAAGCACATTTGATCGATTTAATTAGACCTCGTTGAGTCCAGTTTGAGCTCGAGTCGACCTGAATTGAGTCAAATCATATTCGACGAAGTTTAATTAAACTCGAGTAATACTTGCTAGCCTCGTCGAGGTCGATGCGACTAGAATCGGCGTCAATTTAGGTTTGATTTTGTTAATTTGATCGAGTTGAGTCAAACCCAGATTAACCTGAATAGAGCCAAATTGGATTTGATTTGAACATGATTTTAGCTTGATTTATTTAATTTAATCCCAATTACAGCCTAATCAACTTTTTTAATGCATTTGAAATTATTTCCAAATCTCTCTTGGGCATTAACGGGCATTTAACTCATACCTTTCCTAGCCTCTTTTGGGCAGGGAGATCTTGCAAAAATTGAGGAAGAATTGGCGATCTTGGCGGGGGTCTCTTCTCTATTTTTTTCGGATAGCTCCAGGCAAAGAGGACCCCAATCGGAATTCCTCTGGTTTGCACGGCTCCAGGCGAGGGTCCTCTCTCTCGTCGCTGCTATTCGCGAGTCCCAGCCAGACTGAAGTCGGCTCCATTCGCTCCCCCTCCCTCTGATTCGCACGACTGCTGGCTCCAAGCGAACCCCAGACAGACCCCCTCCTGCTCCCATCGCCCTCTTCTGGTCTTTGATTCGCACGACCCAGACAAGGCCGAAGCCTCTCCTGGCTCTGTCTCTCTTGCTCGCAGAAAATAACCCAGCCGGACTCCTCTCCCTTGTGTGGCTGAACCCGACGAACCTCCCCCGCCTCCCGATTCGTAGCCGACCTGATCTCGACGCCAGCCTGAGGCCATTTCCTTGCCGCACCCTTCGCACGAACTGCAGCCGAGAACTTCCCCTGTTACAACAAATATACTTCCTTCATCTCCTTCTCCTACCTTTGCTACTCCTTCTCCTTCAAGGATGACAACACCCATCGCATGAGGTTGTGTATGATTCATTCCATTGCTATTCTAGTTCATTTCCCGCAGCTTTGTGATTGAAAACTCACCATGTTGTAAGTACTCCGTTTGGGAAATTTAGGATGACTGATTTCGTGAAGTATAGATATGTTCCGTAGTGAACTCTATGTTGTTAAAGCCACTAGATATGTATAAAATTTGTAGAAGAGCATGCTTACAGATGAATTATGTCATGATATGCATTGACTTATGTTGTTTGAGAATAAACAATTAGCATGATTTATGTCATATAACCTAAGGCTCTAGGTGTAAATGGTAGAAAATTGTGAGAAACTATGTTGATTCCTTATCAAAAATATACACATGAGATGTTTGTTGAAATGCCATTAAAGGGGAGTTATGGTGTTTTGGTCCAAGTTGAAACTTTATAGTGGTAATACCTCATAAAGTTTATGGGTACATGAAGGTTTCATGCTTTTCAAGTCAAAGATTTTCAATGATATGGATTGTCTTATTTGAGGGATTCCAATGTCATATGATTTAAGGTTTTAAATGATGAAGGTTCAAGATTGTGTTTTGATTTGATATGTGACAAACCCAAGCAAGATCTGTGAATTTTTATGTGAAGACTTGTCTTACTAGCATGAATAGATCTCACTTGTGTTATGTGCATTGGGTACTGAGGAGATGAATGGATATACTATCGATTTATTTATTGGGTTTGTGCTTAGTTTCTTGTGATGTTTTCTATCACTTTCTATTTGAAGAAAATAGTATATGGGACAGCTATTAGATGCAATATTTCTTGTTGTATCATGAGATTTTATTCTATATGAGTTATTGTTCTTGTTCCAGAAGCAAATGAGCTTGTGATTAGGGAGACGTTGCTCTCAAGTTTCCTCTGTCATTACCATGGATATTATTCAGTGGGCCCTCTTTATTAGTATTCCTCCTCTTAACACAGATTTTGATTAAGGATGCTTTATCTTCATACTGTCATTGGAATATATTGCTAGTTATAAACTCTCGGTAAAATCATTGTTGCGAATATAGGAATTCATTGCATTGGAAGGGTGGCCAAATGTGTGAATGGTGGTGGATTTCTTGTTCTCTGAGTTATACATCTACAAGCTCCTTTTTTGAAAGTTTTGGTGGCATGTAGCGTGGGAGATAGAAATTTGTTGGAAGGTTTCATAAGTTACTTTATGTTGGAAAGTTAGAGCGAGTTTTCATCAAAATATTCCTTCTTTTATTCGCATTTAGCTTCAAAGTTGGGTTGGAGGCGTATCCCACTCTAAAGAATTGTGGTGGATGAGGAGATGCTTTTATGCTTACTTGAAACTTGATTTCCTTTTACTTGTTTGAGTCCCATGTGGAGAGTCACGTTGATAGTTATGTTGGAAAATATCCTTTGCGCTTTATGTTTCATGAAGAGATTTATGCGGATTTAGTGCAATAGTGGTTTTGAGAACTGTTAGAAAAGCACTGTGAATCGTTTTGCCCCGACAAATTCTTTGTGAATGTTTTATGACGGAAAAACTTTGTGAAACCTTCTTGTTAGAAGATTTTCATAAATTTACCCCACGTTAAAAAAACTCATAGTTTGTTTTGCATCGAAAAGTTTTATGTTTCGCTTCATTTGGAAGGTTCTATAAGTTGTTTTAGAAATTTGGGACTTTATGAAGTATTTTGTGTTTAAAAAGCTCGATGCTAAAAGGCTCTTTCAGTTCCCTTTTCATGGATGATTTCCTTTCACTTATTTGCATTTGATTTCAATGAGTTTAAAAAAAAAAGAGTCTGGGGGTGGAGGCACGTTTGGGTTTAAAGTTGAAAGACTTGTTTAGGCTTTGATTTTAGGATTGATTTTCTTCTTTTCTACTTTGAGTTTTATATGGAAAGTGATTTGGGTAATCGTGTCAAGTATTTCGAGTGCTGTCTTAAAACGTGGGAACAGTAAATAGCATCAAAATTCTTTCTCTCATTCACATTTGACTTAAATGTTGAATTAGAGCGAAGGATGGGTTAGAGGCGTGTTTGGGTTTTGACAAGACATGCCTAACAATGAGATGCTTACACTCTTTGAAAATAAAAAGAAAAATCATCTTTTAGAAACAATGTGGGAGAGTTTCTAAAATTTGAACAGTCCCGGAGAGCAAATAACCAGGCCAGTGTTCAAGCCCGAAGAAAGGTATGTTTTTATTTAATTGCATTTTATTTTGATTATTTGCATATTGAACAGTGATCTTCTCTCATCCAATTTTCTTTCTTTCCTTTGTTCTTTTACAAGGTACTCTTGGGAGAGCAAAAGTAAGGATCTTTGGAGCACTAGACGAAGGAGCTTGGACAATCGGATCCGAGCATCAGTCGCCCTCATTCATTCTGGTGGGGGTGCTATGGGCAGAACCATCGGGTCATAGCCCCCGGCATTGTAAGTTCTCTTAAAACATAGATAACCTCTAGGGAGCCCGTCTGTGTGTATGTTCCCCTACCTTTAGGGCCATATAGAAACTTCAATTCCTAAGTTATTTTTTTCTTTTATTTATTTTTAGATTCTTAAACCCACTTACACACATACGAGTGTCTAAAGGGTTAGAAACAAACTCCTTTTAATCCCCTATAACACTAGTAACACTTAAGGATAAAAATCAAGAATTAAGTCATAGAAAACGTAGACTTAGGATGCATGCTCCCTTAGGATAGAAACACTAAACATAGAAAATTTAGTGAAACACTATCCTAGGATTAGTTTCCTTTAATTGATTAACAAAGCAATAAAAATTAATTATAATCTAAATCAAATGTATAAAAACACTTAATTTTCAACCAGGCTATAACCAACATACATAATCACTAAGAGATAAAATTTAAACATGAACTTGAATTAAATCTCACTAATTTATTTATCACCCCTTAATTAAATATTAACTAAATAAAATTCATCAAAACAAACTTAAATTCAAGGAGTTATAAAATTGGAAAATAAACTTAATTCGAACCTAAAAGACCTTATAATACCCTAACTTCAGAAAATCATAACTAATTCCAGAAATATTCAAATCAAGTAAACTAAAAATCATTCAACTTTAATTAAAGTCTACTATTTATTAAAAATATTATCTTCCTAGAAACCAATCTAGATTAAAAAGTCAACTCTTCGGTCAACCATAGTTCAATAACTAGGGCCTGAACTGCCAAAAATCATAACTTTGTCTAGAAAACTCTGAATTCAGCAAACTAATAGTCTAATTACTCGTGGGAAGGCCTAATATTTAATTAAAATACTAAGACCCTCAAACTCAACCTATTTACAAAAATGACCTTTTGGACCCCCTTAACCTAACGGATATGTAGACCTCAGACCTTCCAAAACCCGCTAATATAACTTAAACTTTAAAGATTATCACCCTAAGTATTAAAATAGATCTATAGACTAAACTAACCAAAAATGGATCCTAATTTACTAACATTTAAATTTTAATCAAACTCTCCCCTTTTGGCCTTCAACAAACTCAAACTCAAAGTAATTTGAACTAACTACCTAACATAGGACCTACCCAAAGCCACACAGCTTATTACACACACATAGAACTGTTTTCCAGGGCACCACTCCTAGTTCTAGGTTAGGCCAGTACTTTATTTTCTGTGCTTCTTTTCTATGTTATGATCGCTCTTGCATGTAGCGGCACATGTGCTGTCTGCTTTGACCTACTGTGTTTGTTTATTTTATTGTTGCACTGCAGTTTATCTATGATGTGATTGCTTGTGCATTATACCTACTCCTAGGTTAGGGATATTTTATATTGACTCAGTCTTATGCAGGTGGCCACGCTCATGCAGCACTAAAATAAAGGGGGCTAAATTAATAATCATTATCATAAATAAATGCCTGCTACAGGTGCTCCAGAATGCTTAGCCCCCAAATGAACAAGAGTGTGGCCAAGTGTGTTTATTTTTCTGCACTGATATAACTGCTTGTGATGTGATATATTAAACTGCTTGAGATTTTCATTAGGATAACCTTGCATGTTCAATTTGAGTCTAAATTTTATTTTTTATAATGTAATTTGTAATTTATATCGAGTTGTGAAAGTCTTTAAAGGCAAGGTATTTCAAATACTCGGTACCCAAAGAGAAAAAGAAAGGCCCTTCATAGGAAATTTCTTATTCATTTGGGTACCCTTTCGGAGAACGATCCAAAAGAGGATGATCTGAAGGAAGAAGATCCGAAGGAAGACGATCCACTCGAAGACGAAGATTTGAAGATTAAATGCCTCGCATTTAAGATTTACATCATTTGGTAGGATTAGAATCCAGGTTATTATCGGTAGGGCCTGGCCACCATTACTTTCATGCAGACCTTGGGTTGTACTTATACGACACTTGCCGTGGACTGTGGACTTTTCTTTACTTTGTTCTATGAATTTATATTGATGTGTTTACATTATTTGCGCAGTAAAAATTACATGCTTTTCTTAGGTTTCTTTCTTGTATGTGCTTGGCCTGATTTCGTTAGGCTCTTTAGTAATAAAATTTTAAAATTTTAAGAATTAAATAATATAGAAACCCAATGACCTAGGGAATAGCGGGAACCGTCCAGGGTCGCATGCATATTATTGTATTTCTCTCCTTCCTTGCTATAATACACTTCCCCGCCTACGGGTAGAGTCCTGATAATCCGACCTATGAGGATGAGGTGTTGGATCTGGGGAAGTCTAGTCTTTTCTAAAAAAAAATTATTTTATAAGCCTCTTTAAAATTCTATGCATACCTAATTTAGAGACTCGAACCAGCATGCATTGCATTAAAATCTAATTAAATCAAAACTTTAATTGCATTAGTTCTAGGAGCATACACCCTACATAAGTCTAGGGCCAATTAGGAAACTCTCTAGACGTCGGCCCTACTTCCAAAAACTATAACCTACCCACCCATCCTTCATAAATGATTGGACTCATGGTTTTGAATCGACTAGGTGGTTAGCTGGCTCCCCAATCCAGGCCGGGGTAAGTCCAGGTTTTGCAGTGCATTAACTAGGACACGGGTATTAGTGTTGCATAGAACACTAGACCTATTCTAGATCTAGGATCCAAGACTACTATTATTTCATAGTATGCATCATCAGTAGGTAAGTCTTCTATCGTTTAGGGACTATAAACCCTGCCTATCTGGGTCACACGGATGACGCCGCCTCCATCCTTCTCTCCTGCATGCTTTGAGTGTATAATTTATTTATTTTCTCCAGTTTTCTTCTCACTACCTTGGTCCCTCCGGATGCTGATCTGAGCCGTGCATGTTGACTAAGCCTAGTTGAACCTTTCTTCCCCTTTGAGTAGGATTTCCTAGTCTTCGCCCTATGTGCCAATCCCAATTTGGGAAGAATAATATAGAATCCTTAATCGAGAGTTTTCTCAGGCCCCAGCCTGAGATGTAATTAACCACGGGGGCTTGCACCCAAGGGAGACCGAATCTCACTTTCAAATAAAACCCCACTCGAGCTAATGTATTGGGTGGGGGAAACTCGTTGTGATGATTAGATCGTACATATTATTACCCATCGGGGTGTGCTGGTGAGAGCCGCTATCCTCAATGGTTAATCATATGTGTGACCGAATCTGCCCTCCCATTGGCAACATACTATCTCTCCCCGCGGGGCGGCAGTTTTGTTCCCTTTCGGAGGTTCACATTCTATCCCCAATGCTCCCCCATTTTCCTTTGCTGGGTTAGGAGAGAAGATGAGAAAAAGGGAAAGAGAGAGAGAGAGAGAGAGAGAGAGGGATTGGGCTGGTATTTTCCATTGCTTCAGTTGTAAAAATTATTTTCATTGTGGCAGATAACCTTAACCTCAAGGGCGGATCTAAAGTGGGGGCCCTGAGGGAACAGGCCCCCACTGGCTCAAGAAGCCCTCTTCGGTTCATTTAAATTAAATTAATATATGCATTAAAAAAATTGTCTTAGCCTATTTACTAAATCTAATCAACTTGTCGCTTGCTCCGCCTCTATAATTGAATTCTCAAATTCCCACTACTGTTCAGCCTCGCCTCCTGCATGCCTTCCAAATGCAATTTTTTTTCTATGCCTACAACGTTGGCTGCAGCCTGCAAACGTCGGTTGCAGCCTGCAAGAGTTGTAGTCTTCATGTGTGTGTGTGTGTCTCTCTCTCTCTCTCTCTTTCTCATTCGCTAATACTTCTGATTAAATACTATTCCCTCCTTTCCATTCAAACAACAAGAAGTACTACCTCTTCTTCTTTCTATTAAATATGAAAAATAAAAGATAAAAGAAAGATATTCCCATTATATTTTGATATACATGATATGCACTCATTTAGTACTATCCAAATGATCCAACATATATTTTTGGCATATTATAGGTAAACTAATAAGTATATTAAATATGTTTACATGCTATGAGTATTGCATATGATGTGTATGTGGTGTTTGTTATTTTAATATATATGATATGAAATGTGTGTTACGTCTTGTTATATATGATCGAACTAATCTATAATGAGATATAATTGACTCAAGATCAAATCCAAAGTTTACAAATCAATCTTAAATAGAATTTTAATAAGCTTTGAGATGGAATCATTATACCTAAGATCCAAAGCAATAACTCATCATGTGATAAGCAAATAGTATTTTTAAATGTTCCCCTACATCTGCACTGAATGATGTTCAGACACCTTCTTCACAATTAATCCTCACCACTCATCTCTAACAAACCATCTCATCTCTACCATTAATCCACAACGGACTTCTGCTTTAGTTCAGTTTTTATCTATTACATCTAGTATATATACACACTAAGAGTCTATTTGAAATGGTTGTAGCTTTTTATAAAATATGTGTATAACAACCTATTGAAGAGTAGTTGCCAATGTTATAACGTGTATTTGAAAAAAACATTATATAAGGTTATGTAATTTACATCAAGATCAATTTAAAAATTTTAAATTTATGTTAAGATTAACTTTATATATGATGTTATGAGTAATACAAATTTTAACATAAATTTAATGGCATTCAAACTCCTAGTCTTAGAGGGCAAATCAATACAAGATCTTCAATTGTCAAAATCTTATAACTTGTAAATAAGGATATGGTTTGTGCACTAACATAGTAGCATCTATTATTAAATTTTTTTTAATTCACAACAAAAAGGACCTAATTTTTTAACCATCAATTCTTATATTAATTGCATTAGTTAGTATTTTTCTTAGAAATGTTTTTATGTTGGTTTAGTTGTTGGATTATTGATCAGTCTATCTGAATAGTTGCTCTTACTGTATAACTAACTAGTCAAGAACAATCAGATTTTTATTTTGCTTATTGAAAAAGGAAATCCTCATAGGATGTCTTAATCAAAATTTTGATCTTTGATAAGTTTCAAAAATCTTTGATATGCTTTAAGATGAGTGTAATAAATTGGTAATTAATATTACATTCATCATAAAGTCAATTCAAAGGCTTTGAAATTTATCATGATTATTATTTGGTCATGATGCCCTAATGCTAATTTTTTTAAAAAAAATTATCAATTTTAAATGCTACTGTATTATTTGAGAGAGTGTGCCCTTAATAAGTCAAATGACATTAAGTTTGCTATTTTGGGGCTTGATGGGATAAAGAACCTTTCATCAAGCACAATTTTTTTGTAAAAACATGGATCTCAAACCACTAAAAAGATGAGTTGATAAATTCTAGAAATTAATTGACGATGAAACTGAAATGAAATTTGTAAAATAATAGTGAAAATGATCTTCTCGATACAATGATATCAAGACACCAATTTGTGCCCATTTGAGCTTTGAATCGAACCAAGCTGGACTAATTCTTGATGGTCGTTTTCCCATTCTCTTTACTCAGGCGCATGTTCTACGCAAATTATTGCCATTGCTCGTTCAACTAAAAACCCACGAACACACTCTCTTCAATATTATATAACATATAGCTTCAGATCGGGTTGATGCCTACTAATTTTTTTGTATGTTAGAGTTTTTTGATTGTTATGTATTGGTCTGGTTTTAGATTAGGTTGATCCGCATAGACACCACACCATGTGTAAATGCCTATAATTAGGCATTGTTGATTGATGTAAAGATGCCCCTGTAATAAGCCCAATTGAATAAAAGGAATATGGAATTCATGTTAGCTCTCTCCCTCTCCTCCCTTTCCTCTCTCTCTCTCTCTCTCTCTCTCTCTCTCTCTCTCTCTCTCTCTCTCTCTCTCTCTATCTCTTCCAGGAAGATTAAGCACTCGTGTTTAGCTTCCACTGTGTATTCCAATCCATGGCTCTAGCTCACGCTTTTATTCCGCTCCCGTCTCCGCATAACCCACGTGAATAGCCCGCGCCCGTGAGAGTCCCGCATGCCCGACCCAGCTGCCTGCAGCCCGTACAGCATCGCACCTGCCCACGTGTCTATAGAGCACGCGACCCAGCCGAATGAGTCTGCATGAGGATTTCTCTTATCCGTGCGGACCTCGTCTCCCTTCTTTCCTTTATTGGACAAGAACCTTACTCCATGTCGAGATCGCCTCGACGAGGCTCTGATACCACTTGTTAGAAAAACTTAGAGGAAGCTTGAGCTTCTTGGAAGAGAGAGAGGGGAAAGGGAGGAGAAGGAGAGAGCTAACAGACACAACAATGTAATTGGTATACTCATATATGGACTTCACAAAGTTCGTGCTTCCTCTACATGCCACCAATTTGCATGATATTTACAGAATTAGATTGATCTTATGGAGATTGTTGACCTTGATTTTTAAGAGATACACCATGCAACCTAGCTTAGATTAACCTGGACACTAAGAATATTGACTAAGCAACATGATCATTGGTTAATGCATACTACCACATGTGCATAAGCCTACCCCAAATCTAAAACATGGGAAGGGTGGTTGTTTCAAACTTGACTAGTTAATCCCTAGCCTCAACCTTAGCCTAATTAGGACTCAACCCCATCACCCCTTGACCTAAAACATAGTTCTTATAGGTAGATTTGACATTATACGTTGCAAGGGATCTACTTACTTAATTTTTTAACCCTATGGTTGACCATAGCTAAACCCTTGTAAAACTATATTAAAATCGACCCTTGATTATGATCTAGCATTCTAGTTGTAAACCAACCAATGCTTTAACCCAACATGTGTTATAAGTAAGGTTTATGATATATAAATGGTGTTTATTTTATGTTGGTTATGCATTTGCACATATGTTTTTTATATCATAAGTATGGTATTTGTTTTATGTAAGCCATGCATTTATGTATGTGTTTTTCATCAATTTGAAGATTTGATGTTTTTTTTTTTTTTGAAATTTTATAGTTCTAAATGATTGTACTACATGATAAGGGATCATTCATATGATCCACCGAACATGCATATGATTGTGAATCATATATCTGTTTGACTCATAGATTTTTTTTTATGTTCTTCATACTATCTATATGATTGTCTGAAGGTTGGACTATATTTTATGTGTCATCTTCAACATAATGTTGTTCACTTCATGAATTATACTTCATATATGTATATATTCTAACATTACATGTTAATGGTAAATAGAGGAGTATTGGAATTTTCCACCTAAACCTTTCTTAAACTTCAAGAACAGAGTTGGTTACTTTGCTGATAAGGTTTGGGCTAGCTTTATCCTCCTTCATTGGCTAATTCAGAGCTTTAGATAGAGGGAAAGAGTTTAGGAGAGAGGTAGAGGCTTGGTGATAGAGTTAGAATCTGATACTTCAGGGTTTTACTCATTTTATTTTATCCTTTGAAAAGTTCAATCAAATAAAACATTATACATAGTTTTTACAGAGACTCATCATGCCATGAATTTGATATGTAGATATATATATATAGGAACCATTTAATGGAGATCATGGGTACAAATTAATTTAACTCTCATCAACTCAATAGATATTGCTGATAAGGTTTGGACTCACTTGGGCTCGGACTGAGTCGAATTTGGTGTCGTTGGATTCGTATTTCCGAGACGCTCAGTTCGACTATAAGTTTGCTGAAATCGGAGTTTAAATGGTCTCCGAAATAATTTTTGAAGTTTCCATCTTGAGTTTTTCCTCGAGATTCGTGCCCGATCAAGATGATTTTTTGGCGATATATCAGTTGCCCCTCTATTTTTGGACGTCAAAGCTCCACGAGTCTAAAAATACTTGTTCCGGTATTTTATATTGGCCGAATCGCAAAAAATCACGTTTCAAAAATTAAATGTTTGCTCGAACCCAACCATAGAGGCCCCGTTGAGCTCCGAAAGTGTCAAAATTGAGTCCGGAACATCGAAAAACGTGTCTGGGGACCCCAAAAACGTCGAATTTGGACCGTCCGGGCTCCGATTTGCCGGCCGACCGGCCGGCCGCCGGCGGCGGCGCCCGCGCCAACCGGCGCTTCCGCGCGCGGAACCGCGCGGTTATAACCGCGCGGGCGCGGTTTTTTAAAAAAAAAAAATATTTTTTTTAAATGTGGGGCCCACATGGGATTAAAAAATCCCAAAAAATCCCAAAAATTTCCGAAAAAATTCCAAAAAATTCAGAAAAATTCGGAATTTCTTCTAGAAGCGCTCTCCCTCCAATTTTTAAATATTTTCCCCCTCTTTTTTCAATTTTTCCCTCTCTTTCTCTTCCCTTTTCATCCTATAAATACCCCCCTTGGGGTAGGGGACAAAATGCCCCTTTCTTCCTCTTCTTCTGGCCTTCTAGCTTTTGGCATTCTGAGGCTTTCCGCCGTTTTTAAGTAGGTGACTTTCCCTACTTGATTCGGCGCCCCTCCTTTTGCGCAGAAGTTAGCGGCTTTCCTCTCTTCTCCCCTCTAGCTTCTGGCATTTTAAGGCCTTCCGCTGTTGTTGAGTAAGTGATTTTCCCTACTTGATTCGGCGCCCCTCCTTTTGCGGAGAAGTTAGCGGCTTCCCCTTTTCAGGAAGGGGAGCGGAATGGGAGTTGGAAATTTCTCTCCTTTAAGAGATCATGTGGAGGTGAGATTTAGTCGGAGAGAGTCTAACGGCGGTCAGCGGCCGGGCGGTGGTCCGACGAAGGTCGGGCTGAAGTTCGATGGCGGTCCGCGACCGGGCGGTGGTCCGACGAAGGTCGGGATGAAGTCCGGCGGCGATCAGCGGCCGGGTGGAAGTTCGGCGACGGGAAGAAGTACGGCATCGGCTAGAACTCCGACGAAAATCTGTCGGCCAGAAGAAGTCCCACGACGGGTAGAAATTTGGTGTTGGGTAGAAGCCCGACAAACATCTGACAACAGGCAGAAGTCCGACGTCACGTAAAAGTACAGCGTCGGGTAGATATCCGACGGGGGTCCGATGACTGGCAGAAGTCCGACGTTGGGTAGAAGTTTAGCGTCGAGTTGAAGTCTGTTGAGGGTCTGGCGACGTGTAGAAGTCCTCCAACGGGAGGAAGCTCAGCATCGAATAGAATTTCAATGTTAGTTTGTCGATGATGGACGATCGGGTGGAAGTCTGTTGGCAGTCAACGACCAAGTTTGGAGCAGAAGGAGAGAGTTCAACGGTGCTGCTATCAGCAGTTGAACGAGAAGCCGATGATGGCTGATATGAAGTAAGGGACCGCCGGAAGATATCCGACGAAGGGTCGATAATGGCGGGTGTCCAGTGGCATTGTGTTAAGGCAATATTCATCCATACTGAAGTGTGCCAACATCAGATATTACTGGATCAAGGGGCCGAAGTAGTGTGATATGCCAACATTTTGGCAATACACTAACACTTAGTGGAGATCTGATGATGATCCAGTTATGTCCTTTCTTTGAAGGAGCAGTTGTAGGAGATGCTTGCGTGCAGTAAGGGAGAAGTCACTTAAATCCACCAAGGATATTTGACTGTGTTAAAGTTGCTTATTGCTTGATGATACTAGTTTGTACGGATGATGCCAATGTACTTTTCAATTTCAACTTCTAGTGAGAATAAATGTACACCTGAATTTGGATTTATGTAACTCCAATGATATTGTATATGAAATGAGAATTTGTCCCCTAGAGGGACCTGAATTGTTATTGCATCTGTAAGACATGCTTTGTGCTTTTGATGTATTATTAGTCTGAACGAATGTGAGAGACATCCTTTTAGGATGTTTGACATATTTGAGACTGTAGGTCAAAGCCCTTGCTTGATGACGTTAACATGTATAGAAAAGGTCGAGAGAATCCACCAAGGATGTGAGACCTTTCTGAGGTTGTATGTCAGAGCCTTTGCTCGACGACGTTAACTTGTATGGAGGGGGTCGAGAGAATCCACCAAGGATGTGAGACCTATCCAAGGTTGTATGTCGAAGCCTTTGCTTGATAACGTTAACCTGTATGGAAGAGGTCGAGAGAATCCACCAAGGATGGGAGTCCTATCGGAGGTTGTATGTCAGAGCCCTACTTGATGACGTTAACCTATATGGAAGAGGTCGAGAGAATCCACCAAGGATGTGAGACCTATCCGAGGTTGTATGTCGGAGCATTTGCTCGACGACCTTAACCTGTATGGAAGAGGTCGAGAGAATCCACCAAGGATGTGAGACCTATCCGAGGTTGTATGTCGGAGCATTTGCTCGACGACCTTAACCTGTATGGAAGAGGTCGAGAGAATCCACCAAGGATGTGAGACCTATCCGAGGTTGTATGTCAGAGCCTTTGCTCGACGACGTTAACCTGTATGGAAGAGGTCGAGAGAATCCACCAAGGATGTGAGACCTATCCGAGGTTGTATGTCGGAGCCATTGCTCGACGATGTTAACCTGTATGGAAGAGGCCAAGAGAATCCGCCAAGGATGTAAGACCTATCCGAGGTTGTATGTCGGAGCATTTGCTCGACGACCTTAACCTGTATGGAAGAGGCCGGATCGAATCCTCCTGGGATTGATCATCCCGTGATTGAGACACAATAAAGATTGCGTATTTCTCAAATCAAGTATAAAGAGACTGTATTTGTCAGTAGTTTTTCAATGTCAGTTGTATTCTTTTTAAAGAAAGTGACAATATCAAAACTGGACGAACAACACATTATATTACTGTAAGACAATACAATAATTCCCTTGTACAACAAAAGAGATACAATAGGGACAACCACATCATTTGACTTGGTAGAAATACTAAGGACATTAGAGTGACATCCTACTTATCATAAAAGAGATACATGATGACACATGACAAGTAGTATTACTAATACAACTACACAAAGTGCGTGGTCATTCAATCTCGTCAACCATTTGAATATTATTCAACTGTTGTCTTTGTTGTTGTTGATTTTGCCCCCCAGTGGGGCGAGCTTTTTCTCGGGTAGGTGGGTTCCCAATAAACTGTCGAAGATAGTCCTGGCGGATAAGTCTTTCAATCTCATCCTTAAGTTGCCAACATGCTTCAGTAGTGTGGCCACGACTACGATGAAAGTGACAGTACTGATCTTGATTTCCTGTATTTGGCTTCGAAGGATGCGGCCATTTCACTTTGTCCTGATCTTGAATCGCCATTAACACATTTGCTCGAGATGTGTTGAGCGGAGTGTACTCTTTCTCCTGTCGAGGTTCTCGTTGTGGTAATGGGGGCCTAGGAGGTAGATTGCTATTCCCTTGCTTTTTCTGTTGTGATGAGGGAATTTCCACCTCAGGTGCTCCCTTGCGCTTCCCAGTGGTTTGCTCGAACTGTTTTCTATGAGCATTTATTGCCTCATCTGCAGATATCTGCGCCTCCACATAATGGATCATATCGGTATATGAATGAACAGTGTCGCGCATAAGTGCCGAATAGAAAGGACCAGGACGAAGGCCTCCAAGGAAGACCCCTCGGAGCAATTCTGGGTCTACTCCTGGAATCTGTCGTGCCTCGGTGGAAAATCGCTGAAAGTACTCTTTTAACGATTCTCCCTCGTTTTGACGATTCCCGGAGAGGTGGGAAGAATCCTTAGCAATTTTTCGATTGGCTACAAACTGTTCAACGAAGGCTTTGGCCAATTTGACGAATGAATGGATCGTTCCGGATGGAAGAGAATAGAACCACGTTCGAGCTTGTCCTTTAAGGGTAGTAGGAAAAACCTGGCATAGGAGTGCATCAGATGCTCGCTGGATATATATGATAGTTCTGTAATGATCGATGTGCTCATACGGGTCGGATGTCCCGTCGTAGGAATCGATGCTTGGTAGTTTAAATCCTGCCGGAATAGCGTGTTGAAGAATAGCTTCTGTCAAGGGTGACGACTCCTGCAAGTCCCACTAACGAAGGGGTTGCTTTATGCCTCCTGTAGGGAACTCTTCTCGGACCAATCGTCGCAGTTCGTGGCGAAGGGCATTGCGAGGGAGCTCAGCAATATGTGGTCGGGCCAACTCTTCAGGGAGGTCTAAAGGAATACGAGGTTGCCGACCTGTGTGCGAAGGATGGGTAGAACTTGCTGTATCAGCCAGTTCATTATCTTGATGTGACTGCAGATGTCTCCTTGGCGGAGGAAGAGGAATTTCTGCTTGAAGATGTTCGAGTTCAACAGCTTCTACCCGTGGTAGATCTCGAGGTAGAAGAACCTCCTCCTGTGGTGCTAGTTCCGGTTGTCGAGTCCCTCGTAGGAGTTGTAGGATCTCGTTCTGAGATTCTTCCATTTTTCGGATTCGCTCCTCCAAAGAAGGCCCTGAGGTTCCTTCTCCAGCAATGTGTTGCCCCCCAGGAAGAAAGGAGGCAGAAACTTGATGTCTATGATTTATAGACTGGTTTCTGGATTGATGAGAGTGAGAGCGGGAGGATCCTATGAGGCGATTGCTACGCCTATTGGCCATCGTAGCAATACTTGAAGTTGTGGGATAGTTTCCCACAGACGGCGCCAAACTGTTGCGGACTCAAATATACGCGGCGATAGAGTTTAAATCTCCGTCTCAGTGTTGTACGTATATCCAGCACACAAACAGAAGAATGAAAGAACACCAGGATTTTTACGTGGAAAGCCCTGAAAAAGGGAAAAACCACGGGGCCACGCCCAGTTGAAAAAGTTCCACTAGTGTTGTTTAAAATACACAAGGCTGATTCGTCCTTTAAATTCAGGACGATCAGATTACAATGAGTATCAGCTACAAGGACAAGCAGAGTTCCGACGTCACTCGGGGTGTCGAGCAGAATTCCGGCGTCACTTTGAAAGAAGCCCGACGTCACTCGGGCGTCGGGTAGAATTCCGGCGTCGGGCAGAATTCCGACGTTGCTCCCGTGTAGGGCAGAGCTCCGGCGTCCCTCGGGCGCCTGGTGGTGCTCCGGTGGTCTTCCGGCGGAATTCCGGCGAAGTTCCGGCGGTGGTCGAGGAGGAGCTGTTCCCTCCTACCCTTTTCTTCTTCTTCTTCTCTTCTTGGCTTCTTGGCTTGGGTCCCCTCTTAAGAGAAATGAGGGACTATTTATAGTTTTTCTGGAGTGGCATAGCTCGTAAATATGTGAGGGATCAGGGGCAAATACGGAGTGATCCGGATGAACGGCCGATATTGAATCCCTTGATCGTGAACCGTTTATCGAGGATTTGAAGGTCTTAATGATATCATAATTCTACGATCTTGGGCTCGTTGGATTCGTCTCGTCGAGACGCTCGATTTGACTATAAGCTCGTCAAAATCGGAGACCGTTTGGTAACTCAAATAGCTGTTTGATGCTTCCAACAGCGCTTCGGGTACTTGATTTGGACTCACTTGGGCTCGGACTGAGTCGAATTTGGTGTCGTTGGATTCGTATTTCCGAGACGCTCAGTTCGACTATAAGTTTGCTGAAATCGGAGTTTAAATGGTCTCCGAAATAATTTTTGAAGTTTCCATCTTGAGTTTTTCCTCGAGATTCGTGCCCAATCAAGATGATTTACCTAAATCATGAATTTGGACAATTAAAATGAATTATCAAAACAATATCACCTACATTGATTGGTTAATCAATTATAAATATCATTTACAAATAATTATAGAATGATATAAAATGGTACAACTAAATACAACCATCACATAATTACACAAATAAAACCCTTCTCCTCTATATGGTTTACTTTGGTCAATTTCTGGCAGAATGTTTGATGAAAATACCGACAAATACAATAACTTCACAAAAGAGGATTACTGGCAATTATGGCGGTTGACTACATCCATTGTTAAATTAGGTCATTATCGGCAGACCAATCTGCTAGTAATTTCGCTGAATTTTCAACGAATGTGTTCTGCAGGTACAACCATTGGAATATTTCTTAAATTTTCCATCACTTTATTGTTTAAGGCCTAATTTGATTGGGCGTTTTTGGTGCTTATTCCTTTTTAAAGCAGTAAAATTTATTTTTCTTTACTGTTTAGTTTGTCAAACCTCGTTCTCAATAACTCCATTTTTTTCATTTTTCTGCTGTTTTGAAAAAAATTTTTATATATGCTTCTCCATTAGAAAACTCCTTTTTCTGAACTGATGTTTCTTAAAATTACCTTTTACAAAAGTACCAAATAACCAAACGAAGCCTAATTATGTTAAAAAGCATCACATTCTTAAATTAATTATTATTATTATTTATTTAATTAACTAAATTAGTTAGCAGTTAGCACCGATTGGCCAACAAAACTCATTTAATATTTGTTGAGCAGTGGTCGCCCACATGCTCTGTTCCAAAATGTTGCCCACATGCTATGTTCTGTGTACTGATCGTTCCACGTGTCACTCCATCATCGCTGGAAAGTTGTGAATAAAAAGCCCGAAATGCCTCGCCGTAAAAAGCTGTTATCGTAAAAAAAGAAAAAAAAAAAAAGCTATATCCCTAAAAATAAAAATAAAATAAAAACCTGTTATCATGCTATTATTCTTGTCTGTTTTCTTTGTTTAAACCTGCAGAATCCCGCACGTGCTACCCGACTTAGAAGCAAGCTGCACGTGCGCTTACCTTTGGCTACTTAACGCAGAGCACAGAAAGGTTAAAAAATATATTTGTTTTGTCCTTTGTAATTAGATTTTAATTAAAATTTAAATTTCTGAAGAGAGTAATGTGGTAACTACGCTAGTTTGGCATTGAATCCTGACGGGAAGATTTGAGAGAGCACGTGCGGGATGATTTTAAAAGAGATAGTATGAAATGATAAATTCATTAAATTTTGTAATTAATCGTTAATCAAATGACTCCTACATCCCTTTAAATTATGAATTTTTTTTAATGCTAGATTGCTATTTGAGAATCAAGCATTTTGATGTAAAGATTTCATTTGGAATAGCTTTCTTAATGTTTTCTAAAACAGCTTTTTAGTTAGAAATTTTCTTGAATTAAAAATTTTATACTAAAAAGTTGTTTTAGAAAGTAATGAGAAAGCTATCCCAAACAAAGCCTAAGATCTCCACATATCATTATCTGCTTTTTAATGATATAAAAATTAATCTTTATGACTAATTAGAATTGTCCTTAGTGATTCAAACATTATTGCTAGTAGTGCAACCCTAGATGCTCATAGAGTACATGCCCTTAAATTTCGTGTTAATATTTTAATGGTCATTTGAAATGAGGAGAAATTTTTTTTTTTTTGATCGACAAGATATCAAGATCATTGCATCTAAGGCCAATATGTTCAATTTTCTCCTCATGCAATACTGTATAAGTTGTGCTCCATACTAGATGGTTGTAGCCACTTCCTATCACTAATGATTTGATCAACCTATTGTCTCTCTGGCACCATGTTGTTGTGAGCAGTGCAAATATGATGTCATGTAACATTCATCTATCCAGCATTTAGTATAGTTTCTCATTTCAGTTATTGAGTTTATATCAAATATATGAGTGGCAAATTTGTAAGCCATTTATGATGTTAAATTACTCTCATGAAGTACTACACATTGAGGCATTTCATCATTTTTTTATTACTAAACCATGACATTTAAAACTCCTTTATATTGTTATGAATCCAATAGAACTTTGATTCCCGAACCATTTACATAGTGAGATTACTATTGAAAGATGAATTTTTCGAGTATTAAGATCATTATGTATCATCACCATTTTTTCAATGAGCATAAAATTAGTCCCTAAGTTTTCTCCAAATTAATTTTGGCAAATGATTTCCAAAAATTTAGTTCATTAACTCCATTGGACTCATAGTGTAAGGAGTTCTAAAAAAAAAAAAATCCTTTACACTTATAATCACTCATTGTCTCTGCACTGCACTTACTAATACTAATCACCTATAACTATAATATGTTTGTACTCTTACCCATTGCAAGATAAGTTCCCTATAGTACAAATCTTTATATTTTAAATCATGTATTCTCTAATCAGGAAAAATGCTGGACTTTTATAATTCTTGACTTAAATTAATAAAATTATTTAATTGTACAATGCCCCTTAATTTTTTTTTCTCTTAGCAATTTTAATTTTTTTTATCAACCAACAATTTCCTTTAATATATTTTTATTTTAGAGGAAATTTTATCATACTTATTAGAATTTAATAATTAACATACTTCAACTACTCATGTTCATAAAATGTTGAAAAGTCATTGCATATACATTTAATATAGTTCAATTAAAATTTTTTAAGAGTAAGAATTTTTATTTATTTTTATTTTTTATTTTTTTGGGACATTTGAGTCGATTAAAGCAAACTCACACACACATCACATATGTGGGTTTAGAACTCAAGACCTCTTGGTTGGTAACCAAAGCTTCAAACCAACATACCAAGTTGAGCTGCGCTTATTTAGTTTTTTAAATTGGAGGTAAATTTTATAAATATAAGATTTTGAATGTTACTTATCTCAAACGAGTGCCAATGATCAAACCATTTTACCAATTAGATTCATTGATAATCAAATAATCAAGTTAAGTTACAGACATAACGCAACTCTTCTTGGTTTGTTGGTTTAGAGTTTGTAGAGCTGCAAACAAATCTAGCTGAGCCAAGTATGTGCTTGTTCATGTTTGAGTTCATTATTATCAACTTGTTCAAGTTTGATTCGAACGTTTTTGTTTGTGTTCAAGCTTGATTCATTTAAATTAATGGGTGTTCATATTTGATTCATTTTCGTGCTTATCAAGTTTTAAACAAACAAGTCTTATCGAGCTATAAACAAACTTATTCATGAACACATATAATTAGTATTCTTGAGCTATCAAATGAGCCAATTCATGAACATTTCTAATTAGTGTTTCTGAGCCACAAAATGAGATCGATCACAAACAAATTATTTATGATTCATCTTATATTTGTTCGGAGAGCGGGTTGTTCTTGATTTTACACGGAAGCAGGAAGTAAAATAAATTAGTAAACAATTTTAGACGGGATTTGTAAAAGTAAATTATTAAATTCTTAAAATTTACAATATTTAATTTTTAAAACTCTAATATAGTTCTAATCGAGCTTTTTAGTCAAGATCTAGTGGAGTTTCTTAACGAGCTTATTCACAAGCGTTAAATGATATTGTTCATAAACATAAACGAACCGAACGCCAAGCTGTTCAAGCTCGTTTATTTAGCTATCGAGTATTTTTCAAACGTATTCAAGCTCGTTCATTTACCTTATCAAACAAACATGAAAAAGCATTTATCGAGTCAAGCTATGAGTAGCTCGTCGAACAATCAATTCATTTGCAGCCCTAAGAATTTGGCTCACAACTAAGAGGTCATGGATTTGAATCTGTGTATGTATTATATGTAGGGGTGTCAAAACGAAGATTCGGATAGGGTTCAGGTCGAACCCGAACTGACTCGGGTTCAAACTGGTCGACCCTAACCCGACCCAGGTATGTAAACGGGTCAAAAATTCGGACCCGGACCTGACCCATCGGGTTGCCGGGCTGACCGGACCCGACATGGTTGAGTTTCCAACGGCGGCGGGACGGCGGGCTGCAAGCGGCGGGTGGGCGAGACAGCTGGCTGCGATCGAGCGCGGACACAAGCTAGCTGGCGCAGGCATCCACTGGCGCACACGGGCAAGTGCACGGGCAGCCTAGGGGGCGTGGGAGGTGGCTGGCAGCCTCGGCGGGAGCGCGGGTAGGGTGCTGGCAGGGCGTGGGCAGCCAGGGCAGGTGCAGGTAGTCTCTGGCAGCTCATTTCAAACGGGTTTCCGGGTTAACCCGGCGACCCGTCGGGTCAACCCGAACTCGACCCGTTTGAATCGAATCCGAGAATCCGAACCCGGCCTATTTTAAAATCGGGTCGGGTTTAACCCGAAATTTCTGGGTCGGGTTTGAATTGAATTTTCGTGTCGTGTCAAATATTAACACCCCTAATTATATGCATGTTTTGGGGCTAATTTTTAAAAAATAAAAAAAAATAAAAAAATGCATGTTTTGGGGCTGCCCTTAATTTCCCTCAAAAAAAACAGAAAAGTTATGGAGTAATCATTAGGTTGGTATTTAGCCCCCCACAAAAAAAGAAATCATTAGGTTGGTGTTTAGGCGATCGCATTAATTTCACGGCAATGGGCCCACAAGACTAAAATGTTAGTTGGGGCCCACATTATTAGCCTAAGGTAGATGCCACGTGAGGACAATTTGGTTGGCGTTGTGGCGGTCGCAGTAATTCTACATTAATGAGGTCCACATCTAGAAGGTGTTGAATTCTAATTGGGAAAGAATTACGTTAGGTTTGGTCAGCGTGATTTTAAATTTCTAGATGAATATCATATAATATTATATGATTAATTAATTAATTAATTAATTATATAATTATTCACAAATATTTAAAATTTTAAATTAATTATAGTTAATTTGAATCTAAATATTCTAATTAAAAGTTTCTTCTTCATAAAGTATATCACTAGATTATAAGATTTCTTGTGAAAATATACTTTTGTACTTGAGTATTATTTATTTGTCTATTATTGTATATTTGACAAATGATGTTTTATAGTTGTAACAAATAATTTTATTTGTAGATAATTTTTTTATTATTAATAGCTTTTTAATATAAATTTTTCTGAAAGCAATGAAAAAATAGTGGTAAAAAATTGTCCAAAAATGAGCTAAAATTATAATGAAAATTATTTTAAATAATTAGATATGCTAGTTTTAAGAATGAGACACTACAACCTATCATAAAATCATAGTTGGCTAAAAACTTTAGCTTTGTTTGGGACAGATTTTTTACTATTTTATAAAGCAGCTTTTTATTACAAAAGCTTTTTGAAATAGAAATTTTGTACTAAAAAGCCGCCTTAAGAAACAATAATAAAACCGTCCCAAATGAAGCCTTAGCCTTTATCAATCAAGCAGTAAAGCATGCAACTACGTTTGAAATGAGACTTGACCAACTATATGGCCTCTATTGTGTAAGGGACATTGATTTGTGCAATTTAGTTTAAGAACACGACTTTCATGTATAATTGTGTGACTTGGGCTCACAAGCCCCATACATCACATATGACTTGGCCCCAACAAGGCACCTGCCTTTACTTCAAAGGTGGGGTTCACCCATATAATTAATCACATAACCAATATTGAGATCTTGAATATGATAAATGATATAACACATAAAGGTGATTAAGGTTAATCATGCTGTTCCTTCTTGTAGATATGAAGACTATAAACCTGAAGGTTAATGTTAGATATTGGTCCATATTTTAGATAGTTTTTTATTGTACTTTCTTTAGGTTTTTATATAGCTTTGTATTGCCTTTGGTGTGTAGCTTTGTGTAGCCATTTGGAGTCTATAAATAGGTGCTATAGTCCGTAACAGGGGCTAAGCCAATCAATAAAGATTTTGTTCAATTTTTTTGCTCTCACTCCCATTCTTCCCTTCCCATCTCTCTCTCTCTCTCTCTCTCTCTCTCTCTCTCTCTTCCAAGAAATGCAAGCTTCCTCCCAAGATCCAACAGTTGCAAATGAGGAGCCACATGAACAAGGGAGAAGCTATAGTGGGGGAACTCGAGGTCGTGCCCCTATTAGCCTGATACATCATGTGTTTTAATTCTCTTCAACCTTCTTACTACTTATTTGGCATCATGAAAATAAAAAATCATTAGAGATTATAAGTATAACTTTTTTAAATTCAATCTATGATAAATAAAAATATTAAATAGATATTTAGATGAAATTTGCCTTTAAAAATTATCTTACTAAATTGTGTTTTGTAATACTGACCCAATAATAGACCAATAATTCAGTGTAGATTGACTATAAAGATTAATTTGCTATCATTTGATTCAATTTATCTCCATCTAATATATCACTCTAAATATGTCATCATCATTCTAAACATGTTGTTTTTTAAGAAGGGAGGAAGATAGCTTTGTACCGGAGAAACAGGAGAAGACAGAAGAAAGAAACTTGTATATTCCTTTTAATTAATTCTTTGGTTACAATAAAGTAATATATAGAGGAGAATATAAGAAGTACAATGGACATTGCAAGAAGGTACGGTTGGTAAGCCAAACGGAAGGAGCCACGTGGACAAGGTGGCTAACAACCCCCCCTCAAACTGATGGCTGAGAAGCAGCGATGAGTTTTCTCTACATCACATATAAAAATAAATTTAATCAATATATTTTATTCATTCTCCTATTTTGAATTTCACTAATTAAAAATATTTTCAACATATCCATAAAACTTAAATTACTTCATATAATTATGAAGTCATGTTTTATAAATACAATTCATCAAATGGAGCCCATAATGAAAGCAAGTGATAACTAATCGACGCCTACTCTCAATTAAAGGCTCCAATTCTTCTCTTTATTGCTGTCTGATGTAACGTAGCTCTATTTGATTGATTGATGTAATCATTTTCTAGAAAAAAGATGAAATATTCTAAGGTTTTGTTTAGAACAACTTTCTTATTATTTTCTAAAATAGTAAAAATTTTTAGTTCAAAATTTTATTTCACTAAAAACAGTTTTAAAAAGCAGTTAGAAAGCTGTCCCAAACAAAACCTAAAACAATAATTTAGTCATACATAGTTGGAAATCAACCAAATGAGCCCATAAGAGTAGATTCAACTTTGCAAGCTTGATTATTGTTCACTTATTTTATTTTTCTGGCCGAACTCTAATTAATGAATTTTAGTTATTTGTTGTGTTGATAAAGCAGTTGAATCAAACATGTCCACTTGTGAATCTACGCCGTATGAAAAGGGTGCAGAAGAGATC
Source organism: Dendrobium chrysotoxum (assembly GCA_019925795.1). NCBI lineage: Eukaryota > Viridiplantae > Streptophyta > Magnoliopsida > Asparagales > Orchidaceae > Dendrobium > Dendrobium chrysotoxum. The sequence continues at coordinate 57,907,767 of CM034307.1, forward strand.
AGTGGAAGGCGAGCATCCCTTATATGAAATTTAAAATGCCCAGCTTGTGATCTTATTTAATATTTGGTTGGCAGGGTGGATATAAGAAGATGAAACTAGTTTTTATTCTTCAATCTAGAGGAAGAACTTGGTGGTTGGTTTTGTAAATTGGATATGTGAAGATTAGGTCTGCAAATGAACAGAGTGTTCGATAAGTTGCACGTGATTCGCTCGGTAATAGCTCTTTCGTGATCTTTTGATTAAGTAATCAAACAATCTTGAACATTTTGTTAAATGCTCGATGATTAAATAAACAAGCGTGAATAACTGTGTGTTCATCTCATTTATGTTCATGAACAAAATCGTTCAAAGCTTATGAACATATTCGATAAGAAGCTCGATTCTTGTTCGATGTGGAGCTTGTGAAAAAACTCAATTAATATTTGATATAAATATTGATTAAGTGATGTGGTATACGGCGGAAGAAGCAGGTACACAAGAACAAGAAAGAGGCTATGATAAACTAGAAAGGCCTGTGCCTGGGAATATATTTCATCAACTGCCGTTTTCATCTTCTCCGGGAGAAGATATACAAAATGGTCGCTATCAAGAGGTCTGCTCTCTTGCTAAAAGTAAATACTGGCACGAAAAGGAAACCTTGTACTAACATACCTATAAGGGAAACTAAAGGTAGTGGAAGCTGCAACAGTTAACTTAATGCATAAAAGAAATAACTATAAGTATAAAAGTATGAAATGCAACCAACGGCTATGATGCACCGCATCATTCTCCCCCATCAACAAGGGAATCAGTCTCTGATTCAGAAAGACGAGTTAGCGCATTGTCTGGAGGGTGGAAGGCTGTAAGATCTGCCACATTGAACGTGGACGAAGTGCTGAGATGGCCTGGCAAGTCCACAACATAAGCGTTTGGATTGATCTGCTTGAGGATTGCAAACGGCCCAATCTTCCGTTGGCTCAACTTCGAATAAGTACCTGGGGCGAACCGCTCCCGCCGCAAGCGAACCATCACCAAGTCACCTGGTTTAAATATTCTTTCTCGACGATGTGTGTCTGCGTGCAGTTTATATTTGGAATTAGACTCAATGAGCTTCTGATGAACCTCCTGCAGCATAGTGGTGAATTGGTTTGCAAAATCAGAAGCTGCTTTGCTCACACATTTGGGTAACACAGCAATGTCAACTGTGTGGTTTGGGTGTTTGGTGTACACCACGCTGAATGGACTCCTCCCTGTCGACCGGTTCGGCATACTGTTATAGGCGAATTCTGCTTGGCCCAACAGTTCGTCCCATAACTTGGGGTGTTCCTGAACAAGGCAACGGAGCATGTTGCCGAGCGTCCTATTCACGACCTCCGTCTGCCCATCCGTTTGAGGGTGATACGCAGAGCTTAGCTTAATTTCGGTGTGTAATCGCTTCCATAATTCCTTCCAAAAGTGGCTGATAAATTTAACATCCCGGTCCGAAGTTAGACTTCGAGGAAGTCCATGAAGGCGGACGATTTCAGCAAAGAAAATACGAGCGACATTTAAAGCATCAAAGGTCTTCTTACACGGAACGAAATGAGCCATCTTCGAAAATCTATCAACCACAACCATGATAGAATCATGACCACGTCGGGTACGAGGCAAACCCATCACAAAATCGAGGCTTAAATCTTCCCAAATTGAGTCCGGTGTTGATAAAGGCAGATATAACCCGCTAGTTTGGCCCCCAGTTTTATAACTTTGACACACTGGACACCTTTCTACAAATCTCATAACATCACGATGCAAATGTGGCCAAAAAAATCTGGATTGCAGCTGGGCGAATGTATTGCTTCTGCCTACATGTGCCGCCAGCCCACCGCAATGCACCTCTTTTATGAGCTGAGGCCTCCATGAAGATTCAGGAATGCACAGTTGATTATGTCTGAATAAAAATCCATGCCGTATGGAGAACTCCCGATTTGATTTGTTGGCTACACAATCTTCCCAAATTTTGGAGAACTCTTTATCCGAGGCATACAGTTCCTTCAGGCACTCGAGCCCGGTGATTTCCGTCTGCAACTGGATGAGGAGGGCATTCCGCCTACTAAGCGCAACCGCCACTTTGTTTTGTGCCCCTGACTTGTGTTTTAATACAAATGAGAATCGTTGTAGGAATAAGACCCATCTGGCGTGCATACGGTTAATGTGTTTTTGATTATTGATAAACTGCAAGGCCCGATGATCACTGCACAAAATGAATTCCTGATGTAGTAAATATGGCTCCCACTACTTCAGTGCTCGTATGACGGCATACAGCTCTTGCTCATACACACTCCATTTTTGTCGAGACGGACATAATTTTTCACTGAAGAATTCCACTGGTCTATTTTCTTGACTTAAGACAGCCCCAATGCCGATGGCGGACGCATCAGTGTCAACATAAAACGGTTTATCAAAATTAGGTAGAGCCAGTACAGGAGCAGATGACAAGGCGCCTTTAATAGCTTCAAAGCTGGCCTTCTGTTCGTCACCCCACTGGAACTGTTTGAGTTTCAGGCAATTGGTGATAGGCACCATGAGTGTGCTGAAATCTTTAATAAACCGGCAGTAGAAATTGGCAAGGCCATGAAAGCTGCGAACTTCGAAGAACGACTTCGGAGGCGGCCAACTTGTGATAGCCATAACCTTACGCTGATCTACTTGAACACCTGCGGCTGACACAATAAAACCGAGAAAATAGACAGCTGTAGCACCAAATTCACACTTACTTGGATTGAGGTACAGCTGATTCTTTCTAAGAACAGTGAAAATATCAGTTAAATGAGTTAAGTGATCAGACAAAGAAGTGCTGTATACAAGGATATCGTCGAAATAAGCGACGCAACACTTATTGAGAAAAGGTTGAAGGACATCAGTCATCAAGCGCATAAATGTGGAAGGGGCATTGCATAGCCCAAAGGGCATGACCTTCCACTCATACAGTCCATGGCGCGTCTTGAAGGCGGTCTTCCACGTCGCCAGGCCGAATCCGAATCTGGTGATAACCGCTTCTAAGATCAAGCTTTGAAAATATGGTAGCCCCTGACAGTCGTTCTAATAATTCTTCTACTCGAGGGACGGGAAAGCGGAATTTAATGGTGATCTTGTTGATCGTGCGACTGTCCATGCACATTCGCCAGCTACCGTCCTTCTTCGGCACCAAGAGTGCCGGAACCGCACAAGGGCTAAGACTCGGCTGTATAAGATTGCTTTCCAGCAGCTCGTCCACCAATTGTTGTAGAATTTGATGCTCTTTTGGACTTAATTGGTGGTGTGGAAGATTTGGAAGAGTAGCTCCTGGAACAAAATCTATTTGATGCTGCAAAGTTCTTAGCGGAGGAAGAGTTGTGGTTAAGGAATCTGATAGAATGTCACGGAACTGCTCCAGGAGGATATTGACTTCAGGTACGATTTTGTGGATTGCACTACAAGGGGCTGATTCCCTGATGATCATAGCAAACAATATTGAACATTCCTTCCAGGAAGCTAGTAGACTATTACCCGTGACCAGATGCAGGGCGGGCTTCACGCCGTCAGATTTGGCAAACAGATTTGAACACTGCGGTAGTAATCTGAGTCGTCTGCCTTTCCAGTCCAACGAATAGGTGTTGGCTCGACCGTCATAGATAGCCCCCACATCAAATTGCCACGGCCGGCCTAAAATTATATGGCACACATCCATTTCTACCACATCGCATAACACCTCACAGGTATAGTGTTTCCCAATAGAGAATTGGATCCGACACATGTCAGTCACCAATATATCCATTCCCTTCTTAACCCAGCTTATCTTATAAGGTTGAGGATTTTTCGTAGTCTTAAGCTGAAGGGCTTGCACAACCGCACGAGAGACCACATTCTCAGTGCATCCACTGTCGATGACCAGGTCGCACACTTTGCCACTAATAGTACATTTGGTCCGAAAGATTGAGTGGCGTTGGGAATTACCTTGCTTCCGTGGTGCCAGCAGCAGTTTTTCTAGGACACACACCAGGGGCTCGCCTTCATCACCAGCCACATCCTCCACTTCCGTGTGCTGCTCCGCATCTGGATGGTCTGGTTCGATCTCACCATCACCATCCAATAATTGTAGCTGCTGCCTATTGGGACATTCATTGGATTTATGGCCTTGCTGGAAACACCTGAAGCACTTGATCACTTGCGGTCGAGAATACGGGTTCTCCCTTAAGGGAAACTTGGATTTTAGAGGAATTCTGGTGTCCGAAATTGCCTTGGCTGGGCTGTTGGAACCGCTGTTCTCAGGCTGCAGGGGGCTTTTGCGAATCACTGACCCGGGTTGTTTTGCATACTCATTGCCTGTTTCAACAAATGGTTTTCTAAGTGAATTGCTCCGATAGTGGCGAGCCAACTGAACTTCAGCTTTAAGTGCAAAGTTTACTGCCTGCGATAACGACCAAACTGAATTCAACTCCAGTTTGTCTTGGATGTTATCTTTCAACCCGCCAATGTAGCGTGCTACAAGTTGGTTCGTAGTTTCATTCAGATCATTCCGCGCCGATAAGCGATAAAACTCCTCCGTGTATTCACTAACGGAACGATTGCCCTGAGTGCAATGTTGATATTTTAAATACAACATTTGCTCATAGTCGGTAGGAAGAAAATGTGCCCTCAACATCTGCTTCATTCGATTCCAACTGCGCACTTGCCCACACCCTTCCCTTCGGTGAGCTTGAAGCAACTGTGACCACCACGCACTAGCTCCCCCTTTGAACCGACATGCCACATATTTGACCTGCTTATCGGGTTCGATTTCCATGTAGTCAAAGAAATTTTCTACAGATCGCTCCCAATCCAAATAGTCTTCAATGTGTAATCTCCCTTCAAAGAATGGTATATCAAGCTTTACCCGGAACTCCCCTTGATGGCGATCATGACCCCTATGACGACGTGGGCGTCGATCTTCCTGGTCCGCTTCCGAATCAGAAAACCCATCTGGGTTATAGCTCCAGCGGTCCTCATCCGTATCAGACAGCACCGGTAACAATGGAGCTCGTCTCCGTTCACGATTCTGATACCCACCCAATGCATCCATTGGAGTGATAAGCGGTGGGGCTGGCCGCCCAGCCCGGTGAGTATTACCACCAGTCCGGATGATTTGCGGCTCTCGACGTAAGACTGCCGTGAGTCTGTCCACTGCGGCCACTATTTCATCAAGCCGCTTTTCGACTACAGCGTGCGCGGCCCAAAGCGCCTCCAGGCTTCGGTCTTCCTCACTCGCCGCACGCTTGCTGGACTCTGCCATCTTACCGAGCCTCTGGCTCTGATACCAAGTTGATGTGGTATACGGCGGAAGAAGCAGGTACACAAGAACAAGAAAGAGGCTATGATAAACTAGAAAGGCCTGTGCCTGGGAATATATTTCATCAACTGCCGTTTTCATCTTCTCCGGGAGAAGATATACAAAATGGTCGCTATCAAGAGGTCTTCTCTCTTGCTAAAAGTAAATACTGCCACGAAAAGGAAACCTTGTACTAACATACCTATAAGGGAAACTAAAGGTAGTGGAAGCTGCAACAGTTAACATAATGCATAAAAGAAATAACTATAAGTATAAAAGTATGAAATGCAACCAACGGCTATGATGCACCGCATCATTAAGTCTTACTAATGAAATGATGAATAATCTAATATACATATTTTAGTTTATTTTATTTATATCCAATGCATGTAAACTTTTCAGATATACTCAGCTAATGTAATGTTAAGAGGTATTAATGTTTCAAAGGGCATGCAATTGATTTTTAGAGCCTTGCCTAATTTAAGAAAAAGTTCAATTTCCAAACTTCAAAATTTTAATGATTTGAGATCTGATGGTTAGGGATTAATCATTATTTTTAAAATTTTATATGATCAGCTAGCTCTTTAATTAATTAATTAATTATCTCTCTCTCTCTCTCTCTGGACTATTTGATTTCAATGTTTATTTAGAAGCTCGTTCATTATTTATGAGCTTGACAAGCTACTCGTGTATGAGCTAGAGAAAGCTCGATAAGCTTGCTCGTTTATGGGCCCGACAAAGCTTGATAGATATGTTTGTTATCGTCTCAATATAAGTGTTTGTTAGAGTCTGGATAAGGCCAGTTCGTTCATAGCTCGATAAGGTACGTTTATTAATAGCTCGATAAAGCTCGTTCGTTAATTTAAAAGAGCTGCTTGTTTAAACCTCAATAAGCATGAATGGACCGAACATGAACTAAATATAAACCGAACTTAAATATATGTCATTTTAAATGAACCAAGCTTGAACAAAAATGAAAAAAGCTCGAATCGAGCTTCTACAAGCTATTAATAAACAAGCTTAAACATGAGCTAGCATATGTTCGGCTCGGCTTTATTGATTTGCAACCCTAGAGAAGATGAAGGTCGAGAGAGTGCCGTAGATAAGTTTGGGATGGTCTTTTTTTAAGAAATGGAGATGGCATAATTTAAGACATCATATCATGTGAAAAGTACAATCATAGCTAACATAAAGATCATTCTTCTTCAAGAGATACATGAAGTTAAAAAAATGCTCTTACTAACTGAAATCATGCCCTGACACCCTTACCTTTCCTTCCTCCATCACCATTTAGCTTTCTCAATCCTCAATTGCATATTCACCTTATCACTAGCTTATTTGCTTAAGATGATTGATCTATTAGTGTATTGCTCATACACATCGCCATTGCCTTGCTGGCCATTGTTGACCTCTACCAAGGCAGCAAAAAAAAAATGAAAATAAAAAAATCCTTAAATGATTACATACCTGCCATCACCCATGCCCAAATCCAGCCGTATCTCTGTCGAAGCCGCATCTACAGTCGCAACCCATACCCTGTAGCGCCGAACTGTCGCTTCGCATGACTTCCCGCTCGCATCGACTTCGCTCCCCCAGTGTCGTTAAATACACGCTCGAACGAAGCATTCGAGACCTTCGCTCTCCATAATCCAAGTCCCGCGAGCCTCGACCCTTACCTGTGAGCTGCGACTGACCTCCGATCTCTCGAAACAGAGGCTGGTCCCGACTCCCCACCCTCCAGTCGACTCTACCCGAGCCGATCCCGACGCCATTCGACGCCTTTGCCTCCTCCCTCTGAAACCGAAGCCAGACCGGACCCTGTCGCTGCCTCCCACGAGCCGAGAGAGGGAAACAGAGAGAGAGAGAGAGAGAGAGAGAGAGAGAGAGAGAGAGAGAGAGAGAGAGAGAGAGAGAGAGAGAGAGAGAGAGAAGCCCTAACCTCTCCGCCTCCTTCGCCTCTGTCCGACTTTTCTCCGACGTCCCTTCCCGTGAGATCGGAAGTTACGACTCTTCGATCGGAACCAGCGATCGGGACTCGTTCGCTGTAAGGTTAACTTTCTCCCTTTCCGACGCCTCTTCGGCTCCCTTGTAGCTGTTCAACTTCGCTCCTTGTCCGACTTTCCCTTGCTGTCGGATTGGAAGTTACGACATTTTAATCGGAAGCAACGTTGGGAGCTCGCACGCTGGGAAGGTGACTTTCTCCCTTACACGCGTTCCTTCGGCCTAATCTCCTAAACCGCAAACAGAGAGACAGAGAGAGGAGGGGAGGATTTTTTGTTTCATTTTTATTTTATTTTTATTTTATTTTATATCATTAAATATAATTATTAATTAATTATAATTAATTTGTTAATTGAAATTATTAATTGATTATAATTAATAAATTAATTATAAATACTTATGATTAATTGTATTTAATAAATTAGTTATCATTAATTAATAATTAGTAATTAATTATAAATTATAATTATTTCATTAATTATAATTTTAATTAATTATATTTAATCATTAATTAATGATAATGATTAATTAACTAATTATAATTAATTAATTAATAATTACTTAATTAATTATAAGTAATGATAATTAATTATGGTTAATTATTAATTAATTGTAGTCATAATTAATTAATTGTACTTAATTAATTATTTATTATAATTAGTTAATTATCTATTATTAATTATAATTAATTATGATTAATTATAATTATTAATAATAAAAAGGGGGGGTCAAAGAGAGAGAATGCAAGTGCTTGCTTCTCTTCCCTTGCCCCGGTCTACGTGTCATCACCCCGCCGACGATTGCAAAGGTATAACCCTCCAACCCTAAAACCCCGAGAACTCATTCTCGTCGTTCGCGGCGGACCGGAAAACCGCCTATACACGCTTTCATAAGCGTGGTGGGATGGGACCCCGGTGCGGCGCCTACAACGAGGCGGGTAATCACCTCAAAATCCTAGCCTCGGCGTTCGTGTCGAGCCGGCAAACCACCTATACACGCTTTCTTAAGCGTGGTGGGAAGGGAACCCGGTGCGACACTTACGACGAGGCGGGTAGGCCCTATGCACGCTTTCTTAAGCGTGGTGGGGACGATCTTAAGTACCCGTACCTGCGGGGAAACAAAATGCTTTTCTTTTTCAGGTACATCGAAGACCCATACACGCTTTCTTAAGCGTGGTGGGGGATTGAAGACTTTACACGGCCGCGGTGTCCTCGAAAGAGGGCATCTACCATACACGCTTTCTTAAGCGTGGTGGGAAAGGCCCAGTTTTCCGTTATTTCCCCTAAACAGGGGAGATGCCGGAATGCTGCCGAAATTTCGGGTGAAAATATGACCGTACTTGAACTTGATTGAACTAAAAAGAAGATGCACAAGGACTTGATTCAAAACAATAAGACTTGAACTTGCAAATATTAAATTCAAGTGAACAATGGATATGGACTCGAATTGAACTCAAATGAACATGAAATCCAATCTAAAATCAAAGTCGATTAAATTATGCTGAAATTGAACTCATAGTTGGACTTGGATTTGAAATAAATGACAACAATACTCAGATTTGAATCAATGTTGGACTGTAGGGAATTCATTCCAATTGAACTAGAAATGAGTGTTGAAATCAAACTGTATAACATCAGGTGGAGCTTGAGCTTGCAAGGATACATAGGACTTGCATTTTGAACTCAAGTGAACCGGTTGAGGACCAAAGGTTGAACTCAATATGACTACAAGGGACCAGACTTAAAAGCTTTTGAACAAGCACGGGACATATTTCGAACATCGAGGGACTCTGATTGAATTAAGTTTGAACTCAAATTGAAGTTGAACTTGATCCTGATGTTGCAAAGAACTTTAATTTGAATAACAAAGGGCTCGAATTCGAATCCGATCACAAGAAACTTTAACAACATGACCTATAAAGAACTTGAATGGAATACATAGTATTGGATTTTGGATGAATAAACAAATCAGAGTCTACATGCATCCTGGTCATCCAAGTGAACAACGAGTATTCAACTACTATAATGAGCTTCATCTATTAGCAAGAATGTGCAGTCTAGTTGCAAGCGGAGGCATAAGGATATCTCAATGAACTTTACAATACAATGTCTTCAAAGAACTGCAAAATCTGTATGCGATTGACAATGATGAGCTCATAGTATCATCTCAATCGCACAATTGAATATGATGATTCAAATACAGAAGAATAATGTGAAGAGCTTGTAGGGCGAAAGTCTCCCACAAGCAATGTCAAGAGACTTGCAAACACCATTTACTTACAAATAACGATGAATCGCATGACTTCTTTGCCATGATCAAACACTAATCAAAGATTACATCTGAGCTGATTGCAAATAAATGCAAGAGGGATGTGGACAAAATAAAAGCATACTGTTGATGCTGGTTAACTCGTGAAAGATGTGTATGTTGCATACACATAAGAAAAAGCGCTTAATGAATATGAATCATCTACAATCATAAATCTGGGAAACTTGCAATGAACAAGTCTTCAAGCATGAACCTACAAGTTGACACGCTAAACTTTTGTAATCACAACTTGCAAACATTGATTTTGTCCAGGGATAGAGATGAAGGAGCGCAATAACATCTCTATCATCGATAATAATTCAACATAATAATGAATGATGTCGGTTTCTACAATGACAGATGTAGTAGACTCTTACAGCAGTTTCTGCAATATTAGACACATCTTACCTGCAAGCAATGTAATGAACAGGATGATTCAATATCCATCGTACACGATGAATGTAGTAGGTCTACAAGCAAAGCAAGAGGAGTTGTGATGAATGTGGACATCTACCGATGGTGACGGAAGGTGTATCGTAGATGTAACAGTAATAACCGACAATAAACAACGAATGTTACAAAGTCTTTTTGATTGACGACCACTCAATGGAGGGCAAATATATTGATCCTCTTGCAACCAAAATCAAGCGATACACAACAAATCCATGCTCCTACAAGCTACTGTAGAAGATCTGCAATACATATAATCTCTCTACGAATACAGATGTATGTAAAATATGTCACTTGTGGGTAGATGCAGAAAGACTTCAGTAAATGCAGTATCCTGAAGTCAATTCCAATCCATGAATGAAAACATCTACCTGTCTACAAGCAGCAGTAGTGGAGATTGTATAACGCCATGCCACCGGATCTGCAACACTCGTACAAGCAGACAGAAGGCGTCTACGAGCTTCTAAAACAGAATGCTGCATTCAAATGATAATCCCCCGCACATGCACCATAATATGTATACACATATGTACACATAAGGGGATGTACTGAACACCCGCATGGGCCCCGGCGAGCGTGTTATTGGTACACACGTGACGTCTAGGGATGCTACGCGGGTCAATAGATTTGAACCCGATCCTCATAAAGCAAGTAAATAGGAGTCGACAAGGTTCAGTAAATAATTATAAAATGCCCCCCAAACACCCGCATGGGCCCCGGCGAGCGTGTTATTGGTACACACGCAACGTCTAGGGATGCTGCGCGGGTCAACGAGTGAATTCAGGTTCGAACCCGATCCTTCTATAAAGGTCAATAGGAGTCGACAGGGTTCGAACCATCAAACAAATATACAGTTGTGACAACCTATATATTTGTTTTAATGCATTCATATTAGGCCCTTAAGGCCTATAATTATGAAAATTCATTAACAAAGGCATAAAACCTACGAAACCCGATCCTCTGTCAATCACTAGACAGAGTCGACAAGGTTCAAATCAATAAAATATAAACGACCCCATACACCCCGATGATGGCCGTGTTGAACGATAATCTCAACCGGAGGGGTTCACAAGCACTTTCAAATGTCTATCCAAAACTCCAAAACTCCACAAAAACTCCCAAAATCCCAAATTCCCTAAGAAATCCAATCTTCTGAAAAATCCCAAAATCCAAAAATCTTCCCAACTCCAGATATTTAAAAATTGAAATCCAACTATCAAATCGCTTAAAGCAAAATCCATCCATCCTCCGCAACAGTTTGCCGAGGTGGACAAGTTAAAATTTACTTCAGCTCGCAAAGAGCTAATGCCTGGTTGAAAATATCACTAGGATCCATTCTCAAACAATCTCCTGCCAGCAAGGACGTGGTACGAGTCCTCTAACCGGCAGTTTCGCCGCCAAATGGCACTGCAGGATAAACGGTTATGACTCGGGGCCCTCTGAACCAGGTGGTCGCCGCCAAATGGCACCATTATATTATGGTTATGGCCAGAGCCCGTATGCTCCCCAATGGCATCAAATCCTTGAGACATGAATCAATAGGATATGATCGATAGGGCACAAAGCCCTCTGTTAGCTAAGGTGGATTCAAATTTGTCCCCTTAGGCAAATATTCACCCCAGGTCTACAAGGTACCCTTGGACGAAACAACCCATGGCTGCCGACAAGGATCCTTCTGTCAGGTTGGGTCGACTACCTCCTCTGACTAAGTAGACCAGGGACCACGATGGCCCGGGACGACGGAACCATGGGATCTTGATCGGGTCTATCATCCATTCCCCCACCATCCGCTTTAAGTGCAGGACGGTGAAAATTTCTACTTTAAATATCAAATCCCTCAATTTTCCAATACCCTAAACCCATTGCTGCTACTATATGCCAGATCCACGTATCCTTACGTATCTGATTGACGACTAGCCTTAATCGAAAGTTCTCTCTCGTTACCGGGAGGGGTAATTAACTATAGGGGCTTGCGCCTATAGGAAACCAGAACTCAGATCATAAAGTCCTCACAAAATGAGGGCGAAATCTCTGGGTAGTGTCTTATCTACTATCTCATCTGCCTTCCAAAATTTACCCCGAAACTTAGTTCGTTAAAACTCCCCCCCGAAGAAAGCACAAAAAAAAGTCGGGCGGAGGCCGGGGCCGAATTTTCGGAGCCCACAGCCATCTACCATAAGGGACACTTTACCAGCTCTAATGAAGTCCCTCACATCTTACCACATGAATGTCCAGCTATACTGGTTATGAATATTCCATTTGTTCTGTTGGATTTTCTTTTCTCCTCAATTTCATTTCATATCTTATGTTATTTGTGCACTTCCAAACGTGATATCTTTGAATCTCATTTAGGCTTTGTTTGGTACGGCTTTCTTACCGCTTTTTAAAAGAACTTTCTAGTATAAAAATATAAATTTTTGTGCTAAAAAATTACTTTAAGAAGCAGCAAGAAAGCCGTCTCAAACAAAATCTTATTCATGACTATGATGATTATTGTTTGAAATAATAATATAGGGGTTTATCAACATGCTCATTTATAATATGTAAGTATCATATACTTAGAACAAACTGCTAGTTGGCCATCACATAATTGAAGCAATGATTTTAAATAAAACAACTAACTTATTCAATGCACCAACTACCTACTACTAACAGACAGCTTTTCAGAAGATCCAAACTGTCACTATTATACACTTGATTTGATGTCAGGGATAAATATAACTTGATCATTGAACTGCTAAATCATTTCTTTTAACTAGCTTCTCTCTCCACATAGAGTAATTGTAGTGATATTTGCTCACTGTACTGGCACTGGGAACAAGGGTGGCTTTCTCAACCAAGATATTCGATCCGTCATCGATTTGGTATGAAATGTCAACTCCTTCGAGAATCAAGTGATAAATGACACCAGCTGGTTTATCACCACCGTCTGCTGGGAGAAGTGAGCATTCATGGCTTTCACCTTCAATAATTGCATGATGTGGTCGGCTCTGCTGGGATAGTGACCTGATATCCCAGGAGAGAACCTCCTTGATCAACCTCTGGAATTCATCCATGGATGCATATAGTGATTTTTTCTCCTGAAAGCAATTTATTTACTTTAATGATCAGTTTTTGTTGGGGAAATGGTTATGGCGTGAATATCACTTCAAAAATAGATATACAAAAATGATTTCGCTTCAACAATTGCATGAAAGACATAGAAATACGACTGCAATAATTTCTTCAAAAGGTGTAAACTGGACTTACGTGTTCTGACCAGCATATGGATAGAGAAGAATTAAATTCCGCAGAAAAACAAACAGAAGATATGGCCAACGAATTTTCTTCCTCCTGAATGATATTGGGAAGATGAAGTCATTTCTAAAAAAATGTCATTTCAAATAATAACAAGGTTGAAATCAAAAAATAAAATTGACATACGATCAATCTCAATTGAAATTTAAATAAATTCCAATATAGTAAATTGTTCTTTCAAGTTTCAAATTAATTTGAAACTTCCAAATCAGCTAAACAGCAGCATTCGCACATCCCTATATACACATACCCCATCTCCCAGAAATATGACAGCACACCAAACTTCCATGAAGTAGTTAGAGTCACTGTAACAGAACTACGGAAAATTCTTATAATCCAACAAGATTTCAATAATATCGTCAAGGCCCATTAGCCAACCCGATTATAATTGTTGTAATGTAATGTAATGTCGCAGCTGCAGGAAATGCAAAGCAATCAGCACCGGTGATTCTTTTTATTTATTTATTTGTATATTTAGACCTCGAAAGAACAAATAGAGTATATAGAGGCGTCACCAATGACTGGAAAATAAAGCCATTCATCCCTATTCAATCTCATTTGGGAATTAGCTTAATTGAATCAAGATTGAAATCATGTCAGTCAAATAACACACTAAATGCAGCTTATCTTGATCTGTTAGTTGAGAGTTTTGACTATCAACTAAAAGGTTCCGAGTTCGAAGCTTGCATATGTGTTGTGACACACTAAAGTCGGTTTTCTCTGGCATATTTTTAAACACAAACAAACCAAAACAAATAAAATAAACCACCTAATGAAAAAAGTAGATAAATTAGCTGCGCTGAAAATAATGCTTTGATTTAATAGTTGTGACAACTAGAATATTTAATAATTCTTTTTTTACATTAGCAGATGTAAGGAAAAGCAATGGTAGATTGCAGGTTCTAAAAAGCATATCAAATAGAATGCGAGGGCAAATAAAAAATAGGGGTTTGTAGGAGACAACGATAATGCGGCACTAAAACAATCTATCATTTTGGTCAGCAACTTGAAATAAGTTTTAAACTAAGGTGAAAAGAAAGTGACAATATTGAAGAGCAAACTCAGAACGTCTTACAAAAAGATGAAAAGAATCAATTAGAAGTAAAAAAAGGTAAAAAATAGAACGAACAAAAATATGCCCGCCCAGTAACACCAGTTATTTGAATAAACTAAAATGAAAATTACCTTCAACCATTTGGGAAGAGTTGCTCCTTGAATGCTATCAGAGTATGGCAAGTAAGGTTTGACATCAAGGACTGGCTGTTAAAGGTTAATCCATAAGCACAAGATCATATTAAAACTGCCAAATCAACAAGAAGAAGTTTAGGACTACAAAACATCTAGCATGGCAGACTGGGATGCCTGATTTATGAAGCAATGACTACCGTTCCATCTACCAGATCTACTCCTGAAAGCAGAATTGCATGTCCTTCATGTGCCTCAATCTGGAAAACAACCATAGAAGTCGAATATTTAGCAATCATTGATCCCAACAAGGAGATGATTTGGCTGAAAAATTTTGTGGAAGAATTAAACCGATTCCAAAAAAAAAATTCACTCTTTCATGATAGTTATAGTGCTATTCACTTAATAAAGAATATTATCTTCCATTCTAGGAGAAGCACTGATGGGGACATCAGAGCTTGGAGGGTTTATCACCGTAGAGGCTGGAGATCCACGGCCTTGATTGAGTCTTTATATTTTTAGTTTTTATGTGTTGTAGGAGATTTATATGGTGCTATTTATTTTATTATAAAGCTTAGAGGGTCACTAAAGCAATATGCGATGCAAAGATCTTAGCTTTTAATGATTTATATAATAGATTAGATACTAAGGGGGGAGAAAGATATATGTATAAGTTAGCCAAACAAAGATAGGAGTAGTAAGGAATTAGTTCAAGTGAAGTATATTAAGGATGAAGATCAAAAAGTACTTTTTTTAGAAGATGATATTCAACAAAGGTGGATGAAATATTTTGCTAAACTTTTAAATGAAGAATGTGAAAATACGATGGACTTAGTGACCTTAGCACCCTAAATGAAAATAAGATTTATATTTTTATTGGCCTATGGAGTGTAACTTTAGTAGTAATAGATCTAGTGAGGGGATTGTGACTTTGGACGATCAAGTCATTAATAAGAATACACATTTTAGATATTTTGGATCTATTGTTCAGAGTGATGGTGAAATAGATGGGAATATTATCAACAGAATTCGAGTTGGATGCTTGAAGTGGAGGAATGCATCGGGCTTGTTGTGTGATAGAAAAGCCCCATCAAATTTAAGGGAAAATTCTATAAGATGGTGGTGAGACCTGCAATGCTTTATGGTGCCGAATGTTGGCCATTAAAAGAGAAGCATAATACTAAGTTAAGTGTTGCAGAGATGAGGATGCTCAGGTGGATGAGTGGCTTTACCCTTAGAGATAGGATACGAAATGAGCATATACGTGAAAATGTTGGAGCATAAATGAGAATTTGACTTTTAACAGGACACAATGGAGAAAAAGGATTCATGTAGCCGACCGCACATAGTGGGACAAAGGCTTGATGTTGTTGTTGTTGTTGTACCCTCATTTGAGGGAGCTTTTGTGTTGTTTGGCCAAGGGCCTTCTTGTCTTTTGTTCCTTTCATGTGTTTAGTGCCTATATATATGGCCCATTATTCTCGTGTGGATAATGAATATTTTGATATAAATTTCTGATTATATGCTTCCTCTTCTCTTGGTGAGTTGAGTTTGTATGTGAAGTCCTTTGGAGAAAGGCAAAGAAATACCCAACAACGTGTGAGCTCTTGGTTGGTATCATCTTCCCTCTCTATCTCTTTCTTCTCCTTCCCTAGCCGCCCAAACAGTCTCCCACAACTGCAGCAACCTGCTTCCCTCAACCAACAGCCAGCTCCCTTCCTCTCTAACCGCCTCTACCTTCTCCCCAACACCCTTGACCCTTTGGCTTCCTAATTCTGCAATTAATTTCCATTAATTGAGCATTTATCTCAATTAATTGTGGCCTTTGCAGATCCACAACTGCTTTAACTCTTCCCCTTCCTAAGCAAGCCACATCAGCCCTTTCTCTTCCACAAGCAGCCAACCCCACCACTTCGCCTCCCAAGCTGACTTTTCCTTTCCCAAGCCAACTAATTTCCTTCCCAAGCAAGCCACATCAACCCCTTTCTCTTACCCAAGCAGCCAACCCTCACCTCTTCACTTCCCAAGTTGACTTCTCCCTTTCCAAGCCACTAAAATCAGCCTAATCATCTCTCCCCCCCCCCCCTCCTCCCCATGCAACCGGCCTAGCCTTCCCCTCCAAACCCCAAAACCATTAACCTCTCCACTTCCAAACCCTCATCTAGCTGAAACTTTCTTTTCCCTCCCCACTGTTCTACCTCTCCAAGGAAACCTAGCTTCTATTAATGCAATAAGGACATTGATTCAACAAAGAGCAAGAGTTTCAAGGGTAAGCCAAGGAGAAACTAGCCGTCATTTCATCAAGGACTCCATTCCTCCCATTCATGAGCTAAGTATCAAACCCTCCCCTTGTTCTCTATCTAACTAAATATTGGTCTTCTCATTTCATCTATAGAAGCATCATCTCATATGTGTTGATTAATCCGCCAAATTCTACTTAAATTTGAGCGAATAGAAGCTCTAGTGACTAGTCCCTTAATTAAATGTTGGACTTGTGCCAATCCATGTTAGCTAGTCTAAACTGATTCACCTTTTGTTATTGTTTAGCCTTTACTTGTTAGTTTCTTGCTATCACATGATCTAATAGTTCAATTTTTTTTTTATTATTCTTAATGCTTTATGAAGTTTATTTTGTTGTCTTTGATGTTATCTTAGCATAAATCTCTATTTGCATGACTTATTTCGCTTAGTCCTGCATCAAGCACATACAACTTAGGCACCACTATATATGCAGCTTACTTGAAGTTGATGAATTAAAACTCATCGAAATTAAAGCAGTAGAAAATTCCATTAATATGCTCATAAAAAATGTTACTTGCTAAGAAACTGAACCTTTACAAAACCTCAATTAACCGCCATGAATGATGATATGAAGGTGTCGTATATAGAAGTGTTTAGATACGACCACCAAACCAGTACATTATAAATTTAAACTTCAAGTGGAAGATTATTAAGTGTGGAGCATAAATTATATCAATTATCATGAAATTCAAACTCAATTCACACTACATTTTTCAACATGATAGCTACATAATTCAATTCACATTTAATTTTCTAAGATGGTGGCTACCTAAATCAAATATCATCATAATTAATCCTTCTCACTTACTACCTCATATGGCAACTATAAAAAAGAAAAGAAATTAATGGTTGCTAGCATCCCATAATTATAAGCAAACAAAGAAGAGAGAAGAGAGAGAGAAGGGAAGTGAGGAAGAAGCTCTCATAGTAGAGAATAAGAGAGAGAAGGAAAAGTATCATCAACATCTTATTCTATGTTGAACCATTATTTTCACAATAGGTGATTATACTATCTCTCAACCATTAACATAGACAAAGTGATAGCTTTGTCTTTATTGATATGAAATATAATCTCCCTCTATATACTTTTTTAAAGTTTAGTAGAATATTGACCTCTAAGCGCCTATAAAGATAGGTGAATCTCACCTAAATAGGTAAACTTGTGTTCTATTGTTTGAGATCTTTAGTGTGTTTGTTCTATCATCTTCATTTGATTTTAACTGTTGAAGTCACCATCCTAATAAAAAATTGCATAGCTTTTCACATAAGTCTACCTTCCGAGCAGCAAGAAAGCAGCTTTTCCAAAAGTATTATAAAGCTTATAGTGAAAAATAATAATAATAAAAACAGTTGCTATCAACTAACTTTATGGACGCCACACTAACCAAATAGAGCCTTATGGTCCATTTGGGGTCCTTATTTCAAGGAACCAGCCATGAAATTTTCTGGCTGAATGTAAGTTGGAAGCAGCTAACTTGCACGCATCCATATGTTTTTCGTATGCGAAAAATTGAACATAAAAGTGCCTTAGCGATTCCATCAAAATAAATATATGACTCGGTAAGCCAGCGCAATCTGAATAGAATACATTTGAGCAAGACATAACACAAAAAAAACTTCTCAAGTCAAAGGTGAATTTAAATCAGTTGCCTTACTAAGCATATAGGTTGATTTCACATGCTACTACGACAAATGTCTCCGTAGAAATCAGTAACATAGAATGCAAATTTAGATAGAAAACCATTTCTAGTTCATTGAGTTAACCACTTGCTAGCGAGGCAACTATACTAGGAAGTACAAACAATGAGCTCTGATAAACTGATAGACTGGTACCTGGACCAGTCCAGCCGGTCCAACCAGGACCGATCCAAGTGTACAGGAGGCAGAACAGGGGATTTCCGCCCCCTTCATTGTCGCCCAACCCATGCGGGGTCCACAAGATTAATTAGGGGGGTTTGGGAGGGGATTAGGAGGTAAAAATTCAAATAGAATGTGCTGTTTTGGAATTTGACATAATTATTGTATGTTTAAGTATGTTTTGGAGGCTAGGGTTAGTTTTTTTTCATCTTGGTTTTAGCTGTAATTTTCTAGCCCTTAGTTTTTACTTGGGCTCTAGTGGCGTCTAGAGATTTGGGATAGCCAGATCTTCCTCTCCAATAAAAAATCCATTATATCTTGTTGTTTTTCTTCATCTATTATCAATTAAGAAGTTCAATTCTGATTTTCCTTCCAAGTTCTTCTCAACTTTTATTTTCCAAGGTGTTGAAATTAAATTTAAGCAAGGGAGACCCTTGTTTCCTAGCCTTTCCTAACAAATTGATATCAAAGCCTTTCGATCTAGGGTACCAATGGCCGGAAGGAAAGTGGAAATGTTGAAAGGGGAAATAGACCAATTGAAATCAGATTTCGTGGAAAAAATTTTAGATTTTGAAAACCAGTTTTCATCCGTCCATGAAAAGATGGATGGAAAGTTCACCGTCGTGGAAGAAATGCTGAAGAAATTGCTTGAAGCCCAACCCAAAACGACGACATCAGAGACGAGGGAAGCTACCGGCGGCCAAGGAAGTGGAGGAAACCCTAATCCGATTTGGGGAGGGGAAACTTAAGAAGTAGAGATTTTGGAAGGAGAAGATGAGATGCCTCATATAGAGCCTATTTCTAGGGAGGAGATGAGTGAAGGGGTGCTGATTTTGCAAGAAGAGGGGTGGATTATGAGCACAGGGGTGCTGATTTTGAAAGGAGGGGGCGGGGGGGGGGGGGGGGGGGGGGGGGGATTTTGAAGAAGGGTTTGGGTACGATCGCAAAATGGAGGATCGAGATACTTGGGGAGCACCTCCCTTTCGGGGAATGGGAGGCTATGGAAGATTCAGGAGAAACGGAGGCGATCATAGGGTAAAGAAGTTGAAGATGCCTATCTTTGAGGGCAAGGATACACACAGGTAGATCTATGAGGTAGAGAGGTATTTCGCCGTCAACAAGTTAACGTATGAGGAGAGATTGATGGCAGCTGGCCTGTGTTTGGAGAGGAAGGCATTGACTTGATACCAGTGGAGAGATATGAGGTGGCCCATTCAGAGTTGGAGGGAGTTCAAGGACTGTTTATTGGAACGTTTTCGAACCAGCAGGGGAGGGGACTTCTATGAGCTGTTCTTCACTTTGACGTAGGAGGGCTCTTTAGTAGAGTACCGTGACAGGTTTGAGTATGTAGCTAGCCAACTGAATAGGCTTTCTGATATCGTGCTGGAGGGAAACTTCATGAAGGGGCTCAAGCTTGAGATCCGGGCGACTGTTAGAGTGATGAGGCCGCGTAACTTGGGATAGGCTATGGAGCTAGCACAGTTAGTGGAGGACCAAAAGTACCTGGAGAGGGGGGCCAGAGACAATAGTTCAGGAGGCTCGTACAGGATGACCACTACTTTCCTAGCTCCCAAGGGACCAGCACCAGGAAGCCTTCATGAGGCCCCAAAGGAGAAGCCTGTAGGAGGAGGATTTAAGGGAAACTTCAAGAAGCTCACTGAGGAGCTGCAAAAGAAATGGGTAAAGGGATTGTGTTTCAGATGTGATGAGAGGTACACATTGGGGTACAAGTGTAAGGACCAAACTCTTCAGGTTCTCACCGTTTGTGATAACGAGGAAGCTGAGGAGGGAGGTCAGAGTGAGGCAGTGGTAGAGGAGGAGGATGAGCTGCATCTTGACATAACCGAAGTCTCCTTGAACTCAGTGGTGGGGTTCACCCCTAATCACACCATGAAAGTGAAATGAGAAATAGCAAACAGAGAGATGGTGGTTCTGATCGATAGTGGGGCTACCCACAATTTTATCTCCAATCAGGTCGTTGACCAATTGAGGGTGAAATTGGTGGACACCAGGGGCTATGGGTTGATGATGGGCATTGGGAAGGTGGAGATGGGTAGAGGAGTGTGCAGGGGAGTTGTGCTGACTATACAGGGGGTTCAGATGAGGGAGGATTTTCTCCCATTGAAGTTAGAGAGCATTGATGTTATCCTGGGGATGAAATGGCTGCAGGCCTTGGGAGATATCAGAGTCAATTGGGGAGCACTGACGATTGAGCTGGTGGTGGAAGAAAGAAGGATGGTGATATGGGGAGATGCCGGGTTATCCAAGGCCATGATGTCTCTTAAACCATGGTCAGGACCATACAGGAGGGGGGAGAAAAATTTTTGGTGGAACTATAGAGCTTAGAAGGGATCAGACTAGAGAAAGGGGGGCGGTGTCACCAACAGTTTAGTGAGGTTTTTCAACCACCTCAAGGCTTACCACCACCGAGGGAGCAAGAGCACGTCATCACCTTAAGGGAGGTGGTGTCACCAATTAGTGTTCGACCTTAATGCTACCCTCAGATTCAGAAGGACGAGATAGAGAAGCTAATCCAAGAGATATTGGAGGCAGGGATCATTAGACCGAGTGTGAGTCCTTTTTCTAGCTCAATCTTGCTGGTCAAGAAGAAGGATGTGAGCTGGAGATTCTATGTTAATTATCGGGCTCTGAATAAGGAGATAGTGCCAGACAAATTTCCCATACCAGTGATCGACGAGCTATTGGATGAGTTGTGTGGAGAAATGATGTTCACCAAGGTGGATCTGAAGTCGGGATACCATCAGATCAGGATGAGGGAGGAGAATGTCCCAAAGACTGCTTTCAGGATACATGAGGAGTATTCCGAGTTCTTAGTGATGCCATTCGGGCTCACAAACACTCCTACCACCTTTCAGTCGCTTATGAACAACGTGTTCAAACCATATCTTTTGAAGTTCGTACTGGTTTTCTTTGATGACATACTGGTGTACAACAGGTTAATAGGGGAGCATTTGGAGCATGTGAGGGTGGTCTTGGAAGTAATTACAGGAGCATCAGTTAGGGTCAACCCAAAGAAGTATTGCTTTGAACAAATCAGTGTGAAATACTTGGGGCACGTGATTTCTCAGGAGGGGGTGGCTGCAGATCAGGCCAAGATTGAGGCAATGAAGAAATGGCCTCTACCTAAGAATCTGAGAGAGCTGAGAGGGTTCCTAGGTTTAACGAGGTACTATATGAGATTCGTGAAAGGATACAACACCATAGCCTGGCTGTTGTCAAAGCAAGTAAAGAAGGACATTTCTTGTAGGAAAAGGCAGCTACACAGGACTTTGAGAGACTAAAGAAAGCCATGATCAAAGTACCAGTTTTGGCCCTACCGGATTTTAGTCAGATCTTTGTAGTTGAGACGGATGCATCAGGATATGGGTTGGGGGTCGTGCTCATGCAGAATTATAGACCCGTAGACTACTTCAGCCAAGTGTTGACAGTCAGAGTTAGGATGAAGTCAGTCTATAAGAGGGAATTGATGACCATTGTGTTAGTCATTCAAAAGTGGCGACCATACTTGTTGGATCGGCGTTTCATTGTCAGGATAGACTAGAGGAGCTTGAAGTTCCTTTTGGAGTAGAGGATGGTGACTGAGGAGTATCAGAGATGATTGTCAAAGCTATTAAGCTATGATTTTAAGATTCATTATAGGCTAGGATTGGAGAATAAAGCGGCAGATACCTTGTCCAAATACATGGGGGAGCTCTAGGAGTTGGCTATGTCGACACGCTGATGCTGGATTGGGGAGCTATTAAAGAGGAGAGTGTGCATGATGAGGAGTTGGAAAAAATTAGAGCGGATCCTTTGAAGGATGAGAACAGTCACTCGGGCTACTCTTTAAAGGGGGAGAGACTGTTGTACCTAGGGAGATTTGTGATGCCACGGGCTTAAGTTTATATTGCACAGCTACTGCAAGAGTTTCACAAGAGTACTGTTGGAGGTCACTCTGGTGTACAAAAGATATACAGGAGACTAGCAGCGGAGCTGTATTGGAAGGGGATGCACAAGGATGTGTAAGAGATGGTGGCTAGAGATGAGGTGTGACAGCGGAACAAGTACATGGCTATGGCTCCTGGGGGGTTACTTCAACCCCTAGCTCTACTTGACAGGGTGTGAGAGGTGATCACCATGGACTTTGTTGATGGGTTACGCTGATTGGATGGGTTTACTGTGATTATGGTGGTAGTTGACAGATTGAGCAAGTATGCTCACTTCATCCCCCTACGACATTCTTACATGGAAATGATAGTAGCGGATGCATTCATCAGGAAGGTGGTCAGGCTACATGGGATACTAGAGTCTATAGTATCAGATAGAGATAAGGTGTTCCTCAGTCATTTTTGGAGAGAGCTGTTCAGGCTACATGAAACAGTACTGAAGAGGAGCACCGCTTACCACCCCCAGACAGATAGACAAACAAAGGTAGTGAATTAGAGCTTGGAGACATACCTGCTGTGTTTTGCTTCAGAAACACCTTAGGTTATAAGCTAAGTGGCTGGCATGGGCAGAATACTAGTACAACACTTCATATCACTCGGCCTCCTAAATGACTCCTTTCAAAGTGTTGTACGGGAGAGACCTTCCACATTTGGTATATTTTGGGCAGAGCCGCACACTAGTATATTTAGTAAAGCAGTTGATGTAGAACTATATATGCAAGTGATGTTAATTTGGAAATTACGCGTGCTTGAACAGAGCTTAACAATTTATTAACTCACAATGAACTTAAACAATGACTTCAGCATGCAAGGGGTCAATCAAGTTTACGAAAACAATCACATGCTAATGGGAGGACCATAGAATAATAGATTAATTATTAACATGCTCACATAGTGTTTCAAAGACAATCCCTAAGTTAACAAATAGATTAGTCACTACAAAGACCCACTTACACAACACTCTTGGTGTGGGCTAAGTGGATAAGCTTTCACAATAAAACGATGCCATGATTGAGGGATCAAAAAGATAAAAGGGGGGGGGGGGGGGGGGGGAGGGGGGGGGGGAGAGAGAGTTTACCCACATGGAAGAAGATACTAAGCCATGACGAAGTCGTTTGGTTGCCTATGTGGAAAGAACAGCAATATGAACCCTCTTGCACGCCCAGACAGCACTCTAACGTCTCCAGAAATTCTAGACAGCAACTATGTGGGAGCCAAATCCTGGAACAACTGGTAGTGGGGCTGGAAAACGGGCTGATCTTGTATTTCAGCAACAGGTGGCTGTCTTTGAGATGATTTGGGAAGGAAACAACAAGCTCTTGGCATGAATTTGGGGGAAGGGAGGGGGGGAGCACTAAATGATTAAGGGGCTGATTTAGGGCCTTAGTGGAGTTGCCAACTATAGCTTACCAGTTAATGAAAGAGGAATGAATTCAAATTTTCAATCAATACTCAGATTTGTTGATGGTGATATCCTTCCAAACATAGCCCAACAATTTAGGAAAGGAATTCAAGGTTTGTAGGAGATTCGAATTTGAATTCAAAATCCCAAAATTAACGCTAGGCTAATATAGGAAGGGGAATTAATTGGGATCTCCAATTAATATTCAAAAGGATTGATTGGGATATCTTTCCAAACGTAACCCAACAATTTGGTAAAGGATTTCAAGGCTTTAGAAGATTTCAAATTTGAATTTTAGATTTTTCAAAATTAACACTAGGCTAATTTAGGAAGGGAAATTAATTGGGATCTCAAATTAATATTCAAATTGATTGATTGAGACATATTTCCGAACATAACCCAATAATTTGGGAAATGATTTCAAGGCTCTAGGAGATTTCGAATTTGAATTTCAGATTTTCCAAAATTAACACTAGGCTAATTTAGAAAGGGGAATTAATTGGGATCTCCAATTAATATTCAAATTGATTGATAGGGATATCTTTCCAAACATAACCCGACAATTTGGGAAAGAATTTCAAGGCTTTAAGAGATTTCAAATTTGAATTTCAGATTTTCCAAAATTAATGCTAGGCTAATTTAGGAAAATGTTAGAGGATCAATTCGAAAATTTGGGGGGAAAGGGAAGAGGGGTTATGATGGTTTCGGCCATGGGAATAAGGAGGTGGTCGGCGGCTATGAAAGGGGGGGGGGGGGGGTAAAGGAGAGTCTGTGCATGGTCAAGGCTAGGAGGAGAAAGGAGGTGGTCGGTAGGAGCTTTGGGAGGAGATGACGGTGGCGGCAAGCTCAATGGGGGTGGAGGTAGAGATAAACCGTGAGCCCGGACGCTTCCTGCAACTGACGGGTCTTGCTTTACCCTCACCTAGGGACTTCACATAAGCTCTCACAAGAACTCTCAAGACTCTAAAATACACCAAGACACAAAGATCATAAATTTTCATTCATAATAATTATTATCCCTCCTAAGAGGGAGGTGAGGCCTATAAATAGACAAAATACAATAAAACATCAAATGACAAAAGTGCCCTCCAGGGTCACATAAACCTACTCTCTCAAGTGAGGGTAAAAACAAAAAATTACATATAATAAATCAAATACAAATAATTGCTCAGAAATAGAGCAATCCGATCCTAGTCGTAGATCTCCGGCCCTTCCTCTGATAAACCTTCCATGGCCGGATGTCCTCATCAGCAGTACCTGGAGAAAAGGGATAGGCTGCAGGAGGAGCTAAAAAGACATTTGCTAAGGGCTTAACAAATTATGAAGAATCAGGCGGATGGGCATACGAAGGACATCCAATTCGCCATTGGGGATAGGATATTTTTAAAGCATATACCCTACAAATAAAGGACAGTAGCCAACAGAAGGAATGAAAAGTTAGCCCCAAGGTACTTTGGCCTTTATAAGGTGTTGAAGAGGATTGGAGCAGTGGCCTATCGCTTGAAGTTACTGACCGCTTCCATACACCCCGTGTTCCATGTATCACAATTGAGGAGAACAGTGGGGGATCATGCAGCTAGTTTAGATTACCAGGGCCGCTGACAGAGGATCTAAATGTGGTTTTGGAACCACTGGAGCTTCAAGGAGTACGATAGGGAGAGGGAGAGCTCAAGGAGGTGCTGATTAAGTGGAAGAACATACCTGACTATGAGGCCATATGGGAGTCATATGAGAGGGTGAAGCAACAGTTTCCCTCCTTCCACCTTGAGGACAAGGTGGCTCTTTGGGAGGGGAGTATTGATAGACCGGTACCTGGACCGGTCCAACCAGTCCAATTAGGACCAATCCAGGTGTACAGGCGGCAAAATAAGAGATTTTTTCCCCCTTCATTGCCGCCCAACCCATGTGGGGTCCACAAGATAAATTAGGGGGATTTTGGAGGGGTTTAGGAGGGAAAAATTCAAATAGAATGAGCTATTTTGGGATTTGACCTAATTATTGTATGCTTAAGTGTGTTTTGGAGGCTAGGGTTAGTTTTTTTTCATCTTGGTTTTTGTTGTAATTTTTTGGTCCTTAGTTTTTGCTTGGGCTCTAACGGCGTCTAGAGATTTGGGAGAGGCGGATCTTCCTCTCCAATAGAAGATCCATTGTATCTTATTATTTTTCTTCATTTATTATCAATTAAGAAGTTCAATTCTGGCTTTCCTTCCAAGTTCTTCTCAACTTCTATTTTGCAACAGCAACAACAACATCAAGCCTTTATCCCACTACGTGGGGTCGGCTACATGAATTATTTTTCTCCATTGTGTCCTGTTAAAAGTCAAATTCTCGTTTAAATCTAATAAAGAAAGATCATTTCTAATATTTTCTAATCAAGTCTTTTTAGGTCTACCTCTATCTTTCTTAACATAAGTCAAATCTAAGACCTCTACTTTCCTAACCGGGTCATCGGGAGGCCGCCGTTTTATGTGACAAAACCATCTAAGGAGACTCTCTCTAATCTTATCTTCCACTGGAGCTACTCCAACCTTTTCACGAATATGCTCATTTCGTATCCTATCTCTAAGGGTAAAGCCACTCATCCACCTGAGCATCCTCATCTCTGCAACACTTAACTTAGAATTATGCTTCTCTTTTAATGGCCAACATTCGGCACCATAAAGCATGCAGGTCTTACCACCATCTTATAGAATTTTCCCTTAAGTTTGAGGGGTACTTTTCTATCACACAATAATCCTCCACTTCAACCATCCAACTTGGACTCTGCTAATAATATCCCCATCTATTTCACCATCACTCTGAACAATAGATCCAAGATATCTAAAATGTGTACTCTTATTAATGACTTGATCGCCCAAAGTCACAATCCCCTCATTAGGTCTATTATTACTAAAATTATACTCTATATATTTCGTTTTAGATCTACTCAAGCGAAAACCTTTAGACTCTAAGGTTGACCTCCACAATTCTAATTTACCTTCAACTCCCTCTCTAATCTTATCAACATGAAGAATATCATCAGCAAAAAGCATACACCAAGGTACATCCTCTTGCAAATGTCTAGTGAGAACATCCATGACTAAAGCAAAAAGATATGGGCTTAAGGCTGATCCTTGATGTAATCCAACCGAAATAGGGAAATACTTGGTCAAACCACCTTGTGTTTGAACACAAGTAATAGCTCCTGCATACATATCTTTAATGATTTGAATATAAGCGTTATTAACTCCTTTCTTTTCAAGAACTCTCCATAGCACTTCTCTTGGAACTTTATCATATCCTTTTTCTAAATCAATAAATATCATATGTAAATCCTCCTTATTCTCTCTATATTTCTCCATCAAACCTCTTAATAAATGTATGGCTTCCATAGTAGACTTACCCGGCATGAATCCAAATTGATTTTGAGAAACATTAGTATCACGCCGCAACCTATGCTCCATAACTCGTTCCCATAGTTTTAAAGTATGACACATTAACTTAATTCCTCTATAATTCGCACAATCTTGTGCATCACCTTTATTCTTAAAAATAAGAATTAACACACTCATTCTCCACTCATCTGGCATCTTTTTAGTCTTCAAAACAGTATTAAAAAGTTTAGTAAGCCAAGAAATTCCTTCATCTCCTAAGCATTTCCACACCTCTATTGGAATCTCATCAGGTCCAACAGCTTTTCCACCCTTCATTTTCTTTAAAGCCTCTCTAACTTTGATTTTACTAATACGCTGATAAAAACATAAATCTTTATTTTCATTTAGGGTGCTAAGGCCACTAAAGTCTATCGTATTTTCACATTCTTCATTAAAAAGTTTAGCAAAATATCTCATCCACCTTTGTTGAATATCATCTTGTAAAAAAAGTACTTTTTGATTTTCATCCTTAATACACTTCACTTTAACTAAATCCTTACTACTCCTATTTCTTTGTTTGGCTAACTTATACATATACCTTTCTCCCTCCTTAGTATCTAATTTATTATATAAATCACTAAAAGCTAAACTCTTTGCATCGCATATTACTTTCTTAGATTCCTTACGTGCCTCTTTATATATTTTCAATTATCAAAAATTTTATAATTAAACCAATTTTTATAACAAATATTCTTATTTTCAACCACCTCAAGGCTTACCACCACCGAGGGAGCAAGAGCACGTCATCACCTTAAGGGAGGTGGTGTCACCAATTAGTGTTCGACCTTAATGCTACCCTCAGATTCAGAAGGACGAGATAGAGAAGCTAATCCAAGAGATATTGGAGGCAGGGATCATTAGACCGAGTGTGAGTCCTTTTTCTAGCTCAATCTTGCTGGTCAAGAAGAAGGATGTGAGCTGGAGATTCTATGTTAATTATCGGGCTCTGAATAAGGAGATAGTGCCAGACAAATTTCCCATACCAGTGATCGACGAGCTATTGGATGAGTTGTGTGGAGCAATGATGTTCACCAAGGTGGATCTGAAGTCGGGATACCATCAGATCAGGATGAGGGAGGAGAATGTCCCAAAGACTGCTTTCAGGATACATGAGGAGTATTCCGAGTTCTTAGTGATGCCATTCGGGCTCACAAACACTCCTGCCACCTTTCAGTCGCTTATGAACAACGTGTTCAAACCATATCTTTTGAAGTTCGTACTGGTTTTCTTTGATGACATACTGGTGTACAACAGGTTAATAGGGGAGCATTTGGAGCATGTGAGGGTGGTCTTGGAAGTAATTACAGGAGCATCAGTTAGGGTCAACCCAAAGAAGTATTGCTTTGAACAAATCAGTGTGAAATACTTGGGGCACGTGATTTCTCAGGAGGGGGTGGCTGCAGATCAGGCCAAGATTGAGGCAATGAAGAAATGGCCTCTACCTAAGAATCTGAGAGAGCTGAGAGGGTTCCTAGGTTTAACGAGGTACTATATGAGATTCGTGAAAGGATACAACACCATAGCCTGGCTGTTGTCAAAGCAAGTAAAGAAGGACATTTCTTGTAGGAAAAGGCAGCTACACAGGACTTTGAGAGACTAAAGAAAGCCATGATCAAAGTACCAGTTTTGGCCCTACCGGATTTTAGTCAGATCTTTGTAGTTGAGACGGATGCATCAGGATATGGGTTGGGGGTCGTGCTCATGCAGAATTATAGACCCGTAGACTACTTCAGCCAAGTGTTGACAGTCAGAGTTAGGATGAAGTCAGTCTATAAGAGGGAATTGATGACCATTGTGTTAGTCATTCAAAAGTGGCGACCATACTTGTTGGATCGGCGTTTCATTGTCAGGATAGACTAGAGGAGCTTGAAGTTCCTTTTGGAGTAGAGGATGGTGACTGAGGAGTATCAGAGATGATTGTCAAAGCTATTAAGCTATGATTTTAAGATTCATTATAGGCTAGGATTGGAGAATAAAGCGGCAGATACCTTGTCCAAATACATGGGGGAGCTCTAGGAGTTGGCTATGTCGACACGCTGATGCTGGATTGGGGAGCTATTAAAGAGGAGAGTGTGCATGATGAGGAGTTGGAAAAAATTAGAGCGGATCCTTTGAAGGATGAGAACAGTCACTCGGGCTACTCTTTAAAGGGGGAGAGACTGTTGTACCTAGGGAGATTTGTGATGCCACGGGCTTAAGTTTATATTGCACAGCTACTGCAAGAGTTTCACAAGAGTACTGTTGGAGGTCACTCTGGTGTACAAAAGATATACAGGAGACTAGCAGCGGAGCTGTATTGGAAGGGGATGCACAAGGATGTGTAAGAGATGGTGGCTAGAGATGAGGTGTGACAGCGGAACAAGTACATGGCTATGGCTCCTGGGGGGTTACTTCAACCCCTAGCTCTACTTGACAGGGTGTGAGAGGTGATCACCATGGACTTTGTTGATGGGTTACGCTGATTGGATGGGTTTACTGTGATTATGGTGGTAGTTGACAGATTGAGCAAGTATGCTCACTTCATCCCCCTACGACATTCTTACATGGAAATGATAGTAGCGGATGCATTCATCAGGAAGGTGGTCAGGCTACATGGGATACTAGAGTCTATAGTATCAGATAGAGATAAGGTGTTCCTCAGTCATTTTTGGAGAGAGCTGTTCAGGCTACATGAAACAGTACTGAAGAGGAGCACCGCTTACCACCCCCAGACAGATAGACAAACAAAGGTAGTGAATTAGAGCTTGGAGACATACCTGCTGTGTTTTGCTTCAGAAACACCTTAGGTTATAAGCTAAGTGGCTGGCATGGGCAGAATACTAGTACAACACTTCATATCACTCGGCCTCCTAAATGACTCCTTTCAAAGTGTTGTACGGGAGAGACCTTCCACATTTGGTATATTTTGGGCAGAGCCGCACACTAGTATATTTAGTAAAGCAGTTGATGTAGAACTATATATGCAAGTGATGTTAATTTGGAAATTACGCGTGCTTGAACAGAGCTTAACAATTTATTAACTCACAATGAACTTAAACAATGACTTCAGCATGCAAGGGGTCAATCAAGTTTACGAAAACAATCACATGCTAATGGGAGGACCATAGAATAATAGATTAATTATTAACATGCTCACATAGTGTTTCAAAGACAATCCCTAAGTTAACAAATAGATTAGTCACTACAAAGACCCACTTACACAACACTCTTGGTGTGGGCTAAGTGGATAAGCTTTCACAATAAAACGATGCCATGATTGAGGGATCAAAAAGATAAAAGGGGGGGGGGGGGGGGGGGGAGGGGGGGGGGGAGAGAGAGTTTACCCACATGGAAGAAGATACTAAGCCATGACGAAGTCGTTTGGTTGCCTATGTGGAAAGAACAGCAATATGAACCCTCTTGCACGCCCAGACAGCACTCTAACGTCTCCAGAAATTCTAGACAGCAACTATGTGGGAGCCAAATCCTGGAACAACTGGTAGTGGGGCTGGAAAACGGGCTGATCTTGTATTTCAGCAACAGGTGGCTGTCTTTGAGATGATTTGGGAAGGAAACAACAAGCTCTTGGCATGAATTTGGGGGAAGGGAGGGGGGGAGCACTAAATGATTAAGGGGCTGATTTAGGGCCTTAGTGGAGTTGCCAACTATAGCTTACCAGTTAATGAAAGAGGAATGAATTCAAATTTTCAATCAATACTCAGATTTGTTGATGGTGATATCCTTCCAAACATAGCCCAACAATTTAGGAAAGGAATTCAAGGTTTGTAGGAGATTCGAATTTGAATTCAAAATCCCAAAATTAACGCTAGGCTAATATAGGAAGGGGAATTAATTGGGATCTCCAATTAATATTCAAAAGGATTGATTGGGATATCTTTCCAAACGTAACCCAACAATTTGGTAAAGGATTTCAAGGCTTTAGAAGATTTCAAATTTGAATTTTAGATTTTTCAAAATTAACACTAGGCTAATTTAGGAAGGGAAATTAATTGGGATCTCAAATTAATATTCAAATTGATTGATTGAGACATATTTCCGAACATAACCCAATAATTTGGGAAATGATTTCAAGGCTCTAGGAGATTTCGAATTTGAATTTCAGATTTTCCAAAATTAACACTAGGCTAATTTAGAAAGGGGAATTAATTGGGATCTCCAATTAATATTCAAATTGATTGATAGGGATATCTTTCCAAACATAACCCGACAATTTGGGAAAGAATTTCAAGGCTTTAAGAGATTTCAAATTTGAATTTCAGATTTTCCAAAATTAATGCTAGGCTAATTTAGGAAAATGTTAGAGGATCAATTCGAAAATTTGGGGGGAAAGGGAAGAGGGGTTATGATGGTTTCGGCCATGGGAATAAGGAGGTGGTCGGCGGCTATGAAAGGGGGGGGGGGGGGGTAAAGGAGAGTCTGTGCATGGTCAAGGCTAGGAGGAGAAAGGAGGTGGTCGGTAGGAGCTTTGGGAGGAGATGACGGTGGCGGCAAGCTCAATGGGGGTGGAGGTAGAGATAAACCGTGAGCCCGGACGCTTCCTGCAACTGACGGGTCTTGCTTTACCCTCACCTAGGGACTTCACATAAGCTCTCACAAGAACTCTCAAGACTCTAAAATACACCAAGACACAAAGATCATAAATTTTCATTCATAATAATTATTATCCCTCCTAAGAGGGAGGTGAGGCCTATAAATAGACAAAATACAATAAAACATCAAATGACAAAAGTGCCCTCCAGGGTCACATAAACCTACTCTCTCAAGTGAGGGTAAAAACAAAAAATTACATATAATAAATCAAATACAAATAATTGCTCAGAAATAGAGCAATCCGATCCTAGTCGTAGATCTCCGGCCCTTCCTCTGATAAACCTTCCATGGCCGGATGTCCTCATCAGCAGTACCTGGAGAAAAGGGATAGGCTGCAGGAGGAGCTAAAAAGACATTTGCTAAGGGCTTAACAAATTATGAAGAATCAGGCGGATGGGCATACGAAGGACATCCAATTCGCCATTGGGGATAGGATATTTTTAAAGCATATACCCTACAAATAAAGGACAGTAGCCAACAGAAGGAATGAAAAGTTAGCCCCAAGGTACTTTGGCCTTTATAAGGTGTTGAAGAGGATTGGAGCAGTGGCCTATCGCTTGAAGTTACTGACCGCTTCCATACACCCCGTGTTCCATGTATCACAATTGAGGAGAACAGTGGGGGATCATGCAGCTAGTTTAGATTACCAGGGCCGCTGACAGAGGATCTAAATGTGGTTTTGGAACCACTGGAGCTTCAAGGAGTACGATAGGGAGAGGGAGAGCTCAAGGAGGTGCTGATTAAGTGGAAGAACATACCTGACTATGAGGCCATATGGGAGTCATATGAGAGGGTGAAGCAACAGTTTCCCTCCTTCCACCTTGAGGACAAGGTGGCTCTTTGGGAGGGGAGTATTGATAGACCGGTACCTGGACCGGTCCAACCAGTCCAATTAGGACCAATCCAGGTGTACAGGCGGCAAAATAAGAGATTTTTTCCCCCTTCATTGCGCCCAACCCATGTGGGGTCCACAAGATAAATTAGGGGGATTTTGGAGGGGTTTAGGAGGGAAAAATTCAAATAGAATGAGCTATTTTGGGATTTGACCTAATTATTGTATGCTTAAGTGTGTTTTGGAGGCTAGGGTTAGTTTTTTTTCATCTTGGTTTTTGTTGTAATTTTTTGGTCCTTAGTTTTTGCTTGGGCTCTAACGGCGTCTAGAGATTTGGGAGAGGCGGATCTTCCTCTCCAATAGAAGATCCATTGTATCTTATTATTTTTCTTCATTTATTATCAATTAAGAAGTTCAATTCTGGCTTTCCTTCCAAGTTCTTCTCAACTTCTATTTTGCAACAGCAACAACAACATCAAGCCTTTATCCCACTACGTGGGGTCGGCTACATGAATTATTTTTCTCCATTGTGTCCTGTTAAAAGTCAAATTCTCGTTTAAATCTAATAAAGAAAGATCATTTCTAATATTTTCTAATCAAGTCTTTTTAGGTCTACCTCTATCTTTCTTAACATAAGTCAAATCTAAGACCTCTACTTTCCTAACCGGGTCATCGGGAGGCCGCCGTTTTATGTGACAAAACCATCTAAGGAGACTCTCTCTAATCTTATCTTCCACTGGAGCTACTCCAACCTTTTCACGAATATGCTCATTTCGTATCCTATCTCTAAGGGTAAAGCCACTCATCCACCTGAGCATCCTCATCTCTGCAACACTTAACTTAGAATTATGCTTCTCTTTTAATGGCCAACATTCGGCACCATAAAGCATGCAGGTCTTACCACCATCTTATAGAATTTTCCCTTAAGTTTGAGGGGTACTTTTCTATCACACAATAATCCTCCACTTCAACCATCCAACTTGGACTCTGCTAATAATATCCCCATCTATTTCACCATCACTCTGAACAATAGATCCAAGATATCTAAAATGTGTACTCTTATTAATGACTTGATCGCCCAAAGTCACAATCCCCTCATTAGGTCTATTATTACTAAAATTATACTCTATATATTTCGTTTTAGATCTACTCAAGCGAAAACCTTTAGACTCTAAGGTTGACCTCCACAATTCTAATTTACCTTCAACTCCCTCTCTAATCTTATCAACATGAAGAATATCATCAGCAAAAAGCATACACCAAGGTACATCCTCTTGCAAATGTCTAGTGAGAACATCCATGACTAAAGCAAAAAGATATGGGCTTAAGGCTGATCCTTGATGTAATCCAACCGAAATAGGGAAATACTTGGTCAAACCACCTTGTGTTTGAACACAAGTAATAGCTCCTGCATACATATCTTTAATGATTTGAATATAAGCGTTATTAACTCCTTTCTTTTCAAGAACTCTCCATAGCACTTCTCTTGGAACTTTATCATATCCTTTTTCTAAATCAATAAATATCATATGTAAATCCTCCTTATTCTCTCTATATTTCTCCATCAAACCTCTTAATAAATGTATGGCTTCCATAGTAGACTTACCCGGCATGAATCCAAATTGATTTTGAGAAACATTAGTATCACGCCGCAACCTATGCTCCATAACTCGTTCCCATAGTTTTAAAGTATGACACATTAACTTAATTCCTCTATAATTCGCACAATCTTGTGCATCACCTTTATTCTTAAAAATAAGAATTAACACACTCATTCTCCACTCATCTGGCATCTTTTTAGTCTTCAAAACAGTATTAAAAAGTTTAGTAAGCCAAGAAATTCCTTCATCTCCTAAGCATTTCCACACCTCTATTGGAATCTCATCAGGTCCAACAGCTTTTCCACCCTTCATTTTCTTTAAAGCCTCTCTAACTTTGATTTTACTAATACGCTGATAAAAACATAAATCTTTATTTTCATTTAGGGTGCTAAGGCCACTAAAGTCTATCGTATTTTCACATTCTTCATTAAAAAGTTTAGCAAAATATCTCATCCACCTTTGTTGAATATCATCTTGTAAAAAAAGTACTTTTTGATTTTCATCCTTAATACACTTCACTTTAACTAAATCCTTACTACTCCTATTTCTTTGTTTGGCTAACTTATACATATACCTTTCTCCCTCCTTAGTATCTAATTTATTATATAATCACTAAAAGCTAAACTCTTTGCATCGCATATTACTTTCTTAGATTCCTTACGTGCCTCTTTATATATTTTCAATTATCAAAAATTTTATAATTAAACCAATTTTTATAACAAATATTCTTATTTTCAACCACCTCAAGGCTTACCACCACCGAGGGAGCAAGAGCACGTCATCACCTTAAGGGAGGTGGTGTCACCAATTAGTGTTCGACCTTAATGCTACCCTCAGATTCAGAAGGACGAGATAGAGAAGCTAATCCAAGAGATATTGGAGGCAGGGATCATTAGACCGAGTGTGAGTCCTTTTTCTAGCTCAATCTTGCTGGTCAAGAAGAAGGATGTGAGCTGGAGATTCTATGTTAATTATCGGGCTCTGAATAAGGAGATAGTGCCAGACAAATTTCCCATACCAGTGATCGACGAGCTATTGGATGAGTTGTGTGGAGCAATGATGTTCACCAAGGTGGATCTGAAGTCGGGATACCATCAGATCAGGATGAGGGAGGAGAATGTCCCAAAGACTGCTTTCAGGATACATGAGGAGTATTCCGAGTTCTTAGTGATGCCATTCGGGCTCACAAACACTCCTGCCACCTTTCAGTCGCTTATGAACAACGTGTTCAAACCATATCTTTTGAAGTTCGTACTGGTTTTCTTTGATGACATACTGGTGTACAACAGGTTAATAGGGGAGCATTTGGAGCATGTGAGGGTGGTCTTGGAAGTAATTACAGGAGCATCAGTTAGGGTCAACCCAAAGAAGTATTGCTTTGAACAAATCAGTGTGAAATACTTGGGGCACGTGATTTCTCAGGAGGGGGTGGCTGCAGATCAGGCCAAGATTGAGGCAATGAAGAAATGGCCTCTACCTAAGAATCTGAGAGAGCTGAGAGGGTTCCTAGGTTTAACGAGGTACTATATGAGATTCGTGAAAGGATACAACACCATAGCCTGGCTGTTGTCAAAGCAAGTAAAGAAGGACATTTCTTGTAGGAAAAGGCAGCTACACAGGACTTTGAGAGACTAAAGAAAGCCATGATCAAAGTACCAGTTTTGGCCCTACCGGATTTTAGTCAGATCTTTGTAGTTGAGACGGATGCATCAGGATATGGGTTGGGGGTCGTGCTCATGCAGAATTATAGACCCGTAGACTACTTCAGCCAAGTGTTGACAGTCAGAGTTAGGATGAAGTCAGTCTATAAGAGGGAATTGATGACCATTGTGTTAGTCATTCAAAAGTGGCGACCATACTTGTTGGATCGGCGTTTCATTGTCAGGATAGACTAGAGGAGCTTGAAGTTCCTTTTGGAGTAGAGGATGGTGACTGAGGAGTATCAGAGATGATTGTCAAAGCTATTAAGCTATGATTTTAAGATTCATTATAGGCTAGGATTGGAGAATAAAGCGGCAGATACCTTGTCCAAATACATGGGGGAGCTCTAGGAGTTGGCTATGTCGACACGCTGATGCTGGATTGGGGAGCTATTAAAGAGGAGAGTGTGCATGATGAGGAGTTGGAAAAAATTAGAGCGGATCCTTTGAAGGATGAGAACAGTCACTCGGGCTACTCTTTAAAGGGGGAGAGACTGTTGTACCTAGGGAGATTTGTGATGCCACGGGCTTAAGTTTATATTGCACAGCTACTGCAAGAGTTTCACAAGAGTACTGTTGGAGGTCACTCTGGTGTACAAAAGATATACAGGAGACTAGCAGCGGAGCTGTATTGGAAGGGGATGCACAAGGATGTGTAAGAGATGGTGGCTAGAGATGAGGTGTGACAGCGGAACAAGTACATGGCTATGGCTCCTGGGGGGTTACTTCAACCCCTAGCTCTACTTGACAGGGTGTGAGAGGTGATCACCATGGACTTTGTTGATGGGTTACGCTGATTGGATGGGTTTACTGTGATTATGGTGGTAGTTGACAGATTGAGCAAGTATGCTCACTTCATCCCCCTACGACATTCTTACATGGAAATGATAGTAGCGGATGCATTCATCAGGAAGGTGGTCAGGCTACATGGGATACTAGAGTCTATAGTATCAGATAGAGATAAGGTGTTCCTCAGTCATTTTTGGAGAGAGCTGTTCAGGCTACATGAAACAGTACTGAAGAGGAGCACCGCTTACCACCCCCAGACAGATAGACAAACAAAGGTAGTGAATTAGAGCTTGGAGACATACCTGCTGTGTTTTGCTTCAGAAACACCTTAGGTTATAAGCTAAGTGGCTGGCATGGGCAGAATACTAGTACAACACTTCATATCACTCGGCCTCCTAAATGACTCCTTTCAAAGTGT
Source organism: Dendrobium chrysotoxum (assembly GCA_019925795.1). Taxonomy (NCBI): domain Eukaryota; kingdom Viridiplantae; phylum Streptophyta; class Magnoliopsida; order Asparagales; family Orchidaceae; genus Dendrobium; species Dendrobium chrysotoxum. The sequence goes on from CM034307.1 coordinate 57,945,162, forward strand.
TGTACGGGAGAGACCTTCCACATTTGGTATATTTTGGGCAGAGCCGCACACTAGTATATTTAGTAAAGCAGTTGATGTAGAACTATATATGCAAGTGATGTTAATTTGGAAATTACGCGTGCTTGAACAGAGCTTAACAATTTATTAACTCACAATGAACTTAAACAATGACTTCAGCATGCAAGGGGTCAATCAAGTTTACGAAAACAATCACATGCTAATGGGAGGACCATAGAATAATAGATTAATTATTAACATGCTCACATAGTGTTTCAAAGACAATCCCTAAGTTAACAAATAGATTAGTCACTACAAAGACCCACTTACACAACACTCTTGGTGTGGGCTAAGTGGATAAGCTTTCACAATAAAACGATGCCATGATTGAGGGATCAAAAAGATAAAAGGGGGGGGGGGGGGGGGGGGGGGGGGGGGGAGGGGGGGGGGGAGAGAGAGTTTACCCACATGGAAGAAGATACTAAGCCATGACGAAGTCGTTTGGTTGCCTATGTGGAAAGAACAGCAATATGAACCCTCTTGCACGCCCAGACAGCACTCTAACGTCTCCAGAAATTCTAGACAGCAACTATGTGGGAGCCAAATCCTGGAACAACTGGTAGTGGGGCTGGAAAACGGGCTGATCTTGTATTTCAGCAACAGGTGGCTGTCTTTGAGATGATTTGGGAAGGAAACAACAAGCTCTTGGCATGAATTTGGGGGAAGGGAGGGGGGGAGCACTAAATGATTAAGGGGCTGATTTAGGGCCTTAGTGGAGTTGCCAACTATAGCTTACCAGTTAATGAAAGAGGAATGAATTCAAATTTTCAATCAATACTCAGATTTGTTGATGGTGATATCCTTCCAAACATAGCCCAACAATTTAGGAAAGGAATTCAAGGTTTGTAGGAGATTCGAATTTGAATTCAAAATCCCAAAATTAACGCTAGGCTAATATAGGAAGGGGAATTAATTGGGATCTCCAATTAATATTCAAAAGGATTGATTGGGATATCTTTCCAAACGTAACCCAACAATTTGGTAAAGGATTTCAAGGCTTTAGAAGATTTCAAATTTGAATTTTAGATTTTTCAAAATTAACACTAGGCTAATTTAGGAAGGGAAATTAATTGGGATCTCAAATTAATATTCAAATTGATTGATTGAGACATATTTCCGAACATAACCCAATAATTTGGGAAATGATTTCAAGGCTCTAGGAGATTTCGAATTTGAATTTCAGATTTTCCAAAATTAACACTAGGCTAATTTAGGAAGGGGAATTAATTGGGATCTCCAATTAATATTCAAATTGATTGATAGGGATATCTTTCCAAACATAACCCGACAATTTGGGAAAGAATTTCAAGGCTTTAAGAGATTTCAAATTTGAATTTCAGATTTTCCAAAATTAATGCTAGGCTAATTTAGGAAAATGTTAGAGGATCAATTCGAAAATTTGGGGGGAAAGGGAAGAGGGGTTATGATGGTTTCGGCCATGGGAATAAGGAGGTGGTCGGCGGCTATGAAAGGGGGGGGGGGGGGGGGGGGTAAAGGAGAGTCTGTGCATGGTCAAGGCTAGGAGGAGAAAGGAGGTGGTCGGTAGGAGCTTTGGGAGGAGATGACGGTGGCGGCAAGCTCAATGGGGGTGGAGGTAGAGATAAACCGTGAGCCCGGACGCTTCCTGCAACTGACGGGTCTTGCTTTACCCTCACCTAGGGACTTCACATAAGCTCTCACAAGAACTCTCAAGACTCTAAAATACACCAAGACACAAAGATCATAAATTTTCATTCATAATAATTATTATCCCTCCTAAGAGGGAGGTGAGGCCTATAAATAGACAAAATACAATAAAACATCAAATGACAAAAGTGCCCTCCAGGGTCACATAAACCTACTCTCTCAAGTGAGGGTAAAAACAAAAAATTACATATAATAAATCAAATACAAATAATTGCTCAGAAATAGAGCAATCCGATCCTAGTCGTAGATCTCCGGCCCTTCCTCTGATAAACCTTCCATGGCCGGATGTCCTCATCAGCAGTACCTGGAGAAAAGGGATAGGCTGCAGGAGGAGCTAAAAAGACATTTGCTAAGGGCTTAACAAATTATGAAGAATCAGGCGGATGGGCATACGAAGGACATCCAATTCGCCATTGGGGATAGGATATTTTTAAAGCATATACCCTACAAATAAAGGACAGTAGCCAACAGAAGGAATGAAAAGTTAGCCCCAAGGTACTTTGGCCTTTATAAGGTGTTGAAGAGGATTGGAGCAGTGGCCTATCGCTTGAAGTTACTGACCGCTTCCATACACCCCGTGTTCCATGTATCACAATTGAGGAGAACAGTGGGGGATCATGCAGCTAGTTTAGATTACCAGGGCCGCTGACAGAGGATCTAAATGTGGTTTTGGAACCACTGGAGCTTCAAGGAGTACGATAGGGAGAGGGAGAGCTCAAGGAGGTGCTGATTAAGTGGAAGAACATACCTGACTATGAGGCCATATGGGAGTCATATGAGAGGGTGAAGCAACAGTTTCCCTCCTTCCACCTTGAGGACAAGGTGGCTCTTTGGGAGGGGAGTATTGATAGACCGGTACCTGGACCGGTCCAACCAGTCCAATTAGGACCAATCCAGGTGTACAGGCGGCAAAATAAGAGATTTTTTCCCCCTTCATTGCCGCCCAACCCATGTGGGGTCCACAAGATAAATTAGGGGGATTTTGGAGGGGTTTAGGAGGGAAAAATTCAAATAGAATGAGCTATTTTGGGATTTGACCTAATTATTGTATGCTTAAGTGTGTTTTGGAGGCTAGGGTTAGTTTTTTTTCATCTTGGTTTTTGTTGTAATTTTTTGGTCCTTAGTTTTTGCTTGGGCTCTAACGGCGTCTAGAGATTTGGGAGAGGCGGATCTTCCTCTCCAATAGAAGATCCATTGTATCTTATTATTTTTCTTCATTTATTATCAATTAAGAAGTTCAATTCTGGCTTTCCTTCCAAGTTCTTCTCAACTTCTATTTTGCAACAGCAACAACAACATCAAGCCTTTATCCCACTACGTGGGGTCGGCTACATGAATTATTTTTCTCCATTGTGTCCTGTTAAAAGTCAAATTCTCGTTTAAATCTAATAAAGAAAGATCATTTCTAATATTTTCTAATCAAGTCTTTTTAGGTCTACCTCTATCTTTCTTAACATAAGTCAAATCTAAGACCTCTACTTTCCTAACCGGGTCATCGGGAGGCCGCCGTTTTATGTGACAAAACCATCTAAGGAGACTCTCTCTAATCTTATCTTCCACTGGAGCTACTCCAACCTTTTCACGAATATGCTCATTTCGTATCCTATCTCTAAGGGTAAAGCCACTCATCCACCTGAGCATCCTCATCTCTGCAACACTTAACTTAGAATTATGCTTCTCTTTTAATGGCCAACATTCGGCACCATAAAGCATGCAGGTCTTACCACCATCTTATAGAATTTTCCCTTAAGTTTGAGGGGTACTTTTCTATCACACAATAATCCTCCACTTCAACCATCCAACTTGGACTCTGCTAATAATATCCCCATCTATTTCACCATCACTCTGAACAATAGATCCAAGATATCTAAAATGTGTACTCTTATTAATGACTTGATCGCCCAAAGTCACAATCCCCTCATTAGGTCTATTATTACTAAAATTATACTCTATATATTTCGTTTTAGATCTACTCAAGCGAAAACCTTTAGACTCTAAGGTTGACCTCCACAATTCTAATTTACCTTCAACTCCCTCTCTAATCTTATCAACATGAAGAATATCATCAGCAAAAAGCATACACCAAGGTACATCCTCTTGCAAATGTCTAGTGAGAACATCCATGACTAAAGCAAAAAGATATGGGCTTAAGGCTGATCCTTGATGTAATCCAACCGAAATAGGGAAATACTTGGTCAAACCACCTTGTGTTTGAACACAAGTAATAGCTCCTGCATACATATCTTTAATGATTTGAATATAAGCGTTATTAACTCCTTTCTTTTCAAGAACTCTCCATAGCACTTCTCTTGGAACTTTATCATATCCTTTTTCTAAATCAATAAATATCATATGTAAATCCTCCTTATTCTCTCTATATTTCTCCATCAAACCTCTTAATAAATGTATGGCTTCCATAGTAGACTTACCCGGCATGAATCCAAATTGATTTTGAGAAACATTAGTATCACGCCGCAACCTATGCTCCATAACTCGTTCCCATAGTTTTAAAGTATGACACATTAACTTAATTCCTCTATAATTCGCACAATCTTGTGCATCACCTTTATTCTTAAAAATAAGAATTAACACACTCATTCTCCACTCATCTGGCATCTTTTTAGTCTTCAAAACAGTATTAAAAAGTTTAGTAAGCCAAGAAATTCCTTCATCTCCTAAGCATTTCCACACCTCTATTGGAATCTCATCAGGTCCAACAGCTTTTCCACCCTTCATTTTCTTTAAAGCCTCTCTAACTTTGATTTTACTAATACGCTGATAAAAACATAAATCTTTATTTTCATTTAGGGTGCTAAGGCCACTAAAGTCTATCGTATTTTCACATTCTTCATTAAAAAGTTTAGCAAAATATCTCATCCACCTTTGTTGAATATCATCTTGTAAAAAAAGTACTTTTTGATTTTCATCCTTAATACACTTCACTTTAACTAAATCCTTACTACTCCTATTTCTTTGTTTGGCTAACTTATACATATACCTTTCTCCCTCCTTAGTATCTAATTTATTATATAAATCACTAAAAGCTAAACTCTTTGCATCGCATATTACTTTCTTAGATTCCTTACGTGCCTCTTTATATATTTTCAATTATCAAAAATTTTATAATTAAACCAATTTTTATAACAAATATTCTTACACATTTGGATTTCGCCACCAACTATTTTTACTATTAGGAGCTTTTCCCTTTGAAACTCCAAGCATATCTTTTGCAATATTCTTAATATCACTAGCCACTTTTTCCCACATAACATTAGCATCCTCATGCACAGACAAAATCTTAAGATCTAAAATCTTACTCTCAAAAATATTTTTGTTAATATTCTTTAAATGGCCCCATCGAATCCTAGAATATCGTTTTACTTTATTTTTTATTTCCTGCCGCATTATCTTCAAGTCCAAAACTAATAAACGATATTGGGTACATAAATTTTCACTCGGAATAACTTTACAATCTTTGCAATATAAACGATCTAATTTTCTTATAAGAAAATAATCAATCTGAGTTGTACTATATCCATTTTTATAAGTAATGAGATGCTTATTCCTTTTCTTAAATAAAGTAGTAGCAATTAAAAAATCATAAGCTAGACAAAAATCTAATATGGACTTACCACATTCATTTGTCGTTTCAAACCCATGGCCACCATGAATACTTTTAAAATCATCTACCTCTCTACCAACATGTCCATTTAAATCTCCTCCAATAAAAACTCTTTCTTCAAGAGATATCTTTTGTATTAATTCTTCTAAGTCATTCCAAAATTTTAATTTTGAACCCATATCAAACCCACTTGAGAAGCATAAGCACTTATAATGTTAACAATCTTAGCATCAACAACAATCTTTAAAGCTATAATTCTATCTCCAATTCTATTAATATTTATAACATTATCCTTCAAACTCTTATCTAAAATCACGCCTACACCATTTCTAGTACGACTCCTACCCAAATATCAAAGTTTAAATCCTAAACTATCAATCTCCTTAGCCTTCTCTCTAACCTATTTAGTATCCTGAATGCACAGAATATTTATCTTCCTATGAATCATAATATCTATTAATTTCATTAATTTTTCTGTAAGAAAACCTATATTCCAAGTTCTTATCCTAATTTTAATTTCATGGACTAGCTTCTTTGCCCACATCCGTCCTTGATGTGGGAACCCTTGCCTATTTAACACTGCACCCGGGCAGCAGTGCAGCGGCCCTTGCATACTTGTCGCTATATTCAGGCCATACAGCGCGCCGCTTCTAGGGGACGCCCTAACATTAACACAATTTTTTAAAGGATTCATGTCATTATTATTCGACAAATTTTAAGCTGGCTGTCAACTACCTAACGCAACCCTCCACTTTTCTCATCCAGGACTTGGGACCTAACAACGACAGTGTTTCAACTTCTATTTTGCAAGGTGCTAAAATTAATTTTAAGCAAGGGAGACCCTTCTTTCCTACAAGCATTTCCTAACATAAACTTATCTCCACCACCATATACATTATATATTTTACTCTCTTTTCTGTATAAGAAAACTTCGACGTCACTTTCTTTACTGCAATAGAACTATCTTTTTCTACTTTCTTCATAGTTGTTATCAAGAATGTTCTTCAATTAGGATTACAACAAACTCAGCAGGGTCAGACAAATAGCTCAATGGGCGAACAACATGCATATTTACAATCTTCTCGACCATTAAAAAAATAGAGAATCTTACCTTTGCAACAGAAAGACCTATAGGACAAGGCCTATGTGGTGATCTTGTGGCAAGAACTCCCATCTTGCCACCTTTAAGTCTAGGAACTCTCACCTGTTCAATATATAATTAAGCAATTAGACTAGATGTATTTACCAAGTAAACACGTTAAGGAGATAATCTATAATACATTGAGCCAGGAACAAAGCAAACCTTTGCCTTGAATTTTGATCTGGAGGTTTGTTTCCACAATTTCTCAAGGTCAGTGTTCAGGTGAAAAACGTATAAGACCCAGCAATGGGAGTATTCAGCAAGTCCATCTAATGCAGCTGCTGGAACTCGGCTGGAATCAAACATTAAGCATGCTCTAGAAAGAGGCGCTACTAAGGGTTGCCTCGGTGTACCATTCCTACATGAAGATTAAACTCAAAAGTGCGTTTACATAAGTAAATGTACACCTAGATTCACAGTTTTTACACAATGATGCAACCCGGTCCCTTACAAGAAGTTTTTTATTTTATTTTATTTTATTTTTCACAAAACTAACAAAAAGAGTCACAGGACATTTTCTTCTTCTTTTTTTTTTTTTTGCCATTAATTTTTTGCACAAGGTATTTAAAAGACAAAAGCAACATCATTAAAGAATATACTAGCTACATGAGGAAGCTCGCCATATTTTATCACACTCACACCTGTGGAGGGCCATCAATAGAATTCAAGTTCTGTTCATTCATGATTGTAACTATAGTGTCTCTGTTTATCTTGTTAAATTTATGTTGTGTCATGCAACATTTCAAGTGTCCATATTGGTTTTTTTGTTAATTGTAATGATGGTTCTTTGGGTCTCTAAGACCAATTTGTTTTTATGTTTATTGTCTAGAGTTAACTTTTATGTTTACATAAGCACAAATTATTATAAATAATTAACATAAGTTAAAGTAATGGTCATACTTGATAATTGGATGAATGAAGATGGATTTCCTAGTCTCTCGATAAGGAAAAATTATTTTTTGTGAGGAGTCCGGATGCATCCGAACTCCAATCAAACTTGGCCACCTCTATACACACCCTGTGTACAAGGTTGTACACAGACTATGTACTTGCGACATGACATTTTTTTATTGGAGTCCGAACGCAAGCTACGTCTGAACTCCGCATACGTCCGGACTCCGCACAGAATAATTTCTACTCGAGAAGGGTGAGGTTTCTATACTCCTAGCTCTCATAAAACCATCCCCATCACTCCCTACTTTCTCTCTCTACCAATATTTCTCTTTCAAACTCCTTACCAATCTCTCCTCTCTCTTCTCCATACACTTTCTTTCTCCCTTCCACTCTCACCCCCTCTCCCTATCTCTCTCTTCACACACTCAATAAATTGATAAAGAATTCTCTTTCTTTCAATCAAAATTCCCTTCCTTCTCTCCCACTTACTCTCTCCCTAAAAAACAACTCCTTTCACTCTCAACACCCCACAACAATATCTCTTCCCAATGTATTGCTCACTCCTAGCCATTCTTTCTCTAATCCATATTATCTCACACTCAATCTCTCTAAGAGATTGCTATGTTTAGTGAAATTTGTAATTTATGTATGCTATTTAAAAATTTTCAATTGTTTGCTTAACTAACATCATTAAGTGACATGTTGTTAGACCAATCTAGGAGGGACCGATCCATCCGGTCCTCACGGACAGGCCTCCGCCTGTTTGAGGTGGAACAGTATTCCGCCTGATTGAGAGGAACAAGCATCGACCTGTTTTGGAAGGAAAATTCAAAGGGGTGGTGGGGCCGGTTCCAGTTAGGAGGGAAAAGAAAAAGGGGAGGGCTGTTTCGGCCTTGACTACATTTTGTATGCTTTTAATAGATTGTTTACTATAGAGTTCGATTTTTTATGTATGTTTTGTTGAAATTAGACTGCTCTTAGGGTGTTTGGGCTATAGCCAGCGGCTAGGGATTTGAGAGAGCCGAATATTCCTCTCCAATAAAAGATCCATTGTATCTTGTTTGTTTTCTTCCTTGTTTCATCAATTAAAAAGGTTTTGCTCTGGTTATTACTTGTAATTCTTCTTGTGGATTGTGTTTGGGTTGCTGAAATTTAATTCCAGTTAAGGAGTATTGAATTTCTACAAGCACTTTTGATGGACCGGCCTATTTGATTGGGAGGGAATTATGAAGTTTCCTAATCAAGAGGGAGCTGTTTAGGAAAGTTCTTAATCAAAGGGGATTAATTAGGAGATGTTTCCTAATTGAATAGAGCATATTTGGGGGCTAATTTAGAGGGGATTAATTAAGAAATATTTTCTTAATGAAGAGGGAAGATTTGTGGGCTGATTTGGAGGAGATTAATTAGAAAATGTTTCCTAATTGAAGAGGATAGATTTGGTGGCTGATTTAGGGGCTGATTTGGGGGCTCGGGGAGTAGGCATTGTTGTGCCAAGTTATCTTTCTGGGGCATCTAGATTATTCGATGGGAGCACGATGGTGCTGGGAGAAGTGGTGTTGTGGCGTTGGGACAAAATAAGAATTTTATATATAAATATTTAAAACCATTAGTTAATTTATTTTAAGTATTTTTATGGGTATATGACACTTTTGAGATTTACTACAATTCCGTGAATGTTTTAAAATAATGTTATAAATGATTACTAATGAGCCCGTATGTAAATTTTATATGTGTCCTCTATTGAATTATCTTACATGTGGCAATTCATGTACTTTCATTTTTATGTTAAATGTTACACATACATGTTGAGCATATTAATATTTAAATGTGCATGGCATGTAGAGGAGGAGTAGAGGTGATGTATGTGGCAGATATATTATGTTCTATGAAATACAAGTGGAGCTACGAGGACCTCTTCACACATGTATATGTATATGTTTTCCTCCATCTATCTTGAATAAATATGAGATGATTAAAGAAAATGCTTCCTAATTGAAGAGAGCATATTTGGGGGCTAATTTGGGAGGGAAATAATTAAGGAAATAGGAGGGAATTGAGGGAGGGCTGTTTGGGTATTTGTTATTTATTGTTTGCTTTAAGTAGGTGATTTTCCTAGGGTAAGAGGTATGTGTCGTTTGCTGAATTTAGATTGTTCTTAGGGTGTTTGGGTTCTAGCAGGCGGCTAGAGATTTGGGAGAGCTAGATCTTCCTCTCCATTTGAAGATCCACTTGTATCTTGTCTTTTCTTTCATAAAACTTTCAATAAAAATGTTATTGTGTATTTTATTCCTGATGTTTTTGTCGTTAGTTTTCTGACATTGCTGAAATCAGATTTCAACCAAGGTTTTTCCTAAATTTCTGCAAACATTTTCTATCAAATTGGTATGAGAGCAGTTTCTTAGGCTGGAATAGAAGTCTTCCTCGCTGATTTCTGATGTGTTTTCCTCTCTGATCTTGCTATTTTTTAGCTGTTTGGAGGCCAGATTCGCATCAAAGTTGTTATTTTTTGCTGTTGAAGACTAGATCTTAGTACCCATGGCAGGAAGAAAGGTAAAAGTATTGGAGGGGGAAAACGGACAATTGAAATCTAAAATTTTAGATCTACAAACTCAATTTTCAAATTTCAAAAGTCAAATTTCAGCCATCCATGAGAAGATCGATGAGAAATTTTTCATCATGGAGAAGATGTTGAAGAAGTTGCTCGAGGTCCAACCCAAGAGGGAGGATGGGGAGATAGAAATTTTGGGGAAGAAGAGGAGATGCCACTTTTGGAGCCACTTCCAAGGAGAGGAAAGGGGGAAGGAATGAGATTTTTGATGGAGCTACAGAGTTTGGAAGGAGAAGATGGGGAGAAGATACCAGACATGGTTCAACCACTCCTATAGTATTGAGAGGTGTTCCAGCTAGGTCAGGGGTTGCCTCCTCTGCGGGAACACGAGCTTGCTATCATTTTGAATGAAGGAGCTTCACATATTAGTGTTCGTTCGTACCGTTCTCCCCAACTCCAGAAGGATGAGATAGATAGATTGATCAGGGAGATGCTGGAGGCAACGATCATTCGAACCAGTGACAGCCCAATTTCTAGTCCAGTGCTTCAGCAGCAGTTTCCTTCATTCCACCTTGAGGACAAGGTGGAACTTTGGGAGGGAAGTCTTGATGGACTGACCGATTTGATTGGGAGAGAATTAGGAAGTTTCCTAATCAAGAGGGAGTTGTTTAGGAAGGTTCTTAATCAAAGGGGATTAATTAGGAGATGTTTCCTAATTGAAGAGAGCAGATTTGGGGGCTGATTTGGAGGGAATTAATTAAGAAATATTTCCTAATTGAAGAGGTTAGATCTGGGGGCTAATTTGGAGGGGATTAATTAGGAAATGTTTCCTAATTGAAGAGGGTTGATATGGGGGCTAATTTGAGGGCTGATTTGGAAGGGAAATAATTAAGGAAATAGGAGAGAATTGGGGGAGGCATATCTGGGTATTTGCTATTTATTGTTTGCTTTAAGTATGTGATTTTCCTAAGGTTAGGGGTAGGTGTCATTTGCTGAATTTAGATTGTTCTTAGGGTGTTTAGGCACTGCCCGGCGGCTAGAGATTTGGGAGAGCCGGATCTTCCTCTCCAATTAAAGATCCACTTATATCTCGTCTTTTCTTTCATAAAACTTTCAATAAGAAGTGTTTTTGTGTCTTCTATTCCTTTTCTTTTTTGTCATTGGTTTTCTAACATTGCTGAAATCAAATTTTAACAAAGGCTTTTCCTAAATTTTTGGAAGCACTTCCTATGAACTTCCTATCAAATTAGTATTAGAGCATAGATTCAGGTACCTATGGCAGGAAGAAAGGTAGAAGTATTGGAAGGGGATATTAGTCAATAAAAATCTGATTTTGCAGAAAAGATTTCAGATTTTGAAAAACAATTTTCAGCCATCCATGAGAAGATCGATGAGAAGTTTGCCATAATAGAAGAGATGATGAGGAAGATGCTCGAGTTCTAAACCAAAACGGTGTTGTCGGAGGTGGGGGGAGTCGCTAGTGGCCAAGGGAGTGGAGGAAACCCTAATCTGATAAGGAGAGGGAAGATCAGGAGGTAAAAATATTGGAGGAAGAACAGGAGATGCCACCTTTGGAGCCACTTCCAAGGAGGGGAAAGGATGAAGGAGTGAAATTTTTGGTGGAGCTGCAGAGTTTGAAAGGAGAAAAATATGAGGAGAATATAGAAGCACCAGGCATGGTTCAGCCACCCCTACAGTAGTATCGAGGGGTGTTCCAGTTAGTTCAAGGGTTGTCTCCTCTGCGGGAATGGGAGCATGCTATCATTTTGAAGGAAGGAGCCTCACCTATCAGTGTTCGTTTGTACAGTCATCCCCAAATCCAGAAGGAAGAGAATAAAAGATTGATTCAGGAGATGGTCGAGGCAGAGATCATTCGACCTAGTGTCATTCCATTTTCTTGTCCACTGCTATTAGTCCAATGCTTCAATAAAGCTTCCTTCGTTTCACCTTGAGGACAAGGTGGCTTTTTAGGAAGGGAGTATTGATGGACCAACGGTTGAGCTGGTGGGGCCCACTAAGGTGGGTTGCAGGCAAAAGGAGAGAGGGGAATTATTTAGGAAAGTTTAAATTATAATTGGGAGGAAATTAATTATGAAAGAAATTTAATTTGAGTTCAAATATAAGAAAATTATTTAGGGAAAGTCAAGGGGAGTTAATATTCATTATGTCAGGAGGAACCAAGGGGGAATTGTTTAGGAAAATTTTAATTACAATTGGGAGAGAATTAATTAGGAAAAGAGATCTAATTTGAATTCAAATTTGAGAGATAATTATTTAGAGAAAGAGGGCTGATTTGTGAGAGAATTACAGGAGCTTATTTAAGGCTAACTATGGGGTGATTTTAGATTTTGCTTGATTTTGTTGGAATTAGTTTTGCTTAGGTTGAGTGGGCTCTAGCTGATGGTTAGGGATTTGGGAGAGCCGGATCTTCCTCTCCAATTGAAGATCCAACTGAATTTTGTGTTTTTCTTCTTAATTCTTTCAATTAAAAAACGTTCTTGTGTGTTCTTTTTCCTAAATTTCTTATGTCATTCTCTGGTTTTGCTGATACATCCACTTCCTATCAAATTGGTTTGGTTGAAATTTCATATCTCCAAACTCAATTTTCAGATTTTAATAGTCAAATTTCAGCCATCCACGAGAAGATTGATGGGAAAATTTTCATTCTTGAGGAGATGTTGAAGAAGTTGCTCGAGGGCCAACTCAAAATGACATTGTCGGAGGTGAGGGGAGCCACTGACAACAAAGGAAGTGGAGAAAACCCTAATCCAATAAGACAGAGAAGATCAGAAGGCGGAGATTTTGGAGAGAGAAGAGATGATGCCGCCCCTAGACCTTATTCCTAGGGAGGAGCCGGGTAGAGGGTATGGGGAGAGGGGGGAAGAGGTTGGGCATGAACGAAGAGGTGCTAAATTTGATAGGAGAGGGGCGGAATTAAAAAGGGGATGGGCTGATTATGATCGAAGGGGTGCTTAATTTGAAAGAATAGGAGCTGATTATGATCGAAGGGGTGATAAATTTGAAAGGACTGATTATGATCAAAGGGTTACTGAATTTAAAAGGTGAGAATTTGACAAAAGATTTGGGTATGAGCGTATAAGGGATGATTGGGACACTTAGGGGGAACCAACCTCTTGGGGAATGGGAAATTATGGAGGAAACAGGGGGAACAAAGGAGATCCAAGTGTGAGTAAGCTGAAAATGCCTATTTTTTAGAGAGAGGATGAACATGGGTGGATTTACAGGGTGGAAATATACTTTACCATCAATAGGTTGACAGAGAAGGAGAGATTGACGGCGACCGGGATGTGCATGGAGGGGAAAGCATTGGCATGGAGGGATACGAGGGGACCCATACAGACTTGGAGGGAGTTTAAGGACTACTTGTTGGAATATTTTTGAACCAACAAGGGAGAAGTATTTTATGAGCAGTTCTTTGCCCTGATGTAAGAATAGACAGTGGCGGAGTAACATGAGCAGTTTGAGCACCTGGCCAGCTGACTGGACCGGCGTTCAGAGACTGTATTGGAGGGGAACTTTATGAAAGGGCTCAAATCAGAGATTCGAGCAGCAATTTGAGTGATGAGGCCTCGTGATTTGAGGGAGGTTATGGAGCTAGCCCAGTTAGTGGAGGATCAGAGGCATCTAGAGTGAGGGACTGGAGGCAGCAGCTCAGGAGGTTCGTATAGGATTACTACCACCCTTTTGACACTCAAGGATTCAACATCGGATATTCTTAGGAAGACACCAAAGGAGAAGACTGTAGGAGGGAGAGACCTGGAAAAAAGTTCAAGAAGCTCACAGAAGCAGAGTTACAGGAGAAGAGGGTGAAAGGGCTGTGTTTCAGATGTGAGGAGAGGTATCCACCGGGGCATAGGTGCAAGGACCGAACCCTTCAGGTTCTCACCGTTTGTGATGACGAGGAAGTTGAGGAGGGAGCCGTCTGTCCACCTTGTGGACAAGGTGGGTCATTTGGAGGGGGTATTATTAGACCGGTCCTAGTCCAGCCGGTCCTCATGGACAGGCTTCCGCATATTTGAAGCGGAACAAAATTCCACCTGATTGAGCGGAAAAGGCGTCCGCCTGTTTTGGAAGGAAAATTCAGGGGGGGGGGAGCAGCTAGGAGGGAAAAGAAAAAAGAGGAGGGTTGTTTTGGCCATGACTACGTTTGTATGCTTTAAATAGATTGTTTACCCTAGGGTTAGATTTTTTTATGCATGTTTTGCTGAAATTAGATTTCTCTTAGGGTGTTTGGGCTCTAGCCGGTGGTTAGGAATTTGGGAGAGCCGGATCTTCCTCTCCAATAAAAGATCCATTGTATCGTATTGGTTTTCTTCCTTATTTCTTCAATTAAAAGGGTTTTGCTCTTGTTATTCCTTGTCATTCTTCTTGTGTATTGTGTTTGGGCTGCTCAAATTTAATTCTAGCCAAGGAGTATTGAATTTCTACGAGCAGTTCCTATCACATGTTCTAAATGATGCACGTCATAATTGAGTAAGATCTAGATGTTATCAAATTTAGGCGACATCTAATGTCACAATATTTAGAAAATAAAGAGTTATATAATCCCCTTGATCCCCTACTTCGCTCAACACCCTTTCATCTCTCACACTTATTCATTAGTGTGCTTACCTCTGATGCTCACAAACCTATGAATAAAATAACTCCACTAAAATAAGCAAATAACATTTAAAAAAAGCAAATACATCTTATAACATTTAAATAACATAAAACCTAACAACCTCTAATAATTCTTCCTCTATCTACAAGTTATCCATAGATTGTTAATTTTTCTTTGCCTCCCTTCAATCCTAGTCTTGATCTCCCTACCTTCTCTCTTGAAAAACTATTACATTCACCACCTCATCCTATTTCGTTAAAGTCAACCATCATCGGAAAAAAAAAATATTACATCGCCTTTAATTGTCATTGTGGTAACAAAGCTAGGGCTATTAATTTGACTTAGAGATTAAATACCACTAAAAAATTGCATCAAATTTTACACCAGATAGAGCTAAACAAGCCAAAATCTTGAATTGAACATTTTAGATCCGACTTTCAACCATGCATGGATCAAATCGAAGAGGCTCGAAGTCAGTTGCTAATGTAATATATATATATATATATACACACACACACACACACAAACACACACATATATGTGTGTGTTTGATTTAGATCATGAAGACTAAGTCATATAACGTTCATGTTATGTAAAACTTGGTTCGAAATCAATCATCTCAAATTTTTTATTAGCCCATTGATTTAAATCGAACAATTAAGATGCAAAAGAGGCAAAGGGAAGTGAATGCCGAGTATTTGCCCGATTCAATTCATAATTGAATCCTCTAAAAAACCTAGAACCCTTTAAAGTTTGATCCCTGCACCATTTCTTTAAGTCATATCTCACTTCTCTTGATATCTTCGCCTCTATTCATTGAGCCACTAAAATTTCTAACTTTCACTTCACTTTACATTTTAAAATCTCCTCAACTAGAGAGTTATCTTCCTTCTCACTTCTTAATTCTCACTTCTCTCTTTCTAGAGTCTACAACTAAGAATACAACTATGAGGGTCAAGGGTTTAGTTGTTTAAGGTTCTTCTTTTTGGCAGATGGAAGCCTAATCTTTAATCTTGTTTCTATAAACCACCTTAATGACTCAATCCTAAGTCTTCTTGACTCATTTTATCTTTGTTTGGCTTATGTTGCCTGCTTTCATTGTTGGTTAATTTGGATATTATGCTTTAGGTTCAAAGTTTATTCATTTAAAGAATGCTTAATTCTGACATTAGCTTGGTTTTCTAATTCTTATAATATTTGCTCACTAAGATCTTGAGAGAATTGGTTTAGAAGGAAAACCTACACAATTACACAATGAAGGTGGAGGATTGAAGATCGAGTTCAATCTTTTAGTTTATTTATCCTTTTTTTTTGGCTATGTGCCTCTATAATTTTGTAAGTGATATCCCTTTTTGTAAAACTATAATTTATAACTGCATTTTGGCCTTGCCCTAATGACCATTGGGCTATAACTTGTGAGATGTATTTAGGACTATTAAAAAAGTTCATTGTTCATGCAGAACTCATGTTCAACTCGTTATAAAGCTCGTGCTAAATTCATTCATTAATTAAACAAGCTGAGCATGAATATATTATTTGAACTAAACTTGTAAATGGCTAAACACCAAAAAATATTTATTCAATTGTATTTGGATCATTTTAAGCTTGAAATAAATAAATAAATAAATAAAATATACGATATATATATTATTGATTTTATTTTTTCTTTACTGTATATTTTTAATATATAGGTTGCTTTGTGCAAACCCTTTAAGTAAAAAGAAGCTAAACTCTTAAACATCGAGATGCCTTTTGATGTAATGGTTGAAATTTAATTAAGAAACTTCGTAGTTAAGCATGCTCATCCTAGAGAAATCATGAGATGTGTGACCTCCTGGGAAGTTACACCAACAAGATAAAATCGTGAGGCCTTTCGGCCAAAGTGGACAATATCTCGATAGTTGAGAGTTTGAGCTATTACAAATGGTATCAAAATAATACACCAACCGGAAGATGAGAACTAAGTGTCATACAAGACAAAGTGTTATGCCATGGGAGCCACCTCTTGAACCCTGTATGGGACAAAGTGCTATGTGGCTGGAGTTATCACTTAAACTTGTATGGGATAAAGATACCGACGAGGATGTCAGTTACTTAAGTGGAAGAGATTGTGAAATCTCTTAAGTAAAAAGAAGCTAAACTCTTAAACATCGAGGTGCCTTTTAGTGTAATGGTTAAAATTTCATTAAGAAACTAAGCAATTAAACATGCTCATCCTGGAGAAATCCTGGGATGGGTGACCTCCTGGGAAGTTACACCAACAGAACAGAACCTGTGAGGCCCTTAGGTCAAAGCAGACAATATTTCGATCGTTAAGAGTTTGGGTTGCTACACTTTGTCTATAATTTCATTTAGATAAATTAAGTATTAGCTGCAAAACAAACAAATCTAATGTATGTGACCCATATAAGAGAATGCCTGATGTGCGTGACCCATAGAGTTATACATGTTTGTGGGTACTTCAATTTTGGAAAGAGTGTAGTTCTTTTGTGCCCTATAGAGTTGTACATGTTTGTCATCTAGATAGTGGCTTCCACGTACGTAGCGGGCGTCACTTTAAAAATTAATTTAAATGAGTTGGTTACAAGCAAGTACTTAGCTAGCTCAAGCTCGACTTGTTTAAACCCATAGATGTATTTAAATTCACATAAACGGAAAATCACCAAAAAAAATATTGCAATGCTGCAATTTTCCTTCTTGTCTGAAAGGAAATAATACCATAAAAAAATAAACTATTTATAAGAAAAATCTAAAAAATGATCTTGAAAACCAGTAAAGACTCACCAATACCCGATCAAATAAATTTGACCTGGATCAAAATTGCTCGAAATCTAGCCAGTCTAGCTCAAAATTGAAACCTTCTTAATCTCAATTTGATTTTGACAGTCACAGTTAGAGTAGTCATTACCAAAGATTTTCAATTATAACATTCTTCAAGGGATTGTTTTTTATTATGTTATCCAACATAACCACCATCACTATCTTCATCAAGTCAACTTCATCTCCCTAAGAACTTGACTGCATCTACATCGGATTTGACTAACTATCCTTCCTCCTCAATCAACCAAATTCACCAATTCCAATTGATTATGTGAATCGGATAGAATGCGCCACAATACCCACATGCATCTCCCTTTCCTTTTGCTCAATAACAGAGGATTGCTAATTCTCTCTTAACTCCAAGCTTAGTGTTATTTTTGTTTGTTAGCATATGTCAAGTCTCTCTTTCTCTTTCCGACCACCCTATTTCTCCCAATCTTTCTTTCTCAACCTAATCTATGATCTTTCAAGCCTTCTTCTATGTTTAAAAATCACGAAGTAAATTTTTTTTGCTAAATATGACCAATCTCCATCCAGACTTATGAATTCTTCACGAAGAGATCTTAATGGTGATGTGTGCCAATAGCTCTAGCAAGTATAGAGTACTTAGTCTAGTCTAACTATAAACAATGTCATTGACATAGGAAAGACATTTTTTTAAATAAAGGGACTTACTAGAGATTTTGAAAAATGAAATAGAGTTTCAACTTGACTAAAACTTGATAGACTCACATGTAAACATTAATAAAAAAAAGTCTATTGAGTAGACAAAACTATTGAGAAAATAATTTTTACATAAAAGAATGAGCCACCATCAAACATGTTAAGGTTCCTTTAATTTTTTTAGTGGGCCCCACTACATTAATCCATTGTTGTCGGCAAGATCAACACAATTTTTTAAAAAATATGGTTTTAGGAAAAAACTACAAATTTATTTGAAGTATCTCAGATAAATAAGTTCAGATTTTCTTGCAAATTCTAGACAATCACTATAAAAAAGATGTTGCTAATCCTGGCACTTTCAATTTACTCAAACATAAAAGGGTGCGCAGGCTCTTTCTCTATTTGCAGCCAATAATGAGCTATATAGAAATACATCTACAAGGCGTGTCATGAGTTGAGGAGTTATTTCAGACTCTTATGGAAATAAAGGAGCTGGAATTGTCAGCTTCTCGAAAGCAAAATAGAATGTGTAGGGCATTAAAAGAAGAGACGGAGAAAAAGAAGAAGAAGAAATAAAATGAGATGAAGAAAGAGAGAAGAAAAAATTGCTCTGCTCTTATATTTATGGTAGAGGTAAACTTATCTTGGTACGGGGCAAATATGTTATTGTAGTATAAGCAAGGTGGTGCCATAGGAAAAGGTGATAGTGTCATTTTCAAGGAGCATTCAACTCGAGATCATCTTATATGCTTTGGATTTTTGTATTTATTATTACTCTATGTGGCTCTTATATTTCTACAATACATTATAAAAATTTCTTATTTATATAACTTAAGAGATTTGGCACTTCCTTTATGGTGAAATTAAGGGTACTTCAATTTTGGAAAGAGTGTAGTTCTCTTGTGCCTTATAGAGTTGTGCATGTTTGTCATCTAGATAGTGGCTTCCAAGTAGCGGGCGTCACTTCATGATAGTAGATTGGCACCTCTCTCTCCACCCCCACCCCCTCTATTATTGATAAGGTTAATTATTTTGGTCAGACTACATAAATCTAAATGTCTTCTTTTGATAGTTGATCTCTCTATTATTACTTCACTACTTCATCATATTAGTTATCAACAGATGCTTATGAACAAGTTTTTCCTAATAATTGATCTCAGGGCTTAATGAGGAATACGATAACAATAAACTATATATGATGGCTCTGTGCTCTAGAGAATCAAAACTCTAGGTATGCTAATCCAACGACTTGTAAAGACACTCATAAGGTATTTGAAGAGTGAAGAAGAGGAAATGCATGAAAAAGCTCTTACAGTGATCCAACTATGTTTGGATGATGAATTCATGAAGGATTTGGGTGGAACAATTGTAGATGGGTTATGGCTCAAGCTAGAGTCTTTTTCCCATGATCAAAATTCTTTCCAACAAACTTTCTCAAAAGCATTATAAGTACTTGCTTTATATGCAAGAATGTATGTCTATTAAATCATTTCATATTAAGTTTTAAGTCCATTGCTAGAAGAATATAACCATGATGGCCAATGACGAGGATAAAGCTTTGTTACTCTTCTACCTTTTACATCACACTAATAAGCACTTTTGCAATGTCATCTTATACGAGAAGGATACAATTAGCTTGAAGAAGTTAGAAATTAATTTCTTTTAAAGATGTGATCATTAAGTTTGAGGGTGATGCGGAGCATATTAGTTAAATCATGGCTTAGGAATAGTTTATTTAATTTAGTGCCTTTTTCTAGAGAGTTCTAGGCATTTCTATTATATTGTTATAAACAGCTGCTATAGGGAAGAAGATAGATATATGAAATTTTTGGAATTATAACAGTTTTCACTGTTTTGGTATCCTGGAGCTGTTTAGCTCTTCTTCATCATGCTTCTTTGGTGATTCTCCCCACATCAGAGGGTGCACAAGAGAAAAAACAGGCTTAAGGATTGTTGGTTAGAGAAACACCTTTTACAAAGACATCTACCTCTAAGCATGATATCAATCTCATGACAAGTTTAAACATGTGATCTATTTTTATTGCAATACGAAAGAGCACATGAAGAAATATAAACAAGCTTTGATAATGAGGGAGCAACGTGCCAATGATAACCATAAGGATAAGTGAATAGAAGCCATTATCACCATAGATTGGTCAAATTCAAATTCATGCACTGCTCTTTTGGTGACAATATGATTCATAAGAAGTGATTGGTGGTTTCTCAACTTAGTTTGTTTATATCATATGTGTCCTTATAGAAAATATTTTCCACTTATGAGGCATATGCTAAGTGGCTATATTTTTGTGAGAAATAATGCAATGTACATGAAGTTGGTTTTAGTATGGTGAAATTGAAGAATCATGAGAGGGTGCCTAGAAAGAATATGATTTCTTTAAGAGCTCCTATTGAAGCATGATGCATGTTCTCAAAAGATGTTGAAGTCCTTAAGATTCAGAAGGTGCATTAATTGTCGTGAAAGAAAAAAGAGTTAGTGCACTTTATGTGTTTTAAAGTTCAAGCTTGAGTAGAGCTATCTCGGTTTCATTATCATTTCAATTGAAGCACCATGACCTGCGAGAGTAAAAAAAAGTTAGCTTAATAGTTGAAGTTTGAGTTCCAAAACAAAGGAGGTCACATGCTACCGTGAACTCTACTGTAGACAATCAAATAAATTGATCTCATGTTGACCATCTATACCAGTGCCAAGTTATACCATTGCATCATTCAACGAGACAAAAAACTATTTTGAGATTGTAAAAATACAATGGCTAGTGCAATTTCATTATTATTATATTCACTTCAATGTGCAAACAAGTCTCTTGTTGGCTTTAAGTTCATGGGTCATCTAGGCATTGTGTGGTAACATAATCTAAGTCCTTTGAGGTTTTGGGAACTATAATTTGGTGAGGATTCATAAAAGAAATAAAAAATCTATTACAATAAATTAGAATCAAGGGAAACAATTACTAGGATTGTCCCATGACATTGATCTACTGTTAAGATAAGTACAAAGTTAAAAGTAGATTGCTTTATGGATAAATTCTAACATTTAAATAATATTCTTGGATAATAATATGTTCAAAATGGGTGCAATTTCAGGATATCATTGTTCAAAATATTGTGCTAATCCTATCACTTCCTATTTACTATGCCAAAAAACCGAAAAAGGTTGCATAGCCTCTTTATCAATTTGCCACCAGAGTTTATAAAGCGTCGGATACAAAGGTGTTGTTACGGTCTATTTAGTTCTTGTGGGCTTATGGAGAATAAAAGAGCTGGAATTTCCAACTACTATTACGATGGGAAATAAAACAGAGCAAAGACAACTGTGAGAGAGAATAAAAAAAAGGAAAAAGGGGTGCCGAGAGAATAAAAAGAAAAATATTATTCTACAATATAATGATGGTCAAGTCTGTCAATATCTAGAGTTACACTACCTGATAGCTAAAATTATAAAAACAAGAAGTAACATAATCACTAATGATCATTCTAAACAATAGCTACTGCTAAGTCAAAGGAATAATGTTGTGATCTATACTATACTGTAGATAACATTGAACCAAACAACCAGCTTTAAACGGATAACCTAGTAGCGAAGCAGGACTGCACGAAAGCAATGGGAGCCATAGGGTAAGAAGCAGCTGATTGTGATCTCGAGATTCTCGAACCATCAGAACTATGCTGAGCCAAAGCCACCCGTAGCGCCTGAAATAGTCAAGAACCGCAATCAGTCAAAGCCTAATCTGAATGTCAAACGAGAGGACTCCTAATGGCTATCACTTGCCTGCTGGGCTCTAATTCTCCCACGCCGCTCCGATGCTGCCATTTCCAAAGAAGCTTCGAGAGAGGCTTCGAGCTCCTTAACGCGTAAAGACAGAATCTTGGATTTCCGCCTACATATGGAAGCTGGAAGCTCGCAAGGTCTTAGGGCTTCGGGTGGTCTTTTCTCAATAAATTTTGGATAAGGGAGAGATTAAGGAGCAGAAGCTACCAGAGAAGAAGGCGACAGAGAGAGAAATCACAGCCGTCACCACCGCCACAACGGCAAGAGAGGCGGCGGGAATTTTGGCCAATTTACCGTTTCCGACGGTAGCCATGAAAGGAGGCGGCAGCGGGCAGAGAAGTCAAGAGGTGGCAAAACGCTCCAGAATCTATACGACAGCAAATTATCGTACAGTTTTAACTTATTTCCTTACCGTCAGTTTCACCCGTTCACAGTCACTAACAGAACCCAAACGGTAAAATATAAATTCAACCAATTTAACTGCATTTATTTTATTTTTAGTATTTTATTAAATCTGATTGTGTTTATCAATAAGCTTGCACTGTAAAAAAATATATTACACGCACAATATTGTTGCCTTATAAATCTAGCACGAAGGCGTCCGCGCTGCAACATAATGAACTCAGCACCATGGTGCAGATAACTCAACCCCAAGGAGCTATAAGACTGAGAACACAACGCCAAGGCACTGTAAACTCAACGTCACACTGCGGAATTGCTTTTGTAGTTTTCTTTTCTTTTGTGAGTTGTAATTAATTTAAGAGAGTTATTCTAAAAGGTGAGAAGACTGTAGATGTGAGTGTGAAGTGAAGAAGAGAGTGTGGGTGTGAAGATTTAAATATTTTTTCTCATTTTATAGTGAATTTTTTGATGTGATGTAGCTCTATGATTTTTCATGTTATTGAGTTTTTCACGTATATTATGATGCTCTGTTTTCGCTTTTTTTTATTTGTTTACTTCTAACATTAATTAGAATTTATTTGTATGGTCAAGTTTTGGCAAGAGATGAAATAATCCCCTCATGCAAATCTTACGTGAATTGTCTGCCCAACAATTAATTGGCTAATTCAGATAGCCTAGCCCATAAAAACTAGTATGTGGACTGAGATCTTGCTATTGCTTTTACTGACTAGTATAATCATGGGGAATACAAAAGTTGCTTTGGAGAAAGAGTGTGATAGTGAGCTCTGCTAGAGTTTCTTCTAAACCCTAGCTGCCTTGGTCTCCAAGGCTCCTTCCCCGCTTGGGGATCTCTCTCCCCCTTCTCTCTTTCTCAAATCTAGTTCATCTCTATATCCCCTCTATGGCAACTAATTCTCTAGTTGATTTCCCACATCTCACAACTCATGATCACTGTTATCATGATGGTAACCTCCTTGCTTCTTCTCCTTCGACTCCCCTCTCATTAAACTGGAGAGGCTTGCTTATTAACTGAACCCCTCTACAAAAGGGTTTCCCCTCTCTTGCATCTCTCCCTAGAACAATATTGTCCATTTTTCTGAAGATGAGATTTCAGATGGATCTAAAGAATGGGGGTTCTCACTTGTCGGATATGCTATCGGTAAACGTCCATACTACGATGCTTTTTTATCGACTATGCAAAAAACTTGGAAGACAAAAGGCGTGTCGTTGCTTTCTTTGAGCGAGGACTTTTTTCCCTTAAGTTTACAACATCTTATAATTATGAAATGGTATGGACGGGTGGTTCATAGTTTTTCTTGGAAAGCCCTTTAGTTTACAAAAGTAGCACCCCCCCCCCCCCTCCTTATTTAGGCCAAGAAGGGAAGAATTTACATCCATTCCCCTGTGGATTAAAATCGACGATCTCCCTCTTTCTTGTAGGAATCTTGAAGGAATTTCTAAAATTGCTAGTGTCATTGGGTCACCCCTTGCTGTCGACTCCCTCACAACACATAAATCTCGGTTAACATTTGTGAGGGTTTATGCCCAGGTGCAAAATAATGTTGTTTTACCTGATGTAATAAATATTTCTATAGCTGGGAAAAATGTTAACCTACATGTCCAATATGGCTGAAAATTATCTCCCTGCTTTGGTTGTGGTTCCCTAGCACATCCCTCTAACCTCTGTCCGTAACATCCAACAACTTAAACACTAACTATCTCTAGGCCTAAGGGTAAAAGCATGAGTCAAAAACCTCGCAAACATCCGCCGCACGTTATTATCCCTAACCTCAACTTCTCCTTGCTAATCAGCAATTTGATCCTTCAATAGTCTCTTCTCTAACTCTTGTTATCTGTTTAAATTCTTCTGTTGTGGCATCCTCGGATCCAACTACTACTCCTCTTCAGTTTGTAAAGTCTCAAGGTTTAATTGGAAACTTTATATTCCTAATCTTATACACACCCTAGAATTTAATTTGGAAGAATTCTTTCTTTTATCTTTTAATAATGACAACTAAAGCTATCTATTTTCTTTCAATAATTAAATATCAACGAAAACATATCTATTGATTAATATATATATATATATATATATATATATATATATATATATATATATATATATATATACTTCAAAAGGATATATAATAGCTCGGAGTTCCACAATCACAAGATACAGTATATATACTCTTAACTACAAAAGAACAACTAAACAAAATAACAAAAAAACCTTGGAAATCTTATAATTGATCAATCTAACACTCTCGATCTTTTTCCCTGACCTAAAATCATTTATACTACGTCTAATGAGCTAAAAAGCCTAGCAAATCACTAATTCCTAAAATTGAACACAAAACACGGTAAAGAAGCTGTATGAATGATGTTATTTAATCATAACAATGACAGTCAATATGATCATGAATCTATGCAGAAATAATAAATCATTTATAGTAGCAGTAAAATCTATAAAGCAATGGAACAGTATAATACAGAAACCAATAAAATAGTAAAGTATAGAAATAGCGAAATCTGTTAGCCAATAAATTGATAAACTAATATGGATGTCGAATCGATAAAGTAGTCACTATAGCGGTACTATCAACTATTAAATCCATAAGAAAATCATATGAATAAAAAATCTAAAACATCTATAAAGACTGTCTGAATCATATCAAAAGTAAAATCGTATAAGAGTATACACATGATATTCAACTCTTCTATATCAATATCATTTAGCATCTTATATCAAATACTCAGTAATAGGAATTACATGCACAATAATAATAAATCTGTAAATAATTAATTAATCATAGTAATAGTAACAATGAATCAGTAGTAGTATCAGTACCAATAGTGATAATATCAGTATCTATAAATTCGGTGTCAGTTACAGTAAAACAGTACAATAACAGTCACAATAATGATAATCAATAGAACAATAAAATAGTATGGTGACAGCAGTACAGAGACATGTAGTTTAGTAATCATATTAAACAAGTAAGGAATTCTAGCTTGCACGATATTTTTCCAGTAGACAGTAAGTTAGTAATCAGTAATCGTTAGCTCAGTAAACAATATTCACCACTCTTTACCTATAGTCATAATAATAATCTCCTTATAACTCTCAATCAGTGAATCACATAAATCAGTAGAGGATAACACCAAATTATAATATTTAAAGAAAAGCCTGTCGGCCCACAATCCTGTACATATTAGTCAGTCTCCAACCAATATCAGTAAAGTCAGTCTTTACTTGTCCTCACACATATCACAGTATTATAACAATAATAGCAACCGAATATTGCCCAATCCCGATCTCATATTCATTCACAATGTTTATATTACAAGTATGTTTATATAAAAATACTAAATTATTATTTAGTGTAAATTATACAAAATACAATAACTTTTATTTTACTCAATAAAATTATGAAATTAATCAGTCAAAATGTTCATAATAATCAGTAATACAACATATAAAAAGTTATGTAGTAGAAGTTCACTAGATTTGGAAAAAATCCAATAAAATCAATGGAGAAGAAATCTAACTATTGAAATCAACATATTTTCAAACAGGAATATGATAAAAGTCATATAACACAATCTAAGCAATTATCATAAAAAGTGGCAAAACGAACCAACGATCAAAATCTAGATTTTCTCATCCTCTCTCCTCTTTTCCTTATCCCTTTTCTTCTTCCTTCCACGGCAAGCTGACGCTGGTGGAGTGAGAGAGGCAAGTGAGTGGATAAAAAATATATAAAAATACTGTTAATGGCCTAGCATTGCAACACTGTATGCTGAATCCATAATTACTATAGAACAGAGCATTCAATACCGCGACGACAACTTTTGGCACCACTGCGCTCACAAGCTCAGCATAGCAACAGTCACAAGCTCAACGCTGCAGCGCTCCTATTCAAACATAAATTTTGGTTTTTATTTTAAATTTATTCAAAAAATTCATGTTGTTACAATCTACCTACATTAGAAAAATATTATCCTTGATATTTCTCTTATGGATTCGGGCATAAAACCATTACAAAATAAATTCATTCCAAAATAAATTCGTATGACAAATCTAAAAAAAAATCAAAATCAAATCAAAAGCTCGAAGGATTCTCATCAACCCAATAATCACTTTCTCATGCAGTCATGCAGTTCATTCAATCATATTTTATTCACTTATGTAATGAATAGCGCCTAGGTGGCGAGGGTTCGTCGGTGGTGGTTCTCTGTGATTTATGCTTTAGAGGTCACTTGAATCTCTAGCCCAAGATCTCAGCCTCTAAAGGTACCCTTCATGCAAGGAAAGAGAGTGTATTTATAGATTTTGAGAGTTTCATTCTCCATAAATATGAAAAAGACTCATGGTAAATTTAGAGTGCCTTGTCGGATGGCTCATATGGATTCCCTCAAACATGGAGCATTCGTACAACATTTAAGTTTTGTAATTTTGTCGGAATTGAACAATCTTGGGCTCGTTGGATTTGTCTCGTCGAGCCGCTCGATTTGATTATAAGCATGTCATATTTGGATATCATTTAATCATCCAATTAATATTTGTAGTTTCTAAATATGCTTCGGTCCAGGGGTGTAAACAAGTCAACTCAAGCTGACTATCTGCCTAATCGAGCTAAGCTTGTTTAGCACTAATTGAGCTCGAGCTCGCTTTAAGCTCGGATCGACTCGTTAAAAATTTTATAGGCTCGAGCATGACTAAATTGCTCGAGCTCATTTAGAAAGCTCAAGCTTGAGCTTGACTCGATTGTTGAGCTCGATTTCTTAGTTTTAAATTAAAAAAATACAATTTTTTAGAATTTTTTTAATATAGAATTAATTTAAGTTATTAAAATATATTATATAATGCTAAATTAAATTAATTTTTAAATATATTTTAATTTAATCAAGTGGCTCAACGAGCTTTTGAGCCAAGCCAAGCTTGAGCTCGAGCTCACTCAATATACGAGCTCGAGTATAGGCTCTAGCCTCGAGTATAGGCTCCAGCTCGAACTAGTGGCTCCATAAGCTCGACTCACGAACTTGTTAACGAGTCGGCTTGCGAGCCAAGTCGGCTCACTTACACCCCTATTTTGGTCCTTTAATTTGGGTCCATTTAAGCTCGAATTGAACTGATTTTACTGTTGTTGGGTTTATCTCATTGAGATGTTCAATTTGACTATAAGTTTGCTGACAATCAATTTTTATTTTATTTACTTTTTTAGAAAGAAATAGTTAGAAAATCACATTTTGGACGTTAATTTTTTTTCTATGATCCTCATTAAATATATATTAATTTCTGAAACCCTTTTTTGTTACTTTAATGTTAAAATATGAGAACTTTATTTTCTATAACACGAAGCATGTAATATTAATATTTAATACTTACAATATTATATCAGACCAAACAATTATAATGGTTAGTCAAAGCAGCATTGTTTCAGTTAAACCTTTTTTTTATTTTTTTATTTTTAGATTTTGTTTGAAATAGCTTTCCTACTATTTATATTTTATAGCGCAATTATAATTTTTATTTTATCAATGTATTTTTGTTACTTTCAAAAAAATTATATTATGAAGCTATTTATAATTTTAAAAAGTTATATTTTTTATAATAATTTTATAAAGTAGTAAAAAAACTATCCCAAATTTAATCAATATAACATGATAGAGATCATAGCCTCACCCGTAAATTTAAAAGTGTTAGACGTGATATTTTTCTCTATTTTAAAATTTTTAGATCTACCAAATATAACGGCAACAAAAAATGTAAAACAACTACTTCACAATTTTTTTAAAATATTAGTAAGTGGATGTATTAGGATTTAAATAACTTCTTAATAATTTTTTTAATTTTTAATATATTTAATTTTTATTAACTAGAAAATTATGTATTAATATTTTTTAGAATAATAATCCAACATTAAAAAGATTTAAATAAAAAAATTTATGTAAAAAAAAACTTATGTAAAAATATATTTATTTTTCTGCATCAGAATGAATGATAAAGGCTTCGTTTGGGACAATTTTTTTATTGCTTTCTAAAGCAGTTTTTCAATACAAAAATATTTTACAGTTTCATAAAGTAATAAAAAAGTTGTCCCAAACAAAGCCAAATTCTTTAAATTTACACTAAAATTAGTACAATTCATGATATTATGCATAAGCACTAATCTCAATATAAATCCAACAACTCTGAAGACCACTACCACATATATCAAGACAATTAAAAAATTGCATCAATTATGTCAATAATGTGAGCCCCATTTACTAAACTTTGAGTACTTTAACATAACATACTATTTATAAAAATCAATTAAATTTTAGGTTTCATTTGAGGCATCTTTCTTATTGCTTTTTAAAGCAGTTTTATAGAATAAAAATTTCTAGTACAAAAATTTTTTATACTAAAAAATTACTTTATAAAATAGTATGAAAGTTGTCCCAAACAAAATCTCAATCTTTATTTTACATAAGACGTGTTACATCCTAAAAGCATTATATATATATATATATATATATATATATATATAAGGTGTCAATATAAAAAAATTATTAAAATTACATAAAAGTTAATACTAAAAAAATGATAACTTAAGCAACATAAAAAAAAACCTTTTCTTTTTCTTAAAAAGCTTTTTTAAGGTACCCCAACAACCTAAACTTCTCCTTAATCTACTAAAAAAGAAGAAAAAGGTTTGTCTAAGAACTATAATTAAGAGAACATTAAAAGTTAAGCGTGCCTAAAAATGCAATTATAAAATCTTTTGAGAGCTCTTTACGCAAAAGCAATCATAAAAAAATAATAAACAAGCAAACCTAATCCAACACCCAACCAACCAAACCACTTGCCCAATCATGATGAGGTAGGAGCCACAAACCTTTATGCTTTTAATGCCACAAAAAGTTGTTTGATGATAAAAGAAAGCAAAAGAGAGGACAATATTAGTGGAAGATAAAGAGAAACAAAAAAAAAAAGATATATATTAGCATCAGAGAGAAGCTGTTCACATAAGCTTTGATGGATGTGGCCGTTTGGTTAAGATTCCTGTCATTGCTAAAGATCCAACTCTTCTTTGGATGCTTCTTTTGCTGAAATATTCTCCCTCTTCTTGCTCTTAGCTCAGCTTTTTGGAAGAGAGAGAGAGAGAGAGAGAGAGAGAGAGAGAGAGAGAGAGAGATGCCTCTTTTTTGAATAGGGTTGAAGAATTTGCAGCCTTTCGGTGGTGAAAAGGGTTTGGGTAGCTGCTGACTTTGATCTGCACCTAATAAATGTTTAGGGATTGTGCCTCTATGGTTCAACCAAAAGCCACTTTATGATAACTTTTGATATGGGTCAGTGTTTTTAGCTTGGGGCCCCTTGGAGGCTTTTTATTGCTTGTACACTGAATGAGTAATGTTAGTTAACTTGAATATGAATATAAATGTAAAGTTTATTATATTTTGTTGCTTATTTTTTTATAGATTGATGAAGGTTTTGACAATGATTAAAATTGGAGAAAAAATGATATTTGATTTAGTTAAAATAATTCTACTAATGTAAGTCGTATATTATAAATGATGTATTTTTATGTAATTGGATAATGCATTAATATAATACAATAGTCATGGAATATAGAAGGTGGAATTAGAAGGAGCTTTATGACGTTAGAGTTGTCATTTATAGATGAAATGTGATATGAATGATTTTTCTCCTTATAGGAGGGAAATCTGATAATTGAGAAGACAGACATTAGCTGTGGTAGTGACGGCAAGTATCAACGTTATTTATGACTATAAGTGTTGGCGCTGTTGGTGATGATGGACATCGATGAAAGGCGTCAGCTTTAGTGGCAATAATGAGTAATCTAATCATCATCTTCAATCGAATCTAACCCAATCTAATCTCCATACACACCATGGATTCCACAACATCTTTATAATCTACAATAAGCTAGAGAGTGCCTTCCTACATCAACAGATTCTCCCTTTGTCACCATCATATTTGTTTTAAAGCTTGGACTCTATCAGAGTTTGTTTGTGTGGTATACAAAAATTCATAATGTATCACAAAATAAGCAACCTTTGCAACTATCAATTCATCATTAATAGGCATCAAATAAGTGGTGATCTGATCTCCACTTGTAGGTAAACTCTACATCCATATTTGCTATTAAATTCTTTTAAATTGATACCTTATTTTTTTAATAAAAATATTTAATTTTGGTATTTTATTAAAAAAAATTATGAAATATTTGCATAATCTCCAAATAATTAAGTAACACTTATAGCATGTCTGTCATATTATTTGACATTTCCAAACTTATTTTACATGAGAGTTCTTTGGTAGTGAGGGTTTAATCTATTTTAAAACTTATCTTTGTCAATTGGATTTAAAGCAAAAACAAAAAAAAGAGTTATTTTGGCTTGTCATGTGCTTCTGATTTATTGGTGTATGCATATTTACTTATGTCTACGCCAAAAGCCAATTCTCATTTAAGAAAATGTTTAGAGTGTCAGAATATATTAAATCTCATTTCAAGGCCAAAATAGTATTCAAATCTTTTCTAAGATCAATCTAAGATAAAAATTTGACACGCGCGCAACCTAAAAAACATCAATATTTTCTTATTTGTTTAGGTAATTCGATAACAACAAGCAAAGCAAAACCTTTTTTGATAAATATATAATTGAGGTTGATACGTCATCAAAAAATTATCTTGATCGGGCACGAATCTCGAAGCAAAATCAAGTTGGAAGCTTCCGAAATTAATTTTGTGACCATCCGAACTCCGATTTCAGTGAACTTACAGTCAAACTGAACGTCTCGGAAGTACGAACCCAACGACACCAAATTCAACCCAATCCGAGCCCAAATGGGTCCAAATCAAGGGTCTGAAGCGCTGTTGGAAAGTTCAAACCATAATTTGGATTACCAAACGGATTCCAAATGTGACATACTTATAGTCGAATCGAGCGTCTCGACGAGACGAATCCAACGAGCCCAAGATCGCCAAATTCTGACATTATTAAGACCTTCAAATGTCCAGCAAACGGCCTATGATCAAGGGATTCAAGATCGGCCATCCATTCAAACCACTCCCTAACTACCCCTGATCTTCCACCTATTTACGGGCCATGCCACTCACAAAAATCTATAAATAGAGACCCCATTTCTCATGAAAGGGGACACCTATTCCTAAGGAGAAAAAGAGAGAGCTCTTGCCCCTTGCTCCTCCTCGACCACCGCCGGACCACCGCCTTGACGCCGTTGTTCTGCCGGACCACCACCTGAGGCCCTGCACTTCGCCGGACCACCACCTAAGGCCCTGCACTTCGCCGGACCACCACCTGAGGCCCTGCACTTTGCCGGACCACCACCTAAGGCCCTACACTTCGCCGAACCACCACCTGAGGCCCTGCTCTTCGCCAGACCACCACCTGAGGCCCTGCACTTCGCCGGACCACCACCTCAGGCCTTGCACTTCGCCGGACCACCACCTCAGGCCCTGCACTTCGCCGGACCACCACCTCAGGCCCTGCACTTCGCCGGACCACCACTTGAGGCCCTGCTCTTCGTCGGACCACCACCTGAGGCCCTGCTCTTCTCCAGACCACCACCTGACATCCTGAGTTCTGCCGGACCTCCACCTGAGGTCCGAACTTCTACTGAAGCATCACCTGATGTTCAAAGTTATATCGGAACACCAACTAAGGTCCTCCTGACCTCTGACATCAGATTAAGGTCCTTCTGACCTCCAACGCCAGCCGACCACGGTCCTTCTGACCTCCGTCGCCCTACCAGTTCAGGTCCTCCTGACCTCTAACATCAGATTAAGGTCCTTCTGACCTCCAACGCCAGCCGACCACGATCCTTCTGACCTCCGTCGCCCTACCAATTCAGGTCCTCATGACCTCTAACATCAGATCAAGGTCCTTCTGACCTCCAACGCCAGCCGACCACGGTCCTTCCGACCTCCGTCGCCCTACCAATTCAGGTCCTCCTGACCTCTAACATCAGATTAAGGTCCTTCTGACCTCCAACGCCAGCCGACCACGGTCCTTCTGACCTCCGTCGCCCTACCAATTCAGGTCCTCCTGACCTCTAACATCAGATTAAGGTCCTTCTGACCTCCAACGCCAGCCGACCACGGTCCTTCTGACCTCCGTCGCCCTACCAATTCAGGTCCTCATGACCTCTAACATCAAATTAAGGTCCTTCTGACCTCCAACGCCAGCCGACCACGGTCCTTCCGACCTCCGTCGCCCTACCAATTCAGGTCCTCCTGACCTCTAACATCAGATTAAGGTCCTTTTGACCTCCAACGCCAGCCGACCACGGTCCTTCTGACCTCCGTCGCCCTACCAATTCAGGTCCTCCTGACCTCTAACATCAGATTAAGGTCCTTCTGACCTCCAACGCCAGCCGACCACGTTCCTTCCGACCTCCGTCGCCCTACCAATTCAGGTCCTCCTGACCTCTGACATCAGATTAAGGTCCTTCTGACCTCCAACGTCAGCCGACCACGGTCCTTCCGACCTCCGTCGCCCTACCAATTCAGGTCCTCCTGACCTCTTACATCAGATTAAGGTCCTTCTAACCTCCAACGCCAGCCAACCATGGTCCTTCCGACCTCCGTCGCCCTACCAATTCAGGTCCTCCTGACCTCTGACATCAGATTAAGGTCATTCTGATCTCCAACGCCAGCCGACTACGGTCCTTCTGACCTCCGTCGCCCCACCAAATAAGGTCCTTCCGACCTCTGTCATCTGATCACGGTCTTTATGACCAACAACATCAGTCAACTATGATCATTCTGGCCTCCATCACCTGACCAACAAAGGTCCTCCCGACCTCTATCCTCAGACTACGGTCTCCCTGACCTACAACGTCTGTCAACTACGGTCTTTCCGACTTCCATCACCAAACAACGGTCTTTCTGATCCCTGTCTCCTGCCAAGTACGGTCCTTCTGACCTCCGTCGTTTGCCAACTATGGTCAGCCGACCTAGCAAATGTGTATATATTAATTCTCACCATGAAATGCACTCTATATGATGTATATTGGCTATATCAAGCCAAGTCCTTCCTCAAAACGGAGGACCTCGTTTGTAAACAACTGCAAATACTAGTGGATTCATTCAAACTGGGCCAGGCCTCGTGGTTTTTCCCCCTTTCAGGGGTTTCCACGTAAAAACTCTGGTGTCTTATATGAATATTACACCCTCTCTCTTTCATCTGACTGTGTGCTGGATTTTCGTACAATGCTAAGACGCTAAGCTTTATATTTCTCTACAGTCGTGAATACTCCAGGACGCAACAGAGGTCATTAATGGTACTCTTGTTAACACATGAGTTGCTTTTCACTTTAAAGTTCGTGCATTTTTTGTTTGATGATTAACTCACATCTTCTAGCAAATATGAAATAGCTTAGTTAAGTTAGCATAATCTTGAATTGGCTTACCTAGATTGGTTATGTTCATGTTGTTCCCTATCAATTTCAATTTAGAGTTGCATATGTACTCAAATACATTAGCCAGAAGACACATCACTTACTTGGATTGATCTCATGTAACATGATATCATATAGGCGTCAATTTAGGATTTTCATTAAAACATGTAAAGGTGAATGAGGCAACCCTTTACAGAGGTTTACAGATCACCAAGACGATACTAATTTGGATCATGCTTTTCTGGTATAAATATTGGATGATGACGAGTCAATTTATACTTTATGTGATTATTTTAAAAAAATGTCATTTATTAAAACATGAAAAAAAAAAAAGAGGGCTTGAGCTAATTTGGGCATATAAAGGGTTATGTAGGGTTGAGCCTTTGAAATCTTTTTAGGCTCATTTAGACTATTTTAACATTTGAAGATTCACAATAGTAAAGATGTTGCAAGTGAGCCCTGATGAATAATCGAATCATGCTCTCGAAATTTAGTTTTGTCAGTAGCTTGCATAGGATGCAATGGTGGTGAAGCTTTAAATGCACATTTTTAGTACTTATCAAACTTATTAGCCTTAAGTCATGAGATTTTTAAAGGATCGAATTCGTTAAATCATAACCAAACCCACTCTTTCGATAGTCTTAGAAAATGAAAGCTCCATAGATAAAGTTAAGCTAACCAATAAGTAAATATTCAAGTCTTGAGATGTTAATAATTGACCTTAAGTGAACTATCTAAACTTTAAGAGCAGGCTAAAGTTTTTAGATTTCACTGTTCATAAGGAGATTCCATTAGGCTTCTTCAAACATTAATATAGAGTTATCAAATGGCTTTGACACCTCATAAGTTTATAACTCGAATCTCTTAAATGGTTGACGAGCTAGACCTCATGAGTATGATGTTAAATAGGTTAACCTTAATGGGCAAAGCCCAACTCATGACCGAGCCTTAGGACACTCAATACTAATTTGATTTTCAAGCCCAACATCTTTAAAATTTGATTAAAATAAGGTCGAGTTTTTATCAGAAGATTCCATAAAGCTTCCTTAAATGTCAATATAAGTTTATCAAATGTTTTAAATATATCCCTTAAATATTTATATTAATTTCTGTTTCAAAATAATTATATATACTTTACACGTACTGCACTAAATTGATCTTAAGAAAAAAATCTATCGATTTTTTTTTTTGAGAAAATTAGGGGCAAATATGCCCGATTTTCATTAAAGAATAATAAAGATTAAAAAAATTCAAAAGGTTGTAAGAAAAATAAGAAAAACTTACAACCCATGAAAAATGAAAAAGAATAACAAGCCATCCTAGAAAACTAGATAAAACCAACAAAACCCCAAAAACTAAAGCTACTAAAAACAAAAGTAGCCCAATAGTACAAAGAACTAAAAAACCCGAACACCTGAAACAAAAACATAAGCAAATAAAGAACAAGGCCCTCCATAAAGAGAAGCACCAAATCTACCAGCAACATCTTCCAAAGCCAAGAAAGAAGCCCTTCTCAAAGAAGAGCCAACAGCAACTAGCAATCACAACTAGATCCGCAGACTAAATCCACGAGAAATTAAATCACGATCCTTCCATCAAAAATAGAGAATCGCCTCATCCTCAGCAGCAACCAAAAGCCCTTCACAATAAGAGCCAAAAACTACCAGCATCCTCAACAATAGCAATAGTTCAAATCCATGCAAGTTAATCCACAATCTTGCCAGCAAAAATCAAGCCCAAAGTATCTCCTCAACTTGAAAAAAGACAACAAAAAAAATAACCAGAAACAAGCCAGAAAAACGCCAACATAAGCAAAAAACAAGCTACCAAACCGCCCAACAAGAATAAGGCCCTCCGCAAAGAGAAGCTCAAAATCAACCAGCAATTCAATCACAGCCAATAAAGAAGCCCTTCTTAAAGAAGAGCCAATAACAGCCAGCTAGATCCGCAGACTAAATCCACAAGAAATAAACCACGATCCTTCCATCAAAAACAAAGAATCGCCTCATCCTTAGCAGCAGCCAAAAGCCCTTCACAAAAAGAGCCAAAAACAACTAGCAACATCAACGATAGCAACAGTCCAAACCCACACAACTTAATCCACAATCATGCCAGCCAAAACCAAGGCCAAAGAATCTCCTCAACCTGCCAGCCAAAAACCCGCCACAAAGAACTTCCACAAACCAACTAAACAGAAAAGGAAAGAACAAAAAACTAAGCAATACAAACAAATACAGAAACAAAGAAAAACAATTAAAAAATAAGCTATTAATGTCCTTTCAGATTAAGAATCGGTTGACAAAAATAGCAATAAAACCAACCAAACATTATACAAATAAACTAGAAATCCCATTAAAAGATTTTCAAACCGAAATCTTAGCAAAAGTTACCAGACGAATAAGCCCAGAAACAAAATCCAAATTCCTGCAATTACTAGAAAACCTCCTCTCATTTCTTCACGCCATAAAAAAAATATAAAAAATAACAAGTAGTTAAAAAATAATAATATCTGACATTACAAAAAAACATTAAGCTCAGATTTTTTTATTTATTTTTTCATTAGTCGTATTCAGGCATGTCGGCCTGGCTTTTATGCGGTATTTTTTCAACCCACCTGGCTGAAATTACCCATTCGATTGCTTCTTAGACCAAGCAGTCTTATTGGACCATCCACCTTTTGACTATTTCTTACTATGGTCTCCATCAAACATAACAGCTGAAGCAAACTGTTAGATGAAACAATAACTTCAATCTATTGTGAAGCAGACAAGTGCGCCTATGGAAAGCAAACTCATTTATTAATAAAAAGAAAAAAAAATCTCACAGTTCATGACGCTCAGTTACCTCGCTTTCTGATAGATCAGCGTAGTTATAGTAAGATAAATTTATATATACATCACATATAAAATACAAATTTAATCACATAATATACGAAAGTTTCGAATTCAAAGCCTCTTGATTAGAGTCAAAACTTCCAACCAACAAAGTAATGTGAGTAGCATATCTACACCGTCATAAAAATATCTTTTGTGATTTCACTTTCATATGGTTGAGGTAGCGGCGCAAGTGAGCCAAGTCGGCTTGAATTCAATTCATTAAAGTAATCACGATTCGAGCTACGAGTTCGAATTTGAACTTAAATTTAAGATCATATATTATACGAGCTCGAGCTCGAGCTTGAACTTGAGCTCGAACTTGGCCCGGCTCGATTCTTTAGCCTGTTGTTGTCAATCCAATCTTATTAATATTAATTAACATATCAATATTTATATTAGCTTAATAAACTTTTTTTTTGTTCAGATTTAAAATCAGAAATCGAGCTCTCAAACAAGCCAAGTTTGTGCTTTCTTATCGAGCACGAACGAGCATTCTAGTCTAGCCTGAGAATCATAATTTTCATTCGAGCTCAGTATAAATTAAATGAGCTTAGTTCAATTAAACAAAAACTCGACTCGACTCAACTCATTTATATCCTATAAATCGAAGTATGTTTTAATTACATGGGATTTGAGAATTACTTTGACTTTATTTTTACATTATATTTTTTTAAGCATTAAAAAAATAAAAGATGAAAATAAAATAAAATTTATTACACAATTTTCCAATATTTATTTTGAGTCAAATAAGCCAAAAGTATAAAAGGTAGTATTAAAGAGGGAGGGGGAAGTGTGGGGAGAAGAAAAGGCAATGAATGGACGCACATGCAATGTGGTTGGAGTTGGGGCCCTTTTACTTTTTGATTTGATAGGAAAAGGATTGTCTTGTTTTCAATGGCTTAAACTGCCTTCACAGCTTCACTATTAATGCATGGGCCCCCCACTTCTTTTCAAGATAATAATAAACTATGCTTCACGAATCTTAAGGAAAATCAGGCGGAACCAAGACGTATTTTATATGATTATCTACGTATCACTGGTGCATACAAGTTTTCGCCGCTTGTCTCTCTCAAATAAAAAGGTGGGCGGTGCCAGCAGGAAATTAAGGGAAGTCGGACGTATTTAAAGAGCTATGACTCATTTGTTTGTTTGTTAATAGCTTTTTTTAATTATTATAATTATTATTTTTCGCAATTGAGTGATGGTTTGAAGAAAGCGGCTACTTGGAAGGGTATACGTTCAATTGCTTACCTTGAAAATTAGTGAAAGTGAAGTGGTCATGCAAGGAGAGATTATTCTGTATGGAGTCCGAATGCGTTCACGGGAGATCAATTCGGACACG
Source organism: Dendrobium chrysotoxum (assembly GCA_019925795.1). NCBI lineage: Eukaryota > Viridiplantae > Streptophyta > Magnoliopsida > Asparagales > Orchidaceae > Dendrobium > Dendrobium chrysotoxum. The sequence goes on from CM034307.1 coordinate 57,983,052, forward strand.
TCACGTCATTTAATAAAATATATATTGGATGATGTGCCGTGTTCGGATTAACCTCTGGACTCATTCAGACACCGCACGTAATAATTTTTCTCATGTGAGGCGCTCATTTGACACGTGTGTAATCCTATAAGCCAATCAAATGATGCAACATTGGCGGGTGTGACAAGTTTAGAGTAATTGAGAAAATTAGATTGATTAGGTGCCAGCTTGCATAAAGTTTATGGTTGGCTGTGTTTGATTTGGATAAGTAATAGTTGTGGGTGTGAATTGAGTTCAGTAATATAGAAAAGTATTTTCATAATTATAAAAAATGAGTATTTTTTATATTTGGGAGAGTAGTTTCAAATATATTTTATATGCATTTTGTATGTTTAAACATATAGAATTATGACTAATTTATAAAATTTGAAGGACATCTTTACCTTTTATTAGAATATTTGAAATTTACACTAACATAAAATAGTTTAGACTAAGCATATCTTTGATAGGGGTATTATCATAAGAAGGGCCAATGGACCTAACTAGACCAGCGACTATCCGGGCAATTGGTCAAGAGGTAATGATAGTTTGATGAAAGAATGACCAATTGAACAAGCAAATGTATTGAGCTGTTTCATCGCTCATGACAGTATGAATCTAATCGAGTTAATAAATTGAAATTCAAATAATTGGAATTACTTGACTAGCTATATATAAAGAATACAATAAAACTCATTGAAATTTATATTTTCTTTTTGAACTTATTCTAAGAAATAAATTTTATGAACAAAGTCAATATTAACCAAATTTAATTTACATGTGATAAGATTGAATTCATTAATTACACATTCTTATATATAAGTACCTTATGTTAAAGTTTTTTTTTCATTGGAAGTACCTTATTTATTGCGATTGACTTCTCTATATCTAACATGCTTTCATCAACAGAGTTATAGTTCTTCACTATAGCATGTTGAAGGCAATATGCATGACAATGTATTAAGCTCATAACTCCCAACACTCCCCTATTTATGAGATCCTAATTTTCAAAGTTATAATATATAGTTCATTTTTGAATTTACATAGCCAAGTCTTTTTCATTAAGGCTTTGCATGATATAGCTTACTTGTTTCTTTCTACAGCAGCTTTCTCGTAAAAAAATTTCTTAAAAATAGTAGTCAAAAGCTATCTCAAATGAAACTTAAATCTTTCAATATTCTCCTTTCTATATATCCTTGATATTTTCTATTCATAATACCATTATATTTTTCTTGAATATTCTCTTTCCTCATATACTTTAGTACTTATCTTCAACATTACCACACACTTGCATTAGCTCAAAGGGGTACCACAATAGAAATATGTGAGCCTAATAATTTCTCAAATTTTATTTGTGACACTGTCTTTCTATCTTAATTTCTCCATTGCTCTCTATTTTTTTTTCCTTCTCTCTCTCCCTCTTTTTTTTTAAATCTATAATGCCTCTATCCTTCCCTTCCTCCTTATTTATTATATTGCAATTAAATCGTCATTAATTTTAAACAACCTCCTATTTATTGAAGTCAACGAGGAGAAAAATCTAAAATTAATTAGAGTCATAGTTTGGTAAAAAACTAATCCATAATAACTGTAATTAGATACAAACTAAAAACTTTAATAAATAAAAATAATTATGTTAAATATTTATTTATTCATAAAAATTTCTTTTTTTCTTATAAATTTATACTTATTTCATAGATAAAATGTGCTTTGTAAATAATCATTTAGGCTTCATTTGAGATAACTTTTGGCCATAGTTTTTTTTGCTACTATCAAAAAAAATTTATACTAAAAGCTATTTAGAAAGAAGTAGAAAACTATCTCAAATGAAGTCTACAATAATTTTCTTACTACTTTCTAAAACAGCTTTTTAGAGCAAAACTTTTTGAACTAAAAACTTTTATACTAAAATATTGGTTTAGAAAGTAGTAAGAATGATTTCTTAGTGCTTTAAGAAGCAATAAGAAAATGGTCTCAAACAACTTGTAGTCTATTTTATAGTTTTTTCTATTTTTGAAATTTTCACATTATCAGCAATCAGGGTTAGAATTAGGAAGAGCTGAGCCCACCCTAAAATCTTTTTTTCCATAGAAAAATAAATATTTTAACGATTTTCCCCACTTTCAATGCCCACTTTCAATAAATGTAGTTGCCCAAATTCTAAAAAATATTCCTTTTTTTATTTCATACATAAAGTTATGCATTTCACAACCCTATTTTGCCACCCTCCAAAGATAGGTAGGTTCCGCCCTTGTCAGCAATTAACCTTTGGCATTTACGTAATTTTCGGTAACCAACTATATTGTCATTAACCAGCTTGAGCTTGTCCAACAGAATCTATGTTACATTCATGATAAATTTATAAAGCTTTACTTGAGATTTTCAATTTTTCTTAATTTGATAAGTCTTCACTTAATCGGCATTAATCTCGAGGCGACATTTGAATTGAAGACTTTTAATTTAAAATTCAGGATCATCTGAACTCTGATTTCAAAAAATTTATACTTGAACTGAATGTCTTTGATTTAAATTCAAATGAACCCAAATCAATCATTTAAAACAAATTTAAAGACTTTAGAACATTCATTGAAGTACCAAACATTCTTCAAAATATTTGCTTATAATCAAATCAAGCAGCTTATCAAATCAAATAGCTTGAGGAGTTGAACCCAACGAGCCCAAGATTATTCAATTCTGACATCATTAAAGCACTCAAATGTTAGATAAATAATCTATGATTAAATAGGTAAATATGAGCCGTTTAAATAAGTATTTTGCATTCTAGCTAAATTTATCAAAGTGCCCCTCTCAAAAAACCTATAAATAAGGCTCCAATTTTTTACATAAAGAAGGTTTGTGAGCTGAGAGGGTTAAGTAATTATATTACATTTCCTGGCAATCACTATCGAAGGCCACTATCAACAATCACAGCCAGTCTGCCACCAACGCTTTGCTTCCATCTTCTCACTATTATCGTCAGACTAACAATATCTTGTCCTATTATTGGACTTCAATTATTCGCTTGTGGATGATTATCTTTTGTAATCTCTATAATGACAATCAATTGTTTCTCTGACAATTGTGGAGAAGAGCATATTTTGTATCCACGATAATATAATGGTCTATTGTATAGTTTTTTCTATTTTTAAAAATTTCACATAAAAAATTCCGATGTTTATTACAAACTTTATCTATGTGTGTTGAATCTTTATATAAAACTATAATGTTAAAAACTACACTGCCATACATCTTTTAGCACACAATAATTTTTATAAATTTATATAATTTTAGGATATCTCCATGAAGTTGAAAAAAAATGTTTTTGTTTCATACAATTTTTTTCTTGTTTGACTTGTTTTAAAATTTTATTTTACCTTAAAAAATATGCAAATTTTTTATTTGTGCACTTTTCTTTAATTTAATGAGCATATGAATTAATACATGAATGAGAACTCTTAAAATTAAGTACCCTAGTCCCTAGTCATCCATAAATGAATTGCTTTCACAAGATGGAATAGTTAGAGATGAAATATTATTCAACTATTTTACACTCATTTGATGACTTCATATTCTTAGTTTAAAGCTTCTCCAGAGTTGTGGGCTCCATAATTAATTGTCCTTTTTTTTATTTGAAAAGAGGTTTTGTTAATTTCAATAGAAGAAAAAAAGCCTACAAAGGAAGGACAAAAAGAAGCCAAAACAAGGAAAAAACATAGCTAAAAAAATTACAATAAATGATAGATTGCAAAGCAACTTGAAATAAAAAGGAACAATAAAGTCCCGAAGTCTTCCGGACTCAGATATGCCACCTAGTTATCAGGCTTGGACCATCCTTAGAGATAGAGAAGGCAAAAGTCAGAAATCCCAAATACACAAAAGCCACCAAAAACCAAGCAAAGGCCACCAAAAACCGAGCAAAAGGCCACCAAAAACCTAGCAGGGAATCAACCACCTGGAGTGAATTGTTTTGTTCATGAGAATTCTAATTCTAGTTTATGTTTTTGATGATTATAAAAGTTTATTGTTTGTCTAATTTATCTTCTAACATATATCTTTGAGTTTTTATTTCTCTGTGTGTACTAAATCATTTTTCAGGAAATTCAGGAAATTGCGCATCTTTTGATTTGATGACACATGGTATCAGAGATCCAGGTGAATCTATTATAGTCATCCACAATAACATACCCAAATCTTTTTCCTCCTAAACTTAAGGTACTAATAGGTCCAAATAAATCCATATGAAGAATTTCTAGGGGCTTGCTAGTTCTAATTTCCTTGATAGAATTGAATGAGGATCTCACTTATTTTCCTAGTTGACATGCATCACACAAATGATCTTTAGTAAAATCCAATTTGGGTACTCCTCTAACCAGTTGCTTTTGAGTGATTTTCCTAAGATTTTTCATGCTAGCATGACAAAGCCTTCTATACCACAACCATGATTCATCAGATACAGTTTTCAAACACAAGGCAGTAGATGCTTTAACAGAATTAAAATCTAGCATGTAAATATTATTTACCCTGTCACCATTCAAAACAGCAGTTCCATTTAGACTAATAACACAACTTGTAGGTAAAAACTTAATATGATAGCCCTTGTCACATAATTGACTAGCACTAAAACCAAGTGTCTCTCCTTTTGCCCCTACAGCAAGGCAGAGAAGCCTTTACAAATTCTCTTCCACCAGCCCCGGTGCGGCAGAGTACCGTCGTCCTTTTCACCCTCCAAGTGCGGCAGAGAACCGTCGTCCTTTTCACCCTCCAAGTGCGGCAGAGAACCGTCGTCCTTTTCACTCTCTAAGTGTGGCAGAGAACCGGAATCCTTTCGAACAATACTCTTGCAAAAGTCTCCAAGGAACTAGAAAGATGCTTGAAGAACAAGTAAAAGAAATCCTCTCAATTGGATAACCTTGTGAATCTCCTCACAATTTTCTCTTGAAAGATCTCTCAAAACTCACTCTTATGAATTGTTTTGTTCATGAGAATTCTAATTCCAGTTTATATTTTTGATGATTACAAAAGTTTATTATTTGTCTAATTTATCTTCTAACATATATCTTTGAGTTTTTGTTTCTCTGTGTGTACTAAAGCATTTTTCAGGAAATTCACACTCAAGACTGTTGAAGACTTCAAGTTCACTTGTTCACTATAAATGAAGTCTGTAATTTTCTTTTCTTCTTTTTCTTTAGTCTGAGAGAGTGTGATTGTAAGTTGGATAACTGTGCACACACACACAATGGGGGAGTAAAAAGTTTAAATGTTTTTAAACTGATCGTACAGTACGAATTGATTTCGTACAGTACGACATGATTCACTCCAATCAAAAACACCACCAAGGTTGCCAAACAAGCCAAGGCCATCCAAGGGTGCAGGAAACCTACCTCATTATTGTCCGATCCCGCAAATCCGACCAGCCAAGTAGATAACATTCAGTAAACCCATAGCCAATTAGTAGCCACCACCTCAAACCGCCAGTCCAAAGACTCCACACCATCAACAAACATACAAACCATTAAAAGAAAGAAATAACCAAATCAAGAGGAACACTTCTTTTTCGATTTGTGCCGTCCTCGTTTATCACTAACTTTGTTAAAATCATCGTTGATGCGGCCCACATTCAATCCATAGATATCCTAAAAATCATCTTCAGAATCATCATTATCTTCCTTAACACCCCAATTAGCCGATGAATTACACTCACCCAACCAATTAGAATGATCCACATAGGCATCCTTTGATTTTAAACCCAAATGAGCTTTCAAGGCATCATTAGCAACAATAGAGATCGACATGTCTATAAAAGGCATATTATCACTCACCCTCAAGCTATTATTTATCACAGCCGGTTCATTAGATTCCATAAATAACTAACCCGAATTGCATCCCTCAGAAGTTTTAACCATCTGATTAAGATTGCATTGCTCGAGATCCTTCCTAGGAGAAAAAACCAACAATAGGGGTATGCACTCTAACAAGAATAGGAGAGGAAGCAACCTCATCCTGCGCTAAAACCCCAACAGGAGAATTGACAGGGAAACATCCATAACATTTTCTCCCACCGGAGTAGGAGCAACCAGAGGGTTAGGATCGAAATCCACATCGAAAACAAAAGAAGGCAAATGGTTTGGAACAACCATGTTCGCAGGCTTAAACCCATCACCACTAATAATCAAGGGAAGATTAACATCACCAGCACAAACAAGATTAGAGGGCTGGGTATCCATGTTAACTGGTTTAACAAAGGAAGGAATATTGAGATGGGGATGTAAAACACCACATTCCTCTTTTCGATGGCCTAACAAATTGCAATGCACACAATAAGTAGGGAATTCTTCCATTAAAATAGACTGGATGTAACCCAAATTATCTGGACCAACCCAAAATTTATTAAGAAATTATTTGGTAACATCTAACTCCACAAGGACACGAACGACAAACGGATGAGAACCAGAAGAAGTAGCGTGATTGATTTTTAAAGGCCGACCGAACAGGGACCCAAGACCATGGAGTATATGCAGAGAGAAAAGGTGACGCTGCAGATTTGGAAATGAAATCCAAATAGGAATGATAGGTGATTCAATCTCTATATCCAAAGGAAGTGTCCATTTAACTAATTTCATAAAACAGATGCTCACAAAGTTTGAACGGTGAGCAAAAATCCTAACAATAGTCCAAGTCATTAAAAAGCTTAATCGAAATATTCCTGTGGTTGACGATAGTGACCGAACAATCACAATTCAATTTCAAATTGAAAAAAATTTACTAATAGCATCAATGGAAAGCCGATGGCCAGAAAACTTGCCAACCAATGCGAACTCAAATGGAACAGCTAGCACCTGAATTTCCTCTTCCGAAATCCATAAAGCTGGCAACCCACGATGAGTTGAGAATTAGGTCGGGGAAAGACAATGAAACTTGAGAAGAACCAACTAAGGCGGCCTTAAAAGAACGGGAAGAAGTAGATCCTTTCAAAAATCCATGATCTTTTAATTGGTTAACCAACATCAAACCAGAAAAAGAGAGAAACAACTTATGAAATCAAACAAAAAACACAGCACAAGACTAAACACACAAGGAGCAAACTTCACTGAAGAGGAACCAGACGTCGGAGGTCACGAAAGTGGCAGGGAAGGGTCGGCCAGGAGGAAACCCTAGCAGAGCCACCATCGCAAAAAAAAAAAAAAAAAAAAAAAAATTCCCTTTTCATTTACAAGGTACATTTAACTAGGTTAGACTTTTAGCCCAATAAAAATTTATTGTCATGGCATCTTGTTTGTTTTGATTTCTTATAACTATTCTTAGGCTTAAAGGAGAATTGTTTTCTAACTCATCCAAAGTTTGTAGGTCTAAAAGAAATGATACATATAATGATAGCAAATCTAGCCAAAATCTTAAGGCCCTATTATATTGGATCCATCATGAAAAATGGTCTATTTGGTTAAATAAAGGTGACGATATGCAAATCCTTAATTGGATGATCGTTATTGACAATCACACATTGCTATGTTTGAGATTTTCTTATAGATCAAGGTGAAAGTTTGTCAAAAAATTTACGGAGCTAAAAGGATTACATGATGATGTCCATTGGGACAACCAAGGGAAGCCTTATGTGGAGAAGCTATGGGTTGAGAGATTCCTTAGTTTATTCAAAATACTTGTTAAATGACAAGGGTTTCTTATCTCTTAGTATTCACTAATTTTTTATTTAAGAGTAACACATATATGACAAATATTTCATCTACGAGATAAATATGAGTTTTGTTTACATTTGCTCTCACACAGCTCTTATTTTGATTATTTCTCCAAAATATGTTTAACTACATTAGGCCATCATCCACCCACTTTAAACACTTCACTTGTCTCATTCATCTCAATTTTGTAATTATATGTAAATTTTTAACAGTTGCAGAGTTCAATATGAACTTTCTTTTGATACTGCAACTCAAATCAACTAACCTAAACTTGAAATCACTCCAATATCATAGATTGGTACTAAAATAACAGTCAATAATGAAGAAACTCATAATTCTATATCAAATATGATAATCTCATTTCAATATCATCAAATTACATCAAATGAAACCTTATTTTATTATTTTCAAAGAATATGATCTCCAATGATATAATTTAACAAAGGAACATGTATTTGATATGAACATTGTCATAAATGACTCTAATTTTGATAGTGTTGAACCACTATTTTTCCAATAAAAGAATAAAAAAAAAGTCTTAAATCACTAGCCACATTACAATATCATTCTTTCAACCTAAAACTTGCCTTTTGGCAACCAATTGGCTTTCTCTCCAAGAGGCTAACATAGGCTTATTGCATTTAGAAGTTCATTAACTTTTATGTAAAGTTACCCAATAATAATAATAATAAAAGAAATCTATTAAGCTTGTCTTCTAGTAGTAATATGCAAATTTTATTAGGAGATTAATATAAATTATAATTAATAATTAAAATTTATATTATGTAATAAATCTGATAACTTAAACATTTATTATAAATAAATGTGAACCATATATTCTTACTCAAAATTTCAATGAGCTTTTATAACTAAGTAGTACATGCTCTCTTCTATAGGGTTGAAAGTTCATTCCCTTTCAAAAATTAAAGGAAAAAACATTTATAGATAGGTTGGAAGAATTTTTTTGTAAAAGTAATATCTTTTAATGAATGGTTGACACTTATGGTTCTATTGAAAATTTAATTTTTCTGTGGTTATGAGTCTCTATCAATCTCTACATTCCCTGTCCCTCTCTCGGTGTTGCATCGGAGTTTTGTTTTGTTACTTCTTCTGAAGAACATTACCTAAAAGTTTTTCTTGCTTAGACCTTTTAGTAAAATCAGAATTTGTTTGGGAAAGCTTTCTAACATTTTTTTAATTTTCACATAGCAAAAATAGTTTCTTTTTTGCTGTTACTTTTAATAAAATTTCTATTCTGGGGAATTTCTTTTTTCAGTTTCTTTTAAAAATTATTTTTTTTAATAACAATTTATAATTATTTTTATAAAAAGTTGCAGTCGCTTAATCAATATTAATTTTAAAATTATTAAATTTATATTAAGATGAGTAAAATATATAATTTTAATTAATTATTTATATATTAAATTCATCTATAAATAAATTCGACTAATTTAAATTTTATTTTGATCAAATTTTAATGGCTTGATCGATATTATTCCCCAACTATATTTGCAAAAGGCCAGAGGCTTTAATTCCCCTTCAACTGTCTTAAATTAATATAATAATTTTGGCATGTTTAAATTATTGTAAAATAAAATTGATTTATATACAAAATTATGCTTGACAATATTCATCGTAGTTACATTTATTAAGATTTCGGAATAATAATATATTTATACAAGTACAAAATTAAATATATAATGTTCAAAAGAAAATAAATTATTAATTGTTTAATTAAACTTTAATTTAAAATTTATTATGAAATTAATAATTTTGTATGATTTTAATTTTTTTTTGGGCTACTTGATTCGAGCGGATTTCGACTTCCATGATCCCTATGATTTTAAATCAAATTTAAACAAATTTTGTTGAAATCTCTATAAATTATTAGGGGCGTAATGAAGCCGGCTTGGGTGTGACGTGTGTATTGGAGCATGTGCTAAAAGGCGTTAAATAGGATTTCAGAAGGGCCCCACACGTTGAACTGCAGCAGCTAGCTTTGTGTGTGAACTTAGAGAAATTAGTACATGCGGTCACCGAACATCATTCGGAAGCGAATCAGGACACGTCATGTTATCATTTTGCTATATATCACAGCTATGTATTGCTGTTTACCGGATAATGTGGTGCATCCTGATTCTCATCTGGACGATCTGATGACCGCACGTAATAATTTCTGATGAACTTAGATGTTTTTGATCTTAAAAAAAAAAACAATCAAAACTTGATGTTTTTTCTTGATATGTTGTAAGTATGATGATTAAAAAAATAATATAATTATTATATCCCAAAAAAGTTTATAGCTATAGAGTCAGAATTAAATCCTTTATCAATTCACCAACACCTTAATCCTGAGCTGTGTGAACTAAAAAGCACCATGGTATTTTCCAGATATCATCGCTGATGACCACAGATGACGAATGCTATATCATCTTTTCCAGTTTCATGTAAATATATATTCCAGTTGTTGAATTTTTGTAATCCATCTAAGGATACTTAAATTCAATAATCCTATTTTCCTCACTTGTGAGAGAAGGAATGTTTGTTTTTTTTGGGTATCTACAATAATATAGTAGATTTTTATAACTAGGCAAAGTTTTATGATTTTTTTTTCGCTTCTTGGGTTTTTCATGTTAAAGTTAAACATCTTTTGTCTCATCAATTTATCTGTGTGTGTTTGAATATATAAAATGCTAAGATGATTTAATTCTAACTTTATCACTACAAAATTTTTTGGGCAGACAACAATAATGACTACATACATATATGTAGAAATAGAGAAATTGCTTAGTTTACTTGAATTATAAAAAATTGATGCTTTATATTATATTTAGTTTTTTTAATTATTATTTAGTGGTTATTTGATTTGTGTATTGTCGTTTTAATCATGAAAAGATAATTGCCTTGATGGAGGAAAATTATTTAGTATTATCTTTATTAGGGGTGTCAATATTTGACCTGAACCGAAATAGGATCCAGACATGACCCAAAAAGTTCTAGGTTTAGGTCAACTCGTTTGCTAGAGGTGTTAAATTTGGGTTGATCCGGAAACTCAAAATCAACCTGAAATGACTTCGATGGCCCTCTTGCTTGAGTCAGCACCTGGACCCGTACTCGTGCCCGCGCTCGCATCCTCACGCGAACCCACGCCCGTACCACGCCACTCCTGCGCTCACGTCTACACTCGAACCCACATCAGCACCCACGCAAGTTGCGCTCGCCCACCTTTGATTGCCGCCTCACCGCGCTCACCCTCGCGCACTCGCATCCGCCCTCAAACCCGTGCTCGCCCCCTTTGCCCTCACGCCCTCGAACTCGCTTATCTCACCTACTATTTTTCATGTTATCGGGTCGGGTCGAGTCAACCCGGTAACCCAGCAGGTCGGATCCAAGTCTAAATTTTTGACCAGTTTATAAAACTGGGTCGGGTACAGGTCAACTGAATTAAACTCGGGTCAATTCCCGATTCGACTTGAATCAAACCTGAATACACGTTTTGACACCCCTAGTCTTTATAGGGATATTGCTCATGTTATTTTTCAATGCTGCACATCTTTTGTAATACCTTTCATATTTTCTATAGGCCATTATAAATCCTAAGTATGAAACTCATTTATGAATTTTGGTGCACATGTTAGATATATAACTCCATCTTAACAACAATTGATCATTTTTCGAAGATATCACATTTCATCTTATATTACAAATCCTCTTATGCATCACATGTTGCTTCTCTTTAATTTCTTTGGGGAAGTAGATCATCTACATGATTGGCCTAAAATCATAATTTTGAATTAGGTAGTTCACTTCATGAATTACTTCTAAAACACCATTTGGAAAAATTATAGACACTATTATTTTCTATTGCTTATCATCTATAAATTAGATCGCCAAATTGAAGTCGTAAATAGAAGTCCAGGAAATTTACTTAGATGCCTAGTAATCGATCACAAGCCTTGTTGAAACTTAGTTCTTCGTAATGTTAAGGTGGTTGAGATGGTCTTTCTAAATAGGTTGAGGGTTGAAAGAATTGGTTGTTAGCTAGAGCTCTTGAATTTTCTATAATTTAAGAGTTTAGAGTATCTAACATAAGGAGAATTATTGTCAATTTATAGATTTTAAGGGGATTTTGGTTTTTAAATATATTACTAGAGTTTTTCATATTCCTACCAATAATGGATACACCAGATTACAACCTCCCCTAATCAATATGTGATTAAATAATCCAACCCTTCAGCCAACCTAATTGACTTGCATGTGATAGGACCAGGACAATCAACAATAGTGGTCTAGTGTTGGTGTGACACTGGTCACCATCAAAGATGCTTTTGATCAATAAAATTAAGTCTTTATCACACAACGTGGGGTTTGCTCGTAGATGATGATGCCGTCGAATGACTTGGGAGTTGGTTAGAGTTACAGATTTTTTTTATAAATTCTAAAATGCGGAGAAATATTATCTATTTATATATTTTAAGGGGATATTTTGATATTTATCCAATATTATATTAGAATATTTCTTATTATTATCAATAATAAATACACTAGATTGCAACTCCTCCTTTGATCAACATGTGACTAAATAATCCTGCCCTTGGGCTAACCTAGAATAGTACATAATTTGATAAAACTAAAAAAATGAACCAAACTGATTTAATTTTGACTTTTTTAATTTGGCTATGTTAATTTGATTTTTACTTTTATAAAATTAATAAAGTAAAAAATTAAATTATACTAATTTTTAAATATTAAATTAATTATGCCTTTGAGCTCAAAATAAACAAGTCTTAGAAAGATTAAAATGGATATTATGAATTCTACATGCCAAGATTATAAATTTTAATAAATATTATTTGATATATTTTAATACATGTTATTTAAACAAAAAATAATTAAATTAATTATTAAAGCTAATTATAGTTTAATTCATTCAACGCCCATTCTAATTCATCAAACTAAATTTGAATTTATTTTAGCTATGCTTAAAAATAATTTGGCCGGTTTAATTTTTTGAATTTCTATGATCTCAATAAGCTAAGAAATAGATTTAATTAAAAAAAGAGTATATTTTCATTTCTATCCAAAATACTGAAGACCAAAATAATGAGAAACAATGAAAAATCATGAAACACGTGCAGAAAAATATGAATAAAACATGCTCTAATTCTATCAAAAAAGTAATTTTAGCCCTAAAATATAACTTATTTGAATTTGTCAAAAAATACAGCTATTTTAGTCATTTGAAAAACAAGTGGAAGGGCATGAAAAAATTATCAGTCTTATATCACCAAAAAATTATCTTAATCGGGCACGAATCTCGAGGAAAAACTCAAGTTGGAAACTTAAAAAATTAATTCGGAGACCATTTAAACTCCGATTTCAGCAAGCTTATAGTCGAACTGAGCGCCTCGGAAATACGAACCCAACGACATCAAATTCGACTCAATCCGAGCCCAAATGAGTCCAAATCAAGTACCCGAAGCGCTGTTAGAAGCCTCGAACAGCAATTTGAGTTACCAAACGGTCTTCGATTTTGACAAGCTTATAGTCGAATCGAGCGGCTCGACGAGACGAATCCAACGAGCCCAAGATCGTAGAATTCTGACACCATTAAGAGCCTAAAATGCTCAATAAACGGTTCACGATCAAGGGATTCAATATCAGCCGTTCATCCGGATCACTCCTTATTTGCCCCTGATCCCTCATCTATTTACGGGCTATGCCACTCCAGAAAAACTATAAATAGCCCCTCATTTCTCTTAAGGAGGGACCTAAGCCAAGAAGAGAAGAAGAGAAGAGAAGTCTAGGAGGGAATAGCTCCTCCTCGACCACCGCCGGAACACCGTTGGAACACCACCGGGACCCCGCCGGAACATCGACGGAACACCGCTGGGCGCCCGAAGTATGCCGGAGCTCGACCCGACGCCAGAGTAACGCCGTAATTCTGCCCAACTTCCAAGTGACGCTGGAATTCTGTCGGACACCCGAGTGACGTCGGAACTCTGCTTGGCCTTGTAGTCAACTTTCAATAGTCATTGTAATCTGATCTTCCTAAATTTCAAGGAGGAATCAACCTCCTGTATTTCAAACAATACTAGTGGAACTCTTTCAACTGGGCGTGGCCCCGTGGTTTTTTTCCTTTCTAGGGTTTTCTACGTAAAAATCCTGGTGTTACTATTTCAATTCTGTTTGTGTGCTGGATATACGTATAACGCTGAGAGGGAAATTTAAACTCTATCTCCACATATATTTGAGTCCACAACAGTTTGGCGCCGTCTATGGGAACCTTATCCCACAACTTCAAATATTGCTACAATGGTCCACAGGCGCAGCAGTCGCATCATTGGAGCTTCTCGCTCCAACTCCCACCAGTCCAGAAATCAGTCTATAAATCATAGACGCCCGATATCTACCTCTTTCTACACCGGGGGGCAAAATGCACCTGGAGAAGGGACCTCGGGACCCTCCCTAGAAGAGAGAATTCGAAAGATGGAAGAATCTCAAAATGAGATCCTACAACTCCTGCGAGAGACTCGACAACCGACCTAGCACCTCAGGAGGAGGTTCTTCTCCCTCGAGATCCACCACGTGTTGAAGATGTTCAAATCGAACATCTTCAACCCGAGATTCCTCTTCCTCCGCCCAGGAGACGTTCGCAGTCACATCAAGATAATGAACTGGCTGATACAACAAGTTCTACCCATCCTTCGCACATAGGTCGATAGTCTCACCTTCCTCACGACCTCCCTGAGGAGTTAGCCCGACCTCACATTGCTGAGCTCCCTTGCAATGCCCTACGCCATGAACTGCGACGATTGGTCCGAGAGGAGTTCCCTACAGGAGGCATAAGGCAACCTCTTCGTCAGTGGGACTTCCAGGAGTCGTCACCTCTGACGGAAGCCAGTCTTCAACACCCTATTCCGGCTGGCTTTAAGCTGCCAAGCATTGAATCCTACGATGGGACATCCGACCCGTACGAGCACATCGACCATTACAGGACCATCATGCATATTCAGCGAGCCTCAGACGCACTCCTTTGCCAGGTTTTCCCTGCCACTCTTAAAGGACAAGCTCGAACATGGTTCTATTCACTTCCAGCCGGAACGATCCCCACATTTGTCAAATTGGCCAAAGTATTTATCGAACAGTTCATAGCCAACTGAAGAATTGCTAAGGATTCTTCTCACCTTTCCGGGATCCGTCAAAACGAGGGAGAATCGTTAAAAGAGTACTTTCAACGGTTTTCTATCGAGGCTCGACAAATTTCAGGAGTAGACCCAGAATTTCTCAGAGGGGTCTTTCTTAGAGGCCTTCGTCCTGGCCCCTTCTATTCGACACTCATGCATGATATTGTTCATTCATATGCCGATCTAATCCATCGTGTAGAGGCGCAGATATCTGCAGATGAGGCAATAAACGCTCATAAAAAATAGTCAGAGTAACCCATTGGGAAGCGCAAGGGAGCACTTGAGATGGATAATACATCATCACAACGAAAAAAGCAAGGGAAGAGCAATCTACCTCCTAGACCTCTATTGCCACGACGAGAACCTCGACAGGAGAATGAGTACACTCTGCTCAACACATCTCGAGCAAATGTGTTAATGACGATTCAAGATCAGGACAAAGTGAAGTGGCCGCATCCTTTGATGCCGAATACAGAAAACTAAGATCAATACTGCCACTTTCATAGTAGTCGTGGCCACACTACTGAAGCCTGTATGCAACTTAAAGAGGAGATTGAAAGACTCATCCGTCAGGGCTATCTTCGACAGTTTATTGGGAATCTACCTACCCGAGAAGAAGCTCGTCCCACTGGGGGGCAGAATCAACCACAAAGACAACCAGTGAATAACCGGACAACGGTTGGCGAAATTGAAACAATCGCCGGAGGCCCCTTACTATCCGACCAAGTCTTTTTGACTGTGGAAGAAAACCCAACTCCAAAAAAGGCTCGTATCGATCATTCCATCACATTTGATAATTCTGACCTGGAAGGAGTAAAAACCCCCCATCAAGATCTGCTTGTCATTAACGCAGGCATAGGTGACCCGTGTTACAATGTCAAAAGAATTCTTGTGGACAACGGAAGCTCCGTAGATGTCCTGTTCTGCTCTACTTTTCTTAATATGGGTCTCTCAAGAGAAAAACTTCAACCTGCTGCAGGTCCTTTATATGGATTTGATAATCAACCTGTACGAGCAGAAGGTATAATCAATCTCCCAGTAGTACTTGGAGAATTCCCTCGACAAACTACACACTCCATTCAATTTATTATGGTAAAGTCAGAATCGGCTTATAACGCTATCTTCGGGAGGCCGCTCCAGTTAATTTTTGGGATCATCGCCTCCATCCCTCACCTCAAGCTGAAGTTCCCCATCAGAAGTCGGTGTAGTAAGCAGAGATCAGCAAATAGCACAAACCTGCTATCTTAGGCAGGTCAAGCCTCGTCCAACGGTTATCCTGAGCATCGAGGACTTTGATCTACGGAGCGAAGATATCCCTCAGAGAGCTTCTCCTGTAGAAGATCTTACTACTGTATCTATATCTGAAGAGCATCCTTCAAAGACAGTGTGAATTGGATCACTTCTCTTAGATGACGAGAAGAAAAACTTTACAGATTTTCTACGAGAAAATCAGGATATTTTTGCATGGAGTCCAGCAATATGCCCGGAATTGACCCCGAAGTAATCGTTCACTCCCTCAAAGTCAATCAAACGTGCAAATCGATTATCCAAAAGAAACGAAACTTTGCACCAGATCGCCAGCAAGCGATTGAATAAGAAGTGGATAAACTTTTGGAAGCCAAATTTATACGAGAGGTGCACTATCCTACTTGGTTAGTAAATATTGTCATGATTCGAAAGGGGAGTGGAGCTTGGAGAATGTGTATAGATTATACTGATCTAAACAAAGCTTGCTCAAAAGGTAATTTTCCGCTCCCTCACATTGACCAGTTAGTTGATACCACCTCTGGTCATCAGATGTTGAGCTTTATGGATGCCTACTCCGGCTATAATCAAATAAAAATGAATCCTACTGATGAAGAAGTAACAGCTTTTTAAACAGACAAAGGATTGTACTGCTACCGGGTGATGCCCTTCGGGCTCAAAAATGCTGGAGCAACTTATCAGCGCCTCATGAATAAGGTTTTCAAAAGCCTTATTGGACGTACTATGGAGGTGTACGTGGACGATATGTTGGTAAAAAGTCTTGAAAAATCTCAACATATCTCTGACCTGAAATAATGTTTTCACTTATTGAGACATTACAATATGCGACTCAACCCTGCTAAATGTATTTTTGGAGTCACTTCTGAAAAGTTTTTGGGGTTTATGGTAACCCATAGAGGAATCGAAGCTAATCTAGAGAAGATCAAGGCACTAAGAGACATGGTGTCGCCGAAGAACATTAAGGATGTCCAAAGGCTGAATGGGAGAATTGCAGCACTATCTCGTTTCCTGGCACGTTCAGGAGACAAATATCTGCCCTTCTTCAAGATACTTAGAGGCGCTCGTAGCTCTTGATTCCAATGGACAGATGAATGTCAAGAAGCCTTCGAACAATTGCGAAAGTATTTGGCATCCCTGTCACTACTTTCTAAACCAATACCAGGAGAGAGATTGTATTTGTATATGGCTGTATCTGTCCAAGCCATTAGTTCGGTTCTGGTCCGAGAAGAAAATGCTGTACAACGTCCTATCTACTATGTTAGTAAGATTTTATCTGAAATAGAGGGACGTTAACCTTTGGCAGATAAGACAGTATTGGTGTTAGTTTATTCTGCCAGAAAACTACGCCTTTACTTTCAAGCCCATTCGATTGGGGTTTACACGAATCTGCCATTAAAAAGTATTCTGCAGAAGCCAGAAGTATTGGGCAGGCTTGTTAAGTGGTCTGTAGAACTGAGAGAATTTGATATCCACTACTTGCCTAGGCCCGATATTAAATCTCAAGCACTAGCAGATTTCGTAGTTGAATGCACCATTCCGGTATCTGATGTACAACCGAGTGCTTCACCTTCTTCTCCATGCTGGATGTTGTATGTCGATGGAGCTTCAGGAAGTTCCGGGGCTGGGGCTGGAATCTTATTAATCTCTCCACATAAAGTTACCCTTGAGTACGGGCTCCGACTCAAGTTCCTAGTAACCAACAATATAGCCGAATACGAGGCCCTTATTGCTGGATTAAGACTAGTAATTGACTGTGAAGTCCAGAACCTAATAGCCCACACTGATTCCCAACTAGTCGCCTATCAGGTGGAGGGGGAGTTTGATATTCATAATCCTTAACTGGCCCAGTATTGTAGCATTGTGAAGCTACTTTTAGCCCGCATAAGGGAGTATCGTATCGTACATATTCCCCGAGAGCAAAATGCAAGAGCAGATGCTCTTTCAAAACTTACTACATCAACAACAAGGGACATCTATAAGAGAAGATGTATCGAGAAGATCCACTTTCCAAGCATTCAGGGTCCGTGGGTCATACGGTCAATTGACGAGCCAAGAGAGATGTCTTGGATCGAACCCACCTTGTCTTTTCTGAAAGATGGGGTGCTACCTGAAGAACCCATATCTGCAACACGACTTCGGAGACAAGCCACAAATTTTACCATTATTGGCAACGAGTTGTACAAGCGCTCCTTCACTGGGCCGTACCTCAAGTGTCTCCCACCATCAGAAGCTGATTACGCATTTCGAGAAGTTCATTCAGGAGTATGTGGAGAACATTTGGGAGGAAGAGCGTTGGGTTACAAGATTATGAGACAAGGATTCTATTGGCCTACAATAAAATAGGATGCACTTGAGTTTACACAAAAGTGTGAAAACTGTCAACTGCATTCCAACCTCACTCATACACCCGCTCTGGAGCTTGCATCACTTCAAAGTCCCTGGCCTTTTGCCCAATGGAGAATTGATATAATGGGACCTTTTCCTATAGCCACTATACAACAAAAATTCATTATTCTGGCTATAGATTACTTCACAAAATGGGTGGAGGCAGAACCTTTGGCGAATATTACTGAAGCAAATGCCAAGCAATTCTTATGGAAGAACATAATGGCATTCCTGTGAAAGTCGTCACTAATAACGGGACACAGTTCACCGGAAAGATCTTTACATCTTTTTGTAAGGATTTTCATATTCAGCTCGTTCACAAAGCTGTTGCCCATCCTCAAGCTAATGGGCAAATAGAGGTTACAAATCGAACAATCCTGAAAGGGCTGAAGACACGCCTAGGGAAGGCTGGGGGGCAATGGGCCGAAGAACTCCCCAATGTCCTCTAGGCTTATCGGACCACCACCAGAACTCCTATAGGGGAAACCCCATATAACCTTTACTTTGGTATAGAAGCAGTTATACCGGTTGATATCGGAGTTCCTAGCCATAGAGTTCAGACTTTTGACTTCAATAACAACGAGGAGAGGCTTAGAGCAAATTTGGATCTCCTCCCTGAAGTAAGAGATGAAGCCTCACTCAGAACCGATGCATACCACCAAGGATCGCCAGTCACTATAATCGAAGAGTGAAACCTCGCCCTATCACCATTGGGGACTTAGTACTACGAAGCATTGAAGCTGCTGGAAAAGGCCCTCAGCGTAATAAGCTCTCCCCACTCTGGGAGGGTCCTTATTTGGTAGCGGCTATGGTCAAGCCTGGAACCTTCAAACTGAAGGATGCTGGTGGAAAAATGCTTCCCCGAACTTGGAATGTGGGCAGCCTTCGCAAATACTATCAGTAGGAGTTGATACTAATATCTGTCTATGTGTTATATTTATCTTGCATCTTATCTTCTCCTGTAGTCATGTTATGTATCTTTAAAGTTTTTCATACATCTCTTATGTGTTGATTTTGTATCCCTAAATTATTCTAGGGAACTGCTATCTTATATTATGAAGTAATGTAATATTCACTTTGTCGTGATATTGTCTCTTCTCTTCAAACTCTTTTTTTTGTGATTCGAGAAATACACAATCTATATTGTATCTCAATCACTGAATGATCAATCCCAGGGGGATTTGATCCGACCTCTTCCGCACAGGTTAATGTCATCAAGCAAAGGCTTTGACTAACAACCTCGGATAGGTCGAATATCCTAGGAGGATATCTTGGATATCAAAATCATTTGATAATCAATCCCAAGGGGATTTGATCTGACCTTTTCCAGATAGGTTAATGTCACCAAGCAAATGCTTTCACTAATAACCCTGGATAGGTCAAAACCTTTAAAAAAAGGATATCTCATATTTGCTCAAGTCAAAAAGAGCTCACTAAAATACTCTCATCCAAACTGAAGTAAAACTAAGTGAATTTCATTTGCATGTGAGAAAAGAACATCAACAACTTCTTTATATATCACTGAACATCGAGTATACCAAATAGAAACATCAACATCGAGCATACATACAATCACTAGAAAGAAAGCAAAGTGATACAAAACAACATCAAAGACATCCTACAGAATCTCAACATCATCTTCGTCCTCCTCCAAAGCAAAAGCTCGCTGCAACTCACTCTCCAGCTCTTCACCACCAGAGTCTGAAGAAGCATCACCAGAAGCCTGGCTAGGAGTCAAACCCTCGATCTCCGCTCCAGTCTTGCGATGTACTGTACGTACGCCCTTCATAAAGCCCCTGATGAAGCCATCATCTGCGCACTCTGCCTCTAAGGCCTTCACCTCCACATCATAAATATGACTGCGAGCTTTCTGAATGTGGTCTTCAATGATGATCTTGAAAGCATAAGATTTCTTGAACTCTTCAATAACTGCAGACGTTAACTGCTGGGCCTCCTTCTCGGACAGCACACTCTGAAGCCTCTCATTCTCAGCCTCAAAGATTTACTGAGTCTTTTCCTGCTGCTTGATCGTCGCCTGTGCCTCCACCAACTCTATATGCAAACGATCCATCCGTTCATTCTGAGAAGAGGCTGAAGTGATCTTGTTGGCCAACTCTGCTCTACACCCCTCAAGCTGATCCTCCACCACTTTCATCTCCTTCACTTTGCCGTCATATTTCTTCTTGTACTCTCTCTGAAGGTATTTAACCTTCACAAACTCTTTGTTCCAATCATTCAGAGTCTTGGTCATCTCGAGCTTGAAATCAGAATACTGAGATAAGAGTATATCAGAAATATATTCCTTAAGAAATATAAAAAGAGGAAGAAGTAAAGGAGAACTCACCAACTCCTCAGCCTGCCGGCGGCCAATGCACTGATGGTTCAAGACATCTTCTGGAATGTATGACTTGGATGGAGAAACTCGAGGACCTTTGCTAACAACTGTCAAAACCTCATCTGCATTCTTCTTCCTCGGTGCCTGCAAACCTTCCTCACTCCCTGGTCGCTTTGAGTGGCTCTTTTGGGGAACCACTTCTGGAACTCTAGCAGACTTCTTCAACATTTGAGCATGTGACCTCCCTGCTTGAGTAGATAATCCAACCTTGAAATAATACTCTTCATCTATGTATCTACTCAAGTAACGCACCTCGTAGTGTAGAGCGTCTAAATCAGGGAGCTTGAATATCCTCAACAAATCTTCTACTCCAATGTGAAGGGGGATGGGTAACTCTTTCAACTTCCCCCATTTCTGTTGAAGACCCCAATCATTCTGTATATAAAAAAAATTACTGATCCAACCTTTCGAGGGGTCTCGAGTGCGGATATCCAACCACTTGGACCTGAAATAAATGTGTCCCTGCGCGTCGCTAAAGAGACGCCACATCCGAGAAAGGCACTCTGAGAAAAGTACCACTCTACGGTCTCTAAAAAGCACGATCAGGCCCATCACGATCGACATGACTCTGCAAGAAAATTGAGATAAGCACACCCCACAAATAGTCAGAATATCGATTAGTTCAGAAGTAGGAGGAAACCATAGCCCCGCTCGTAAACTAAACTCGTACACCGTCACATATCCCGGGGGAGGGAAGCAGGCACGATCAGATCTGTCCGGTACCTTCATCACCAAATCATTAGGAAAATGAAATTTTTTCCTAAACGAGATGAAAGAGTCCTCAGTGATGGTGGAAATCACATCGTCAGCCTTCGGCGCCTTTTGAATCTTCTTTGAAACTTCAGATCGTTGCACAGGACGATCTTCTGAGGATTTTTAGAGGATGCAGGATCACCCATTTCGCTTCCTTTACTAAAGAGGGGCGCAAATCTAAGTAGGGAAAATCACCTACGAAAGACTGCGGAAAGCCTCCAAAGTAGGAAGAAATTGGGGAAAAACGGGAGGAGGTAGAGAGGAAACCTCTAACTTCTACGCAAAGGGAGGGGCGCCGAGTCGAGCAGGGAAAGTCACATACTCAAAAACGGCGGAAGGCCTCAAAATGCCAAAAGCTAGAAGGAGAAAGGAAGAAGGGGCGAGTTCTTACTAGGCCCTAGGGGGTCTATTTACAGTATTTTTAAGGGGGGGAGGATTCCAAAATGTTATTAAATTCCTTGAATTTTTTCAAATTTTTCGAAATTTTTTAGAATTTTTTCAGAATTTTTTTGGGCCCCACCACTTAAAAAAAAAAAAATTTAAACCGGCCGGCGGTTTCCTAACCACCGGCCAACCGGCGCGGCCAAGCGCGAGGTTAACCGCGCAGGCGGGCCCAGGCGCGAGCCCAGGCGAGTAGCGGGCGGGCGACTGCGCGGGCCCAAGCGGGCCGCGGGCGGGCTGCTGCGCGAGCCCAAGCGGTCGCAGGCGGGCCGCAGATCGAGCCAGGCAGGCCTCAGGTGCGCCGGAGCGCGCGGTTGTGCGCCGCCGGGGGCGGCGGCGGCGGCCGGCTAGTTCGGCCGCCTACACATTTCTAGGCTCCAATTTTTGGCCGGGACAGCCCAAATTGGACGTTTTTGGGGTTCCAGACACGTTTTTCGACGTTCCTGACTCAATTTGACACTTTCGAAGCTCAACGAGGCATTTATGATTGAGTTTCGGCAAAATTATATCTTTTTGGACGTAATTTTTTACGATTCGGCCAATGTAAAATGCCGGAACAAGTATTTTCGGACTTCTGGAGCTTCGACGTCCGAAAATAGGGGGGGGCAACTGATATATCACCAAAGAATTATCTTGATCGGGCACGAATCTCGAGGAAAAACTTAAGTTGGAAACTTCAAAAATTAATTCAGAGACCATTTAAACTCCGATTTCAGCAAGCATATAGTCGAACTGAGCGCCTCGGAAATACGAACCCAACGACACCAAATTCGACTCAATCCGAGCCCAAATGAGTCCAAATCAAGTACCCGAAGCGCTGTTGGAAGCCTCGAATAGCAATTTGAGTTACCAAACGGTCTCCGATTTTGACGAGCTTAGAGTCGAATCGAGCGGCTCGACGAGGCAAATCCAACGAGCCCAAGATCGTAGAATTCTGACACCATTAAGACCTTAAAATGCTCAATAAACGGTTCACGATCAAGGGATTCAATATCAGCCGTTCATCCGGATCACTCCTTATTTGCCCCTGATCCCTCATCTATTTACGGGATATGCCACTCCAGAAAAACTATAAATAGCCCCTCATTTCTCTTAAGGAGGGAGTTAAGCCAAGAAGAGAATAAGAGAAGAAGAAGAGAAGTCTAGAAGGGAATAGCTCCTCCTCGACCACCGCCGAAACACCACCAGGACCCCGCCGGAACATCGATGGAACATTGCTGGGCGCCCGAAGTACGTCGGAGCTCGACCCGACGCCAGAGTAACGTCGTAATTCTGCCCAACTTCTAAGTGACGCCGGAATTCTGCTGGACACCCGAGTGACGTCGGAACTCTGCTCGGCCTTGTAATCAACTTTCAATAGTCATTGTAATCTAATCTTCCTGAATTTCAAGGAGGAATCAGCCTCCTGTATTTCAAACAACGCTAGTGGAACTCTTTCAACTGGGCGTGGCCCCGTGGTTTTTTTCCTTTCCAGGGTTTTCCACGTAAAAATCCTGATGTTACTATTTCAATTCTGTTTGTGTGCTGGATATATGTATAACGCTGAGACAGAAATTTAAACTCTATCGCCGCGTATATTTGAGTCCGCAACCAGTCTAAATGTATGAAAATTTAGAAGAAAAAAAAGAGAGGCAAATGTAGAATTTATTTATTTTTTCCGTTCACTGAAATTATTGAATACTTCTAAAAATCATGTCAAGTTGGCTTAAAACACTTAACTAAAATCCAATATTAAAAAGAATGGCAATAGCAGAACTAAAATGTCAAGCAAAAAATACGAAAGAATTACACCTTTTATTTATAAGAGGAAGAATAAAATTTTCATATTATGCATAATTTTATAAATTATTTTTAAATTTAAGAGGATGAGTTGATAATCTTACAAAATGGCACTTAAGAAATTAGAATTTTCATCAAACATTAGTATGGCTTTAAGACCCTTGAAATATTATTCATTACAACTAATAAATCAGGCTTTCACAACACTTTTTTTAACCTACAACAACGGATTAAACACCTGCGACCGCTGCACATCCGATGTATTTGCGTTCATTGGAAAGGCTTTCACAGCGGTTTAGAAATCGTTGTTGTTGTAGGAAAGCTTTAGCATCACTTTTAACAGGGGTTAAAATCGCTGCTAAAGGGCAGGACTAATTATATATATATATATATATATATATATATATATACAATAAATCAAATTTTTGATTAAATAAATACATAAGCAATGTCAAATAAATACACAAGTAATGCCAAATGGATGCTTCAACATATATAGAGTGAAAAGAATACAAGTAGTTCTCAGTGAAAGAGCGACTGAATGGCGACCGAGGATTCGATTAGAGCAGATGAGAGATGAGTCGAAAAATACCTATGGACCGAGCAACTGAATGGCGACCGAGAATATGTCGGTGATTTCAGCGGGGATTGGCATCGACGGCTGACGAAGGGTTGACGAGGGGGACTGCACACGAAGGGTTTACAACGGCAGGTTCGACGACGACCAAGGATTCGATGTCGACAGTGATTTCATCGGCGTTGGAGGAATCAACGTTGAACAAATGCATGTAGGAAACAGAGGAATCATGCGTAGACGAAGCACGTGTCGAATGGCTCGGTTAGGGCACGAAGAGGGTAAATATCCTGTTTCTAGCATCGGTGAAAACCGCTCCAAATAGTGATCTATAACACCGATTTGCTAATCGCTGCTAATAAAGGCTGCGAAAACCTAATGCTTTTAGTAGTGTATACCTAGGTGCATTCTAGTAATGTTGAGGGTGAGCAATTGCCCTCCTTTGAAATTAATTTTAACTTTTGAAAAATTATAATTTAGGATTTTTACCCACCCTTATTACAGAAAAAATAACCAGTTAAAAAAAATTCAACGCACGGTTTGTCAAGTTCTGTCCGGCTCGCATCTTCTCCCTTCCTCCCTCTCTCTCTCTCTCTTTTAGCTATTTAAGATAAAAGATGGTGTTTATCCCTAGTATATAGGTTTATTACTTTTACATTAACTTCATCAGTTGCTTCTGCTACAATAGAGAGTGTATTATCTACAATAAAATTTGTCAAACATCGATTGCGTAGTAGAATATATGATAAATGGCTTAATATTTGCCTATTATCAAACATTGAGAAAGAAGCATTTGATTTGATTCTCAATAAAATTATAACACAACATTATCAAAAAATACAAAATAGATTTCAAAGTTTATAATCATTGTTCAACTCATCAATCATAATGAAATAGAAAACTTTTCTTCAAATTATTTCTTATATATTTTTTATATTTAATTATTTAAGTATTGAATTTGTTCATCCTTAAAAAATTGGCTGATTCCGCTCCGTCATATATCAACAATTTGTAGTTATAAAATGAAATAAAATTTTAATTTTATACATCATAAATAGGTCATTTATCGCTCATTCAAATATGAAAAAATTAACAATCACTTTTTAAAAAGTTGAAACAATAATTCTTTTTGGAAACTACATTTTCAATCACTGTTTTGACTTTAAATTTAGCATTCATATTCATGAATCTGAAGAAAGACCAAATATAAGCTGTATTTGACATGAACAATTTTGTCTATCCAACCAATGATGAATAAAAATATTAAATTAATGAACAAATTGTATTTCTTGAATCACACGTCTTGCTTCCACATTCCTATGTAAATAAAGAGTTCTTTGAATTAGTGAAAAATCAAAACGATATAAGAGATTTATGTTTCGTTTGGGACAGCTTTTTTATTATTTTTAAAAATAATTTTATACGATAAATTTTTTTTTTGAAACTAGAAATATTTGTATTAGAAACCTGCTTTAGAAAACAGTAAAAAAGCTGTCACAAACGAAATCTTAAATGTAAAATAAATTTTAATATTTTATTTGATGTAAATTACTTTATATTGTATGCTTTGCACATATCCCCTTAATAAATGTATAAGGAATTTATTTTACGCTTTTGGATTGAATGAATAAAAGAGTTAGTGTGCAATTTCACATACAATTTCGTCCTTTTGGAGATGGTGGGCGTCGATGATGTTATCAATTGTGGGTATTAGCCTTTATTAACGATGACATGTATTGATGTTTGTTTTCATATTGGAGTTGACGAAGAGCATAAAGATTAATCTTAACACTAGACTTTGTCATATTGGCGATGATGCACATTGATTTTATTGGAGACGATGGCTGTAGACCTTAGTTGTTGATGGTGGATGTTAGATGTTGATAGGCATAACTCTGAATTTTCCTTTGAAATCCTTCTTGGCGTCGCAACCTAGCCTCCTTAAATGCATAGAACATCTTATTTATAGATTTTTGAAGGGGGATATTCTAATCAATCGAATGAAATTTTAGAACTCTCTATTAGATGGTCCGAATTAACCCCCTTACTCATATATTATCATCTAATCATATTTTTATTTTTATGATAACAAAATTGAGACACTCGTTTCGACTCTATACAAGTAAAAAAATAAAAGTCTTTCGGCACCCTCAAATGATCTCATGAAATTTTCTACCATACTTTCAAGTGCTTGAGTTATATACAGTTGGAGTCAAATTAATTCATTATTAAATCAATGAATTTGTCATATCAAAATGTTAATTTCTAAAATAAATTTGTTGAGAATAAAGTTCAGATGATCCTATAAATTTTGAATGGACTATTTTGATATCTGGAAACCACATCATAACTCATTTCAAGGAAACCACATCATAACTCATATGCAGTTAAGACAGATTTTCTCAAGAAGCATCAATAAAGAGAAAATTTTTTTATCTTCAATCACTTATTTAAAGTTTTAGGTTTTGTTTTGGACGACTTTCTTACTGATTCTTAGCTTTCGTTTGGGATGACATTCTTATTGCTTTCTAAAGCAGCATTTTAGTACAAAAATTTTTAATTCAAGAAATTTTTGCATTAAAAATTTACTTTAAGAAGCACTAAAAAAGCCGTCCCAAACGAAGCCTTAATGTAATTTTTTAGTGTAAAAATTAAAATGTTTGTACTATCAAACTACTTTAGGAAGCAGTAAGAAAGTCATCCCAAACGAAACCTTAATCCCCCTCAATGATTCATAACCTATGCTTTTTGATAAGCAAAATACTCACTCAACTATGTTTGTCAGATCGATAGTTTAACCATTCTAAAAAAAAAATTTCATGCCACACATTTACCGTCGCACTATACAATAATATAATTACATGCTGCTGTGGGCCACCAAATCCTATTACTCTCAAAGATTATTTAATGTGCAAAGCTAATAGGCATTGTGGTCACTGCTCTTAGGCGATCTTTAAGCGCAAAAGAAAAGCTAGAAACAGACAATCTCCCAAATATCAAGAAGGAGAAAAAGATTTTGTACGCTGTTTCTTTGTATTGTGCCACAACTTTTTCTGATTGACAATCCTTCAATCTTCTTGGCCTAACTAAAGACTAAAGAGGACAGATGATTTGTTAAAGTGTCTTATTTCCTGCTTAAATAATGCCTTAAAAGGGGCGAAGCGCGTGCAATGCAGGTGCACCCTTTTTGCCAGACAAAAAGCCTATGGGAGGCATTGATAGGCGATCACATTTTTTGAAAAATTACATGTTGAGATCACTCCTTATCAGGGTGGCCTAAAAACCGGATCCAGATGAGTACCGGGCTTCATTTGAGATGATTTTTTTAATACTTCTTAAAGCAGCTTTTTAGCATAAAAAATATAATTTTTATACTAAAAAATTGCTTTAAGAAGTAGTGAAAAATCTGTCCCAAACGAAGCCTTAGGAAATTCGTACCAAACGAAGCCTTCGGTTTTGTTTAGAACATCTTTCTTGTTATTTACAAAAGCAATTTTTTAGTATAATTTTTTTTAATTAAAAATTTTTGTGCTAGAAAACTACTTGAGAAAACAATAAAAAAATTACCCCAAACGAAATCTTAATTAGTTAAGCTAGCTAGTTTGTACTGAAGCTTACAAGTTGGGCGCACTCCCAATTCCCTCTGAGGTGTATGTTTTTGTTAAAAAAAATTTTTAAAAATATTTCCTTTCTTTTTTATTTTTTATCTTTTTAATCCTGTTAATTACTAAAAACAATTAAAAACTATGAACAAATTTTGAAATAAATTTAACTATTAAAAAAATGAAAAAAAAAATCTTAAGAAAATTCCTCTCCCCAACTATAAATATCTTCTTGGAGGTGAGAGAAAAATCATTAATTTTCTTCTTAGGCTCTTATTCTACTTTGTAGAAAGTCATGATATCATCCTATTATGTATAATTATGAGTGACAAACATTACTATTGCGGTGCATTTAGGCACCAATATTCTTCTCTAAATAGAGGTCGGTTTTCTTGGTTTGTAAAATTTTAGCCAAATTGGAGGGATTTTTCATCTCATTTTTAGGCTCTAATTTTTTAGCCAAATTTGCTTTGCACCTAATTTTTTCATTATACACAAATTTTTTATTTATTGATTTTTTCTCTTCCATTCATGCATACATGGATAGAGTTTTTATGTATATGATCATTCTCATGAGAGATTATTATGTGCGGAGTTCGGACACAGAGAACCATTCGATTTTGTGATTGCGAACAGTAAAAACGCAGAGGTGAACAATAACTACGCTTTTGCTGCTCACAGTCACAAAATCGAACGATTCTCTATATTCGGTGCACATAATAATCTCTGCATTCTCATATACATACCAAGAAAATTTAGGATACAATATTCTTTTTTATGAGTTTGGGATAATTTTTTCATTTTTTGATGTATTGAAGCAGAAGTTATGATATTCATATCTTGACTAACTTTTGTGATCAAATAAATTGCTAAAATAATTAAATATTTTGTAGATGTTGAAGACATTATGAGCTATGATCTTCATGAAATATTTTATGTTAAAATATTTTCATTTTGTTGATCAAATTTTATTTCTAGCATTCACAAAGCTGCATTTGATATCCATCCACTCTCAACAGGCGCACAATAAAATTTATCTAATTTTAAATCTAAATGCAAAATATTTACTGCTTCCATTTACATAAATTGTTTTTTTATATTATTATTTCAAGGGAAATATTTTTCCAAGGTAGTAGATAAGATGATTCGTGTCCTCTCGCCATTCGTCCGCCTCAACTAAACGTTGCCACAAAATGGGTCCCATCAATTTTATGAGCACCACCTTCATGACAACAATGTGCCACATAAATGTAAGCAGGTTCATGAACATCATTTCTGAAAAAAATATTCAGGTAATGTTTCTCATTGAATAGTTGGAGGGATAGAAATAATGAAGAAATAAAACAAGTGGATGTCTCATCATATTTTTTTTTTTCTCATTTTCTCACTCCTTATATTTATAAAAAAAATAATATATATATATATATATATATATATAATTTTATTTAACACTTATTAATTATTATTATAAATCTGTTTATAAAAGTTTTGTTTATATATATTTTTCTTTTTTATTGAATTTTAGAGATCTTTATAATGAATTTTTTTATAACTAAATGTGCTAAAAAATAATTATTGTCCACCCTTTTAGAAAAAAAATTATAATAGGCATAACTTTAAAAAATTATTTTTCTTTAATAATTCTATTATTACTATTAATCATATAACTTAGGACAATATAAAAATCTATACTCTTTATAAAGATTTATATTTACGAGTTCTTAATTAGATGAATGAATAAATAAATTCTTCAAATAAAATTATAGGGAATTTTTATCTTTTTAGTTGGCTCTCAAATAATTATCTTAAAAATATAATAATACGTTAGCGAAATATATCGCTCACTAATTCATATAAAGATGTTATGATCGGCTGAAGTTAAAATAAATAAAAATTTAGAGAAAAGTATTCAAAATCCTCTCTAATCTTGCAAGCCTATACTTCTCATCTTTGATGGAGATTTATACCTACTACAAATCCCTATTTTGGTAGAAACTCAAGGAGAAATTACACACTATGCATGATATAAGTTCTTTTCATTTCCTTAAAAAATGAAAAGAAAAAATAGAAGGGGCATTTCAACTATTTGCAAAATATAATAAAAAAAATAAACTAGTTCAAATCAGGTTCCTTCAGCTCTATCATGAAAATCAGAATTCTGATTCTCCTAAAGAACTGGGGAACAAATTCAATCCGAATCCCAAACAATCACAAAATGACAGATGCATCCTCAAAGTTCTCAAATTCCTACGAAATTATCTTATGGGAATCATAAACTAGCTTTAGTGTAATTTACAGAGAGTCATACAAAATGTTAAAGTTCATTCGGAATCCAATAACTCTTAAAAAAATTAGACATCTTGTCCTTTTATTCTCAGCCATCACATCCCTTAATTTAAATCATTAAGGGAATAAAAGTATTGAACAAAATTACGTATACACCAAAGAGTATTAAAAACAAATTAATATTTTCATATTTCAATAACAGTAGAACTATATTTGGCTTCAAAATCACCATTTGTAATCTCAAAAGGGCTCCTGAGATTCTCCTTAACCGTCATCCTCTTCCTATATTTACAAATCTATCCAGGAACGAAGATCCTTTTTGCAAATTTGTTGTTCAACGGTCGCCAACGGCTAATTTCACAGACGCCGGCAAGTAACTTTTATGCAACTGCACTCCACTCTTCACCGACGATAGGCGCACGATCACTCCTTCGTCAACCTTCGGATTACCTTTTAACTGCTCGACTGCAGGTGCGAGAACTCGGTCAGTCCATTCGTCGAACAGGTTGGATGCATCACCTCCCAACCAGACCCCGCCGGTCATTTGATCGAGCGCATCGTCATCAATTGCGATCGACCATCCTTCCCCCATGATTTGTGTAAATTTCGCTGATACTGAATCCGAAACTTTGGTTCGAAGCGGCGTGAAGTCCATGGGTTTGAACACTATGGTGGAGTCGATCAATTCGATTAGCTCTGATGTCCATGATGACGTAAGTATCGGTGTCGCTAAGCTCTGCATCACAAGACGGCCATGTCCATGCTCTTGCCCGTGCTCCACTGTGAGATCACTAGAGTTCAAGGAGCCCTCGCAGGCTTCCTCATTGCCGGCGCCGGCACTGGCGGCCAGATTCAAGTCTAGTGATAAAGAATCCTTCCTCGGCTTAGTGAGCCTTTCATCATTGAAGAGCCACTGACTGCGACGCTTGTTGGTCTTCTCTTCAAGCTGCAACTCCAGCTGACGACCTGAGGTGGCCAGCTTGGTGATCTTCTCTTCCGATCGCCGGAGCTCCTCATTTGAATTCCCAAGCTCTTCCGGCAACCATCCAGCGGTGAGTATAAAGATTGCGTTCCCCAACCCGACTTCTCTACCACGGGAATCCACAAGCCGGCCCCTTTCCATCGCCCGCCTGATCGTTCCCCGAAGCGCGGAATCTGTTTGATCAAAGTCCTCAAAGAAGATAGTAGAGAACGGATTAACACGAAGGGCCTCTGCCACTCTATCAATAGAAGTCCGCCCACGGAAACTGACGTTGTACTCTTCAGGCTCGTCTCCGGCGGCCGCCTCCGGCAATCCCAGCCGGATGATGAGCGGTGTGGCGCCGAACACTAAGTCAGATAAAGCAACTGCCATTTTGTGCTTCCCAACCCGATCTGGACCGGCGAAGAGGAGCCAGGTGTCGGCTTTTTGGCTGCCGTTACGCCTCTTGCCGATACCGGAGTTGGATTGTATCACCGCGGCGGCAGCGGCGGAGGCCGCCTCTGCTTGCCAGCTAACTTTATCTAATAAGCCGTTGACAAGCCTTTTAATAGAGGTCGCGTCACCAGTGAATTTAGTTGCAGCAGGCTTTTGAACAGGGCCGAGGGCGAGGTCGGTCTTGATTACTGTTGCAGCGGGGCTTGGCGGCCTTTCCGGCGTGGTATGGACGGTTGTTGTTTGAAGGGTGAGTTTGAGTTGGGTCGGGTTGATTAGGATGGGCTTCGTTGATGGAAAACCAGTAATTGGAGGTTTGGATGCAACCGGCAAGGAGTTGCGGTGGAGTCGGAAGCAGTTATCGCGCCATTTTTTCATCAGCTCTTGTTCCTGGTTCTGATTAGCATTGGGGTTCATGTTATTAAAAGGCTGAAATTTGAAATTTTGTTCGTTGGAAACTGTTTTTAACTTAAATGTTCAGAGTTCAAACCTGGAGATTAGGGGATGGCGTGGTTGCAATCTGAAGCCAGCGAGGCAGAGATTTCCGTGCATTCGGTGTGCCTTCGGCAGATTTCTCGGATTCATCCTCTCCAAGTTTAGCTACCTCGCGCTCGTAGCTTTCCTTGCAGAGATTGCATAGGGAATTCTTACAGAAGGCGTCGAGGCTCTCCGATGGCTTTCTCAGCGTCATTCCGGAGACACCCAACGCGGGAAAACCCCTAGGCGTGCCGAAAGATTCAATTTTGCTGCTTAGTATCACATTACTTCCAACCCTGAAACGATTCAAACCCCGCAAATTCTTCAATTTTCCATTGCTCACATAATACTCGAGAAAGAGAAGCAAAGCTATGCAATGAAACAAACCTCGGGGCCAAGCCAGGGAGAGGCGCTGATCTTGGGGCGATGGGTACTGCCTGCAGATCCCAATCACTCTCCATCGTTGGGAAATAAACTTGGCATCGGAGGTAAGTTGCGCACGTCGCCGTGCCAACTAATGACAATCTGCCGCCAAATCTGACGAGGAGTCCGCTTATTTCGGCCACGGCCGAGCGGCCGACATCGGTCATGCTCTGCTGTTGACTCGCGCCTTCAACCAACCATTTGAGGTCTCCTAGATCGAGAACAATCCCAGTGCTAGCTCCTCCAGCGGCAAGCCGCGAGTCGATCATCAGATTCAGTTCCCTGATCTTGGAAGGAATTTCAGTTCGATCCGATGAGGAAAAAACGAACTCCTTCTCAGTGGAGATGACAGCGACGGACCGAAACCCAACCGGACCATCCCCTGTAACAATCTTTCCGATCACTTCTCTCATCACAGCGCCGGGGTCGGCGTCACCGACGAGGATCGGGTTGCGCTTCTTGGTGCGCGTGAGTATGTCGAAGACCTTCGCGACGTCGCCGCCGCCACCGCCGTTGGGGGTCGCAGAGGCGATCGCGGCGGGGGGAGCGGCGGCACCGATTAGGCGGGGGCTGAGGTAAAGGTTGCGAGCAGGGGAAGGGGAAGGAGAAGGGGAAGGGGAGGAGGAAAGGGAGTTTTCAATGGAGGCTTTGACGGCTGGGGAGGAGAAGGAGGCCTCGCGCATGACACGGCTTACGGAGGGGTCGTCGAGGATTGAAAGGAGGAGGTGTTCGAGCTCGACCTTGACGGCGAGGAGCGGTTGCTGCTGGGATTCGGGGCAGCCGCGGCGCTGGTGTGCTTGGGCGCGTTTGAGGGCGGCCATAAGAGCGTTAGAGATTGGCGGCGGCGGGGGAGTTGGGGAATCATCCGGCGAGGGGGTGGCTACGGTGGAGGCGGAGGGGAGGCGGTCGAGGGCGACGGAGAAGCAGAGCTCGAGGGCACGGCACTGAAGGGGATGCGAAGAAGAGGGATTTGGATGAGAGCGGATGCACGCTTGCCGGAGATGGCCAGAGGGGGAGGAAAGGAGGGCAGCGGCGACATGAAGGGGCGTCGTCTGCCCGTGGCGCCGGCGAGCGGCTTCGGCGATTGCTCGATTGAGAACCGCCGAGGCCTCCGGCGTCAGTGTCTGCTGAATTGTGCTCAGCCCTGCTCTCATGTCTTTCTGCCCCCAAGATTCGATTTGTATTCGAGCTCGCCGGGAAACAAGACGGCTTTCTCTCTCCTCCTGCAGATCTCTAAAGGATATTTAAATTTTAAGCTCTCTCTGTCTTTCTTCTGTGACCCCTCCGTGGGCTGTTCTCAGCTATGCTGTACAACTTGATCTGTTCTTTCTCATCATCTGTTTTAATTGAGTATATGAAGCTTAAGAGAGAAACAGAGAAAGAGAGAGAACCTGAGAGAGAGAGAGAGAGAGAGATGGGAGATGGCTGCTACGCGTTAAGCGTAAATGTTAGGGTTTAGAGAAGGTGTGGTGTCTTGGTATGCCGTGAGTATGCGGATAGAGATTAAAGACCACCTTTTGTCCATCAAACTAATAAATTAAACAAAGGGAAAGAGACAAAAAAAGAGAGGGAGGAGAGAGAACAAAAAAGGTGATTAGAGAGAAGCAATGGTGATTAGTTTGTGCTAATCATAATTAAGAGAAAAGGTCATGATTTTTTTATATTTTGGGTACAGAAAAGGGGGGATGGGGGAATAGAATATTGTGAAGAGATGGAGTTGAATCATATCTCCTTAACTTTCAATGCAGAAAGGAAAGGAGTTAGCTCATGAATCACCCGTCTCTTTCACCTTTTTTATTAGCTTTGGTTCTAATTTTAATCTTAAGATGTGGTTTGTCAGCTGCTATTTTGTTATTCAATTAATCTTACTTAGCTTAGGATTTGGTTTTATTATTAAATATTTTACAAACAAAATATTAATTATTATTTTTGGCTTAGTTAATTATTACACACAAGATTGTTAGGAACACAAATGACAAATTATTAAAGCTTACTAAAGATAAATTTTTTTATGATTTTAAGATTAATTTTCCCATACTGTGAGTTTGCAAATTCTATTAGAAAAAAAAATTGTTTCATGTTATCATCATATAAATTCTATTTGAATGTATTTGAAAATTATTGAATTTGTTTGAGATTGACGGTGTAAATTCTTCAAATATAATAATAATCTTATTGTAAATCTAATAATCTATAAGTCCTTCATAATATAATTTATTTAGAGATATATTTTTATCCATTTTGTTATATTATTCATAATTGAGAGATGATTTTTAATTGAGAATAAGTCGTTTTAACACTTAACAAATCTTCCAAAGAAGTTTGAGTGTGAGATCCGAGGATATTGCCAAATTATGTAAACTTGCTTGCCTAAAGAGCAGTTGAGAATGCATGTCAAGAGTTTAGGAGTAAGAGTTCGAAAGTATGTCGCCTTAATAACTCTATGTCTATGATGAGGTGGAGAAAGGGTTGCAAAAGGAATGAGTGTTCGATAAGCTACTCGTGGCTCAGCTCGATTCTAGCTCGTTCGTGCTCATTTGATTAAGTAATCAAATAAATTTGAATATTTTTTTAAATACTCGATGATTAAATAATTAAACAAATATGTATTCGGCTCATTTATGTTCATGAACAATATCATTTGAGGCTCAATAAGAAGCTCGTTAAGAAGTTCGATTATTGTGCGATACGGAGCTCGTGAGAAATCTTAATTAATGTTTGATATAAATATTGATTAAGTCTCATTAAGTTTCATTATCGATTGAGTTTGTTCATGATCAAAGTACACTTTCTCATTTTTGATAGACTATTTGATTTCAATGTTTGTTAAGGAGCTTGTTCATTAAAAATATGATTTATGAGCTTGACAAGCTACTCATTTATGAGCTAGAGAAACCTCGATAAGCTTGCTCGTTTATGGGTTCAACAAAGCTTGATAGATATGTTCATTAACGGGTTTGATATAAGTGCTCGTTAGTTGTCTCAATAAGGTTCATTTGTTAAGCTAATGAACATCTAGATAATACTCATTCATTAATAGCTCGATAAGGTCCGTTCATTAATGGATTAATAATGCTCGTTCATTAATTTAAACAAGTCGCTCATTTAAAACTCGATAAGCATGAAATAAACCGAACATTAACATATGTCATTTTAAATGAACCAAACATGAACACAAACGAAAAAGTTTGAATTGAGCTCGAACCGAGCTTGAACAAGCTATTAATAAATGAGCTCAAACATAAACAAGCTTCTGTTTGGCTCGGCTCATAGACTTTTTGTATTATTTTATGATTATTTTTCTATAGTTTTTGAAACTTTAGAAGTCAATAGATATAATGGAATTTATATAAATTTATATTTAAATCCTAACATTTTTATTATTTATAATAATACTAGCTATTATACTATTTTTCTTATATCTTATAAATATTTATCCTGAAGCTTTTGAAAATCATTTCCAAAGCATTTTTTTAATTCCCATGGCCATAAGTTGAGATTTTAAAAAAAGATAAAGTCAAATATCAAGGGGCTTAGGCTTCGTTTGGGACGGCTTTCTTACTGCTTCTTAAAATAGCTTTTTTATGAAAAAAATTTAATTTTTATACTACAAAGCTAATTAAAGGAGTAAGAAAGCCGTCCCAAATGAAACCTCAATCAATTTTGTGATACCGCTAGTTAAGAAAATGATTTATGTGATTTTACTTTTCATGCAATTTCTCATATCCAATTAAGACATGATTTACAAAAATTATGATATATCAATATTTTAGCAACTTTAACTGTATACATTTTAGTATGTTATTGTCTTATCTATTATGCACATAATAGCATGATCATATTGAATTTGTATCATGTATTTTAAATGATACTATAATTTTGGCATCTTAGCGAGCTTATAAATATTAATATAAATTATTCTGCTATCATAAGAGCACAATATTAATGTTATGAGTTTTGCCTGTAAATATATTTGTGATTTATGTATGTTGAATAGAGTACACCTATTGATACTATAAATTCTATTATTTTTGTCATAAATGTCAATTCTTATGCACTTATGTGACATTAAATAACATGTTTATATTTAGTGAAAGTATTGATGGTTATGCATCTACAAGTTATTAAATATCTAGATATGAAAACTAGTTTGATAGATAAATTTGTTATTGATTACATACATTCTTACATATAGGCATAATGGTTTGAGTAACATGTGCATTTGCAAAAAGGTATAAGGATATGAGAGAAAATTGATGTGAAATTTTTCGGAATGTTTTTTATTTTGATTATTATAATGGGATACAGTAGTTATCACTACTAATAAATCAAACTTTCGCATCACTTTTTTTTGACCTACTGCAATAATTAAAAAACTGCTAAATTCATTGCAACGGTTTAGAAGGCATTGCAAATCCGCTGTATTTGCAAGCGTTGCAAACGACTTTCCCAATGCTCTTTGAACCATTGTGTTATTATCAATTTTTTGCATCAGTAGCTTTAGCACCGGTTCTAACAACTACAATTACGAAATAATAGTGGTTAAAACTGATGCTAAAGGGTAGAATAGGTGAAAAAATATAATGCAAAAAATTGAATTTTGTGATTAAATTGCAAAAATCAATAAGATACTATACAAATATAAATTGAGTGAATATTAACGGCATGTAAATCTTATGTCCAATGTGTCCAAGAGATAATACAACAGTTGTCAAAAACTAAAAGATGGGAAAATAAACAAAAGTCCCTAAATAAGAGTACAAAATTGACTAAGGAAGAAGCAAATTAAACTTTACTCAGTTTGCAAACAAATATCCCACACGAGAATTCAAGAAATGATAATAATCCAATGCACTGATTGTCTGAGCAGAGACACAGAGGCCATCCAAGCTAACACTGAGATGAACAAAACCAATCATCATTCTCCAATAAAAACACCAAAAATCCACAAGAACCAACGTACAAAAATCAAACATAAATGTTTGCATCAATTAGTAATAACGAAATTAGAAATGATATAGTCATCAATTGTATCTAACAAAGAGATAATCAATATAAATGATTTAGACATACACCATGTTAATATCTTCAGGCCAACTTTAAAAATCAACATTCTTTATTCATTCCTTAATTTGTGCAAGCTTTTTTTTTTCAATAAATCAGATTATGATCTTATCCAACTTAGTAACTGTCACATATATATTTCCACTAAAGCTCATTGTTATCATAAAAAAAAAGATTTCAAAACAAAATAACTAAAGAACATATGTAGAAACCCCATGTCACCCAAAAATGAAGATAACAATTAACACTGAACAAAAAAGTAAAAAAATCACCACATGTGCTCAAGAAAAATTAAAATGCACTAGATCGACAAAGGCTTCAAGCAAAGTAAGGACACAAGGTTATGGTGTTACTTCTACGTTTCGAACAATTTTTTTGCAACCCTTTCTTGTGATACACTATGAATTTTTTTTAAAATCTATAGGTGTTATGTGATAGAGAAAGGCATAGACATAAACTAATAACAACTTTAGAAAACACAATCAGATTGAGGTACAAAAATCGACAGATGGTTAGTCAATTCCTTAGTTGTCAAGCTACATAAACAATCTAAGCACTTATCATAAATATTTGATAACAACCACATCCACTACGAATATAAATCTACAATAATCATATAAAAGAATGATTAAAACTTCAAAGATAATAATACTTAGCACAAATAGGAAACTTATAGAACTTTTATCTTTACTCTTAATGCAACTCCCCTTTCTCTTTCCATAGAGAAAGATTGCAAGCTTCACCTTCATGCATTAAAATTATAATAAAGTTAGAGACCCTCAAACCATAAGGAATGTTCAAGAAATATAAAATTAAAGCATTATGAAGTATACTCACCAAATATGTACTCATGTGTACAAATTTTGTTTTGCATTTCAGCCACTTGCATGAGGAGGAACATCTTATTCAATGAATGGAGCTCATGCAGACGAAGCAGCACAGAGCTAAGGCAAAAGACGACATGATCTATGACGATTATAATCGGTGCTTAAATATGTGTCTATGGCGGCGTTTTGCAAACTGCTACTATAAATTGCTTCCTAAAACTCATATTTTTGATGGTGTATATAATAATGTGATGTTTATATTATGATTTTTTACTTATGACTTCAACATTAAATTTTGCATTGACATTATACTTGATAGAGCATAACATTTGGAAATTTGAGGTAACTATGACTTGTTTATGATTTCTATAGTAGAATTTATTTAAATATAACATATTTTATTGTTATTATGTGGTGATAGATTGTCATATATATTGCAATCACCATAGATTTTTTTTTTTCAACAAAAAAGCTGCCAAAAAAATGTGTAAAATTCACTAGT
Source organism: Dendrobium chrysotoxum (assembly GCA_019925795.1). Lineage (NCBI taxonomy): Eukaryota > Viridiplantae > Streptophyta > Magnoliopsida > Asparagales > Orchidaceae > Dendrobium > Dendrobium chrysotoxum. The sequence continues at coordinate 58,022,136 of CM034307.1, forward strand.
AAAATCTCATTGGAATGCTATCCAACAAATGAAAAAAATTGCTGGGAAAAATTCTAATAAAATATATATTAAAATAACCTTAAAAAATGATTTATGGACAACAACAGACCCACCAGAGCTGGGTTCCTAATAGAAGTTTTACCAACCTATCGGCAGAAACTCCAGTGGTACGCTCAAAGGCTTTTCTGCAAGGTTAGGCCTAATTCAAGTGTGTCATCCTACCGTATCGTCTATTTTTTATGAAAAATTTGCTAGAAACTTGTATAAAAAAGTGAGAAAATGCAGCATATTTACTATAAATTTGCTTCTCTAATGCAACATAGCACATCAAATCATCATAACATTAAAATTTATAATATTATAGTAATAAATATAAATGATCGAATTATTGAACATCATTTCTTTATATCTCCCTCTTTGTTCTTCATTCGATGATGTGTAACTTGACAAAGCATCACGATGAGAATTGACAAGTGGCTCGCACTCTGCATGGGATAACAAAAACCTAGTAATCAAGTTGAAATGCCCTCCGGTACAAATCAATCCTAGCTTTATATGATGTTAGATGCCCTCAATTTTTTTTGTTTAGAACATAAACATCTAAAATTCACTTAGAATCAGAAAGTGATTGTTGAGAAGCTGCAGACACAAAATATTTATTTCTCTTAAAAAAATTCTTAATTATTTTTTCATTAAGATAATAATCTATTATACATTTATGATCATTGATTTTAGATGTCCATATGTTATATTAATTTAAACGTTAATCCTCTAATCGCGCATGAATTACCAAATCATCTATGTTTTATTTATTTAATAGTTAAAAAATAAGATATTTTTTAACCAAGTTGCATGAAGTCAACCTTCAAGAGTTTATTGACTTTAATGCATGAAGTCACCAATGCTTGTTGGTGATTTGGTGTGAAGTTACACTTCTTCTAGATGATTGATTCATATGTTGGGTTTATTTTAAGGGAATGCAAAATTATTTTAGAGTCAATCCCATGTATATCTACCACATTTTAGGTGAAGATGTATTTCTTCTTGTGGAGGAAATCTATGTACACTAGCATTTGCTCATTAGAGAGTATAAATTCAACTTGTACCGTCCATGAAGGATGCTCACCTGATATAGGGATACAAGTTAAGTCTTCCGAAAGAGAAACTATCTGAGGAATGCATTCATCTCAAAGGATAAAGCTTTTATTGCTAAGGGTCACCAACAAGCGTGTTGAGCTTGTTTGAGGTAATGTAATTATGCTACACTGATTTTGGTTGGAGTTGGGAACTTCTACTTAAGCAACACAAAAGTGAAAGTGCCAAATATTAACTGGTGGAGCCTCCCAAAGATGATATTGTATATTGATTTTGACTTATCATCTACAAATTGAATTGAATGAGTTGCATGTAAGGAGAATTTCTACATGTAATATGGAGAGTGATTATTTTTTTTTTTCGCATGTACTAGTTGATTATTAAATCCATATAGTGGCCCAAAAATAGGTTGAAGCTTTTTACTAACCATGCCCATACTAAGAAATATAGAGAAAAATAGAGCATCAATGGAGCTCCCATTATTAATCAAAATTCTCTTAAAATTATAACACAATACAATAATACTTTTGCTGATGATAAGTGAGTCTTGATGCATGATTTATAATCCCTCCAACTAGTTAGTTGTGTATACTATGGGTATGTTTGTTTTGTATAAATCAACTAAGATAGCACTCTCTTTATTTCATTTTTAAGCTAATTGCATTCTTTGGTGGTGTGTCTGTAATTTTGATGGAACATTATAGTCTATTTTTCTTGGTGGACATCAAAATATTAGCACGAGATGTGTTCAGCAATGCATAATTCTCATCTGATGATTAAGGGGGAGGGTGGTCATGGCTCCCTCATTATTCCTAATTTTTTTGCTAGATGAAAGATTGGCACTTCCTGATGCATTCTTATGCTTACCCATTGGCTACTAATATTTCTCTTGATGGGTAGTATTTTGTTAGCTGAGATTTGTGCTTCTACATGATGAACCAAGTTAACATATGAGTAGATAACATCCCTCATCACTATAAATAGAAACTTCTATGATAGAGCCCTCCATGAAAGTTTAATAGTTAAGGATATGCTCTTGAGATTTGATGAGCTTCATAAGAGAATATCCAAATATACACCTTAAGTGACTCTCCTTTATTCTGGTGAATTATTAAGAGATGAGAGGAGTCCTTAACAATTCTTCAATTTATAATGAACTACTCAATAAAGATCTTTGCAAGTCTAGTGAAGGGCTGGATGACCCCTCACAGAAGAGAGTAGATTCATGTGCGAGCATACTCTATGATGGTGGCAGAGAAGACTTGATAGTGGAGCACATCTTAGACTCATTGAATATGCATGATGGTGATATAGTGATCGATGTATTTTCAAGAGTTAGATGGCCTATCATAAGAGTCTACGTTCAACAACTTGGCCTATTGGAATGAGGTGTTGAGGAATAATCTCACTTATAGATGAGGACTCCTAGAAACTACAAATAAGAGGGAGTTGACTTCTAACCTTTATAAGCAATTCCTCTTGGACCAAACATCATAGTTCATCATGTAGAACATTATGAAGCTTGTTACAAAGGTAGAGTTAAACTAAGTTCTAGAGGATTATCAGAGGATTGCTGGCTGGTGGGACTGCTCAAGATGGATGGATAGAGCTAGAAATGTTAAGGAGATCAACATCAAGTTCTGATGTAGAAGGAACCCTTACTCATTGTGAGTGGGTTCTATATGAGTGTTCGTGAGCTGAACAACCCTAGTTGATAGTTGATAATGAGGGAGGTGGGTCCTTTCATGCTATGTCGATATTAGTTGTTAAGTCTCCCACAAGAGTTAAAGGATTTCTTTCTAAGACTCTTCAATATTGTAAATGCAATCTTCTAGAGAAGGACCTAATATACCTTTACGAGTAGGGTTACATCCATTAGGGAAGAAAGAAGTAGGGGCCAAGAGTCCCTAGTTTAATGATCAGTCCCAATAATTATAAATATTGAAGCGGGAAGCTCTATTGTTGAGATTATTATGCATGTTCGGGATTGAACATGTGTTTATAAGATTTAGGATGATAGGTTTATTCCTACAAATGATCGTATGCTAGAAAATTTGTGGCACTAGAGCGACATACAAATAGATAAAATAAGAGAATGCAAGAGATACCGGAGTTCTTATATGAAAATTTTGAGAAGGAAAAAATATAAGGCATGACCTAAATAAAAGAATTCAAGTAGGTGACCATTGATTATCTAGATTTGACCATCTCCCATATCAAAGGAGATAGTGTTACAAGCTATGAGTTATTGGTGAAAAATGTCATAGAGTTGGTAAGGGATAAGAGGCATTCAGATGATCATGACTAAGTATCAACGGTCTAGTGATTTGGTCGAATAGTGATGGTTTGATGATGGGGGTCGAGTGATGATAGTATGATTTTGGAGGCTGAGTGACATTAGTTTGCCAATGGAGGTTAGATGATAGTAGTCCAACAACGGTGGCCAAGCAGTGAAAATTTGATTATAGAGGTTGGATGGCAGCAATTCGATGGTGAAGGTTGGAAATGATAGCGGTTTAATGACAGAGGTCAAGCTGATACAATATAAAAATGGTGGTTAGGCGATGTGTAACAACCTAAAGTATGAAAAAGTATTTTAAAATAAAAATTAAATTTCTGTTCGAACTGGAGCTCTTCGGTGCTATGCTTGGTTGCATTGCAGCGCAACATTGCGACGCTAGACTTGAGAGCACAACGGCGCCATAAATCACTGTTGCGGTATTTGTGTCTTTGTTCTACATTAATTTTGAATTCAAAATATGGTGCTGTGCCATTGTGTTGGATTGTTGCGAAGCTAGACCACTAACAATGTATATATATATATATATATATATATATATATATATATATATATATATATATATATATATATATATATATATATATATATATATATATCACAAGCCATTTTCCCTCAACAGCCGTGGCTTGCTTGGGAAGGAAAGGGAAAAGGGAGAGGAAGAGGAGAGAGGCAGAAGAGAGAAAGTTGGTTTTGCTCATTTTTGTCTGTTGCTTCTATTATAAAAAGTCTTCTAATAATTGTAAGTGATCTGAACCTCATTCTGGTTTTCAATGACTTTGAGTTTGACAAATTTAATCTCTCTTAAATCATTAAAAATGTATTTTCCCCAATTTATTATACTTCTATCGTGTAACTCTTTATATATAATAGTTACAGATTTATGGACATTTTAAATATAGTATTATTAAATTTTATTGGATAAAATAAAATTTATGATTTTTTTAAGCTACAGATTAATATACAAATTTCTTATATTTTATAGTCTAAGCATTTCATGTTTTATGAGAGATGTATCTGATATGAAATAAATGTAATACGCGCATGTAAGCAAGGAAGATTAGTTGTTTATACTATAATTAATGCAGGTTGGCTATTAAAATATAATATCTTATTCAGGAGGGTGGACCGATGAGCTTTCCTTTAAATAAAAGATTGATGGTATAATTATGATTGTATCCTATAACCGATTGACTGAATTACACCGACGGTTAGAGAGTGACAACTCAAAATGATTATTGAGAGCCACTTATGAATTAACTTAATACAATGAATAATGATGATAAGATAAAAATCGATGAATAAATGGTTGACAATTAGGGTTAAATCAAAGATTGATGACCAACTGTATGATAATTGGGGTGGAAGGATGAAAACACCATATTAAAGCTAGATATCCTACCTTGCTCTTTATTAATTATATTCATGATTGCATTTACATGATAGTGCATTGAACTTATTGATAGATAGATTGATATAAAATACTAATAGATAGTTATACATGATATAATGATTGATAAAAGTATATAATAGAAATATCAACATTAATATAACTAATATATAATTAATATTTGTTTCACTAAACATTGTTATAGATTTATCACTACACAAAAAGACTTTTATAGCACTTTATAGGAGCTTTCACAACAAATTTAATAGCCACAAAAACCCTTGCAGTGTTCTAAAATTATTGCACGACTGCTGTATTTAATATTCGCTACAAAAAATTTTTGCATCAATTTTGCAAACGACGGGGTAGATCTTTTAGCAGCAATTTTAACCACCACTATTTTAGGCCAATTGCAGCAGTTATAACCACTCTATAGCTCCAGAATAGCAGTGATTAAAATCACTTCTAAATGAATAGATTTTTTTTAAAAAAAAACTATTAAAAGGCCTAAAACTCTCCAATAACTCAAAAAGGCCCGTAAGAAAAAATATACGGCGATTAAATATTTGATGCATGATCATGATTTTAATTAAATATATTGAAATAATTAATGCATAAACAAGTGATTCTATTTGTATCTTTAGCTATCTTCTAATTTTATTGAACAAGATTATGCTTCTTATTATAATAACATGCATCAATCATCTTAGAACATACAAAGTTCTCACTTGATGGAATTTTGTCATAGTATAGCTCATTATAGCACATGTAACAAAGCAAAGGAGAATAACATTTAGTTTGATTGTGAAGCTGAGAGAACAAAGAATCTAAAGATCTAATACACTTTCAAATCAGCATCAACATAATCATCACCAACTATGAGAATGATGTTTTCATTGGGGGCAACTCTAGAGAGACAAGTTCAACATCATTCAAAAAATAATGTTCTTGATATAAAGTGAAACTGATACATAGAGAAACAAGTTAAATACAAAGAAAGTGAAACTGGCATATATAGAGATATAGAGAGCATTATCTTCCACATCACAGTACCTTCCCATCCATGATAGTTAATGCAACAAAAGTCATTTGCACATTACAGCTAATCATTCATATGGAAGGCAAATGCATAAAAGTCAATATTCAATGAGATCAGTTGACTGTTATGAGATTAGTTTTCATTTCCATTACTATACAGATAACTATATAGACAAATGCATAAATATGAGTAATACCTGAACTAGTCATTTGCACATTACAACTAACCATTCATTGTAAAAGGACTATACAGACAAGCCATTACCATACAGATAATTATATAGGAAAATTACAAAAATCAAAAGACACTATACAAATATAAATTGAGTAAATATTAACGACATATAAATCTTATGACCAATGTATCCAAGAGATAATACAACACTTGTCAAAAACTAAAAAATTGGGAAAATAAACAAAAGTCCTTAAATAAGAGTACATAATATCCCAATTAGTTTGACATGATTACACTTTGGAAACCAGCCCAACCAAAACAATTTGAGAATAGCAAACAACCATGCAGGTGACATGATCACACATGATCACACTTTGTCTATGAAAGCAGCTTCTCAGTAAACATTTAAAGCATGAATGGAGCAACAAGTTGATTTCATAAAGCCCATTGATGAAAACCAAGTCATTTTGAAAAAAAAAGGAGAGATTGAACAACAAATACATTAAAAATGACTGCATAACGAGCTCATACAAAAGATTAGAACTTCAAGAGAAAAAAATTACATATCTCTAAAGCATGTAGTAATATGACTTGAGGGAAAGTATATCTGAATGAACATAAGAACTAGCTAGACATTCATAACATTTGTGAACAAAAGCCATGAAGTTAAAATGATTATATTTGCAACAAGGATAAGGAAGAAATCTAGAGTCAAGTGCAGTCATGTTAAATAAATGAGAAAATCCTTCATATAACTAATGTCAAGTGCAATTCTGTTAACCAATGCGCCATTATCCCTAAGTTGTATTACCTATGAAGTTAAAATTGACATTAAAAAGACATATAATGAGACAATATTATCAAGAAAATATTATATGTGAGTTGAATACTATATCTATTTCATTCAAAAGAAATTTCAAGAAAAATACATGCTGATGACAAAAAAACTGCATCATACCCGAATTATGAGGAAAGTATTGGGTTCTAAAGTTAAAATTGTTCCCGCTGTCATCACCTACTTCTATGAGGGAACTACTGGGTTGACATGAAAATAAACCCATGTGTTTGAACTTTGCTTGAGTGTTCAGGTCTCATAACCAAACTCATAGAGTAAGCATAATGTACACATGGAGTAAGCACATGGCCAAAACAACACTCCAAATCAACAACACATAGTTTTATTTAGTCATTAGGCAACTCAACATATAACTCAAACACAACTAGCATAAGGCTATGCATGAAATCAAAAAAGGATGGTCGACGCTGAACATGAACTTATTCTTTTTTTTTTTTTGGAATATTAGTGGTCTTAGACCATATCATTCGCTATAAAAAGCTAGTTACAAAAGAAAAATATGAAGATGCATCTCACAAAAGAGCGATATCAACCACCACCGAAAAAAAGAACATGTAAGAAAATGAAAAAATACCAAAAATAGGTGAATCATCTAACCCTAACATAGAACTCAAAAACAAAAGTTACATCCCAATATTCAACTGGATTTCAGAAAGAAGCACGGGCAAAAAACTCTCCTTGGGGACAAAATGATCGTCCATCTGAAGGTTGCCAATACCAAAAATAAACAAATAAGTGCATGTCCATAACAATAACCATGATAAGCATCCATCCAGTAAGGGTTACCAAATCAACCAACAACAGGAAGAGGAATGAGGATGTAAATAAATCATCATAGTTATCCAAAAAACCTTCAAAACTTAGTTGAACCAAATGAATCCAGAGAAGCAATAACCAAAGACCCAGATCGAACAGACAAGCATAAATAATAGCCAACATTTGAAACCAGCATTGGAAAATACCAGCAACCCCAAACCCAACAATGGAGAAACAAGTAAATAAATAACTAAAAAAGTATTGCCAGCCATAGGAAGTACCCAGCTATGCTTTTCTTTTAGTCCACTATAAAAGCAAATAAGAATACAATTCAGCTATGTTTTTCTCACATAGTTAATTGTTTGATTGTTTTATTTTTTCACTTTCAATTTAACTATTTTTTTTCTTTTTCAACAAATACTCAAACCCAATGAAATTCACTCTTTCTCAAATCATTCATTAAGTAATTTTACATATAAATCCAAATAAAAATTTTCATAACTTCCCTAACATATATATATATATATATATATATATATATATATATATATATATATATATATATATATATATATATATATGATAACTACATAAACAAACAGGTATGTTGAAATAACTCATTTAGAATACCATATTTGGTGAAAAAAATGGTGAAATCATATAGTTTAAGTGTTACCCAATATGTTATGGCGGCTTATGCTACTAAAGGGTTGTGAAGGGGCTGTCGAACAGACCAAGAGGAAAGATGAAGCGCAAGCAGGACGGAAGCAGGCAAGACGAGCAGAAGAAGTAAAATGAGTTGATCCACCACTGGCTTGAGTAAGAGTTTGTGGTGGCTCTCCGAATGGACCTAGAGGAAGGACGCAATGAAAGCAGGGCAGAAGCAAGAGGATCGGGCGTAAAATGAGTTGATTAGGGAATGAGAGATTGGAGTAAGAGGGGAGGTTTTAGCAGCGATAATAACTGCTACATATAGCTTCTTTTAGCGGCGGTTTGCAAATTGCTGCCAATAGTTGTCGCGAAAACACCCAAAATTTTGGTAATGTATAGACTTTTTTCTGATTTTCTTATAGGTTCATAGACGTCTTTTTCTTAGTGGGATACTCTTCTTTTATTGATCTTATTGATTTTTACTATTGATTAATATTGATTAGAATTGGAGCATACATATTGATTCTTTTGCCTTGCATTGAAGGTAGATGATGAGTTTTAGTTAATTACTGGACTTTGTAAGCTCATTATATGGTTTTTACATTATTTCATATAAATGTAAGGAGCCTGTAGATCGTGGCTTAACAGAAATAATGTTTTGATTTTATTTTCAGCCCTTTGATTTTATGTGCATTCTATTGTAACCTGTCGTGGCTATTGTATATTATTTTGGATAATGACTGTAAATGTAAATATTCACTATAAAAATGTAATGATATTTTTTCTGATGTTATTTGTTTTCCTTAATGCAATTAATTAGTTCTAGATGTCAAATTGATTTGGATGTAAATAAATAATTTATTAGTTGTTAACTGAAAAAAATGAATATAATAAGTTAAAAAGATAATAAAAAAAGAAAAAAAATTCTTCCACTTTAGATTCTAGGGTGTGACACGATGGTGGTCTGATGATAAAGGTTGAACATTAATGGTTCGACAACGAAGGTCGAATGATAGTTTGGAGTTATATTTTAATAATTTCCCAATTCAAGTTGCATCCGGATTTATGCCCAACTTGATAATAAAGTTGATAATAATAATAATAATAATAATAATAATAATTGAAACATCCTTGAAAAATAATCTTGATCGGGTACAAATCTCGAGGCAAAATCAAGTTTGAAACTTCTGAAATTAAAATTGGGACCATCCAAACTCCGATTTTGGCAAGCTTACAGACAAACTGAACGTCTCGGAAATACGAACCCAACGACACTAAATTCGACTAAATTCAAGTGGGTCCAAATCAAAGACCCAAAGCACTATTAGAAAGTTTGAACCACAATTTGGATTACCAAACGGTTTCCAAACATGACGTGCTTATAGTCGAATCGAGAGACTCGACGAGACAAATCCAACGAGCCCAAGATCACTAAATTCTGATATCACTAAGGCATCTAAATATCCAACAAGCGATCCATGATTAAGCGATTCCACATCGGCCGACCATTCAAACCACTCCCTAAATACCCTTGATCTTCCTCATATTTACGGGCCATGCCACTCTTAGAAATCTATAAATAGAGCCCCCTCTCCTCTTAAAAAGGGGGCACCTAATCCTAAGGAGAAAAGAGAGAGATCGGAGATTGCTCTTGCCCCCTCTCCTCTTGAAAAGGGGCACCACCGCTTGACGTCGTTGCTCCACCGGATCACCACCTGACGTCCTCAGCTCTGCTGGACCACCGCTTGACGATGTTGCTCCGCCGGACCAGCACCTGCCATCCTTAGCTCTATCGGACCACCGCTTGATGCCTTGAGCTCTGCCAGACCACCACTTGATGTCCTTAGCTCCACTGGACTACCGCCTGATGCCCTGAGCTCCGTCGGACCACCACCTGACGTCCTTAGCTGCGCCGGACTACCGCTTGACGCCCTGAGCTCTGTCGGACCACCACTTGACGTCCTCAACTCGATTGGACTACCGCTTGATGCCTTGAGCTCCACTGGACCACCAAATGATATCCTCAACTTTGTTGGACCACTGCTTGACTCCCTGAGCTCCACCGGACCACCATCTGACATCCTTAGCTCCGCCAAATCATCGCCCGACGCTCTGCGCTCTATCGGACCACCACCTGACGTCCTCAGCTCTACCGGACCACCACCTAATGGCCTGAGCTCCATCAAACCACCACCTGACGTCCTCAGCTCTGTCGGACCACCGCTTGACACCCTGAACTCCGTCGGACCATCACCTGACATCCTTAGCTCCGCCGAAACACCGCTTGAAGCCTTGAGCTCCGTTGGACCACCACTCGACGTCCTCAACTCCGCCAGACCATTGCTTGATGCCCTGAGCTCCGTCGGACTACCACCTGACGTCCTCAGCTCTGAGCCTCTGATGAACCACTGTCTGTTGCCTTGAGCTCCATCGGACCACCACCAAACATCCTCAGCTTCGTCGAACCACCACCTAAGGCCCGAACTTCTGTCGGACCACCACCTGATGCCCGGAGTTCTACCGGAAAACCACCCAAGGCCTGGAGTTCTACCGGACCACCACATGAGGCCCAGAATTCTATCAAATCACCGGGTGACCCCGAAGTTCCACCAGAGTGACGTCGTACTTTCATATACCCCCACTTCCACCATACAGTTGATACTTAGAGGTGAGTCAGCCTACTGTAACCTACTTAAGTTCTAGTGGAATCATTTCAACTGGGCAAGGCTCCGTAGTTTTTCCCTTTTCTAGGGTTTTCCATGTAAAAATATTGTGTTCTCTATGTGTGAGCTGGATATCCATGCAACGCTAAGATGTATAATTCTAGCTCTATCACCGTGTATATTCTAGCCCGTAATAATAATAATAATAATAATATTATTATTATTATTATTATCAACTTCAATCATGTTCGAATGACTATAGCCTAAAAATTAATGAAAAATAAATATTGAGCAAAGCAACTTGACTTAAAACTTGACTAAAAAAAGTTCAATTAAATTTTGATTAGACTAAATGTAATTGTGAGTTTTAAGTTTGAGCCAAAATTTGGTCATTTATTTTGATTGAACCTCATCCCTAATAAAAAATTTATCCAAAATTTTGAAATTGTTTATCATTTAAAAAAAATCTTAATCTAACTAAAAATAAGTCTCATATACAAATTAAGTGTACATATATCATATTAGATTCAATTCCAATGCAATTCAAATAAGATTCAAATTGCTTAGTTGATTTTCTAGTCAAACCAAGGAAAAAAAACTTTGATATATCATCAAAACATTATCTCGATTGGGCACGAATCTCAAGGCAAAATCAAGTCGGAAACTTCCAAAATTAAATCTGGGACCATTCAAACTCTGATTTTAGCAAACTTACAGTCGAACTGAACATCTCAAAAATGCGAACCCAACGATGCCAAATTTGACTCAATTCGAGCCCAAATGGGTTCAAATTGAAGACCCAGAGTTTATTTAAAAAGTTTAAATCATAAATTAAATGACCAAACGATTTTCAAAAGTGACATGCTTATAGTCAAATCGAGCGGCATGACGAGACAAATCCAACGAGCCTAAGATCGTCAAATTCTGGTATCATTAAGACATTCAAATGTCCAGTAAATGGTCCACTATCAAGGGGATCGACATCGACGTCCATTCAAATCACTCCCAACTTACTCTTGATCTCCCTCCTATTTACTGGCCATGCCACTCTTAGAAAACTATAAATTGACCTCTTATTCTTCATTGAGAGGGGACCGAAGGAGAAGTAAGGAAGAGAAGGAAGAAAAGGAATAGAGAGAAACTAGAGCTATCTTGCCACCATATTCCTCCTTAACCACCATTGGACTATCGCCAGACTTCCACCCGGCCACCGACTGATGCTAGACGTTTTTCCACCCACCAGCTAATGCTGGACATCCTCCCAGTTCCCAATGATTGTTGGGCTTACGCCTAGTCATTGACTAATATTAGACTTCTGCCCAGCCGCCAATTATGGTCCTTCCAACCTCTGTCGCCAGACAACAGTCTTTCCAACCTCCGTCGCCAAACAACGATCTTTCTGAACTTCGTCACCAGCCGAACGTCCATCACCCGCCGACTACGATCCTTTTGACCTTCATCGCCAGACAATGGTCTTTCTGACCTCTTTCGCCAGTCGACAACGGTCTTTCCGACCTTCGTCGTCTGTCACCAACTATGGTCCTTCCGACCTCTGTCGCCATACAACGATCTTTCTGACCTTTGTCGCCCGCCGACTCGACCTCCATTGCTAGACAACTATCTTTTTGACCTTTGTCGCACGCTGACTACGGTCCTTCTGACCTCTGTTGGCAGGTAATGGCCTTTCCGACCTTTGTCGCCCGCCACTATGGTCCTTCCGACCTCCATCACCAGATAACGATCTTTCTAACTTCTGTCGTCGCTGACTACGATCCTTCCGATCTCCATCGCAAGATAACAATCTTTCTTACCACTATCACCAGCCGACCACAGTCCTTCCGACCTCCATCGCTAGACAACGATCTTTCTTACCACTATCGCTCGCCAACTATGGTCCTTCCGACCTCCATCGCCAGACAACAGTCTTTCTGACCAATATCGTCTGCCGACTATGGTCCTTCCTACTACCGTCACCCGACTACGATCATTCTGACCTCAGTCGCCTGCCAACTATGGTCCTGCCGACCAAACAAACATGTCAATATTGATTTTTCCAATTTCCACCATGTAATGTATTCTATATGATGTATATTTGCTACATCAAGCTAAGGCCTTCCCACGAAGGAAGGGCCTCATTTGTAATTAACTGCAAACACTAGTGTATTCATTCAAATTGGGCTAGGCCCCATGATTTTCCTCCTTTGCACGGGTTTCCACGTAAAAACTGTTGTGTCTCGTATGAACACTACACCCTCTCTTTTATCTGAATGTGTGCTGGATTTTCGTACAAAATTAAGATGTTAAACTTTATATTTATCTACCACCGCGAATAATCCAGGACGCAACAAACTTATGCCAAGATATTTTGATAAAAAATAATCACGATAGATTTTAAAGTCAATGAATATGCTCTAATATTAATTTCATATGCTCTAATATTAATTTCATATAAATTATTTATAAATATTATATCCATCTCAAAAAAAAATCAAAATTTTCAAAATCCATAATAAAAAATTTGATTGTTATATCTATCATAATTTTTTTTAAATTGCTTAAATAAATAAGATTGATTTTGAGAAAATAGTTAGATCAGAATATTCTGATCAAATTTTGTATCCAAATAGTTTTAAAATCTTTAAATCTATTTTGAGATGAGGTCAATATAAATTATTTATATATTACATTAATTTTCAAATAAATTTTAATAAATTTTTTAATCAGAATATTCCAACAAAATATTTCATGAGAATATTTTCTCACTATCTTACAAGAGAGAAAATTCCCTTATTCATCCTTTAATATTTTATTTCTACTGTCACCAGCATAATCGATCTTAATTCTTAAATAACCTGTTGCTATTACAATTTTCTATAATTATTTTAAAAAAAAAAAAAACAAACCTATAGTGTTTCAGTAGCTTTCAAGAATCTAATAATGAGTGTTCTTTTAAGAAAAGCAAAGATAGAGAAATATATAACTATCCATTTTCTAAGTAAACATATTTCCTCAATTAAGAAAGAAAAACAACCTAAATATTTTGCAGTTTTTGACTTTGAAAGGTGCTAATTATTTCGCTAAACTATCACATTGAATAAAAATTAATGCAACCAAATGCATAATATTCTTATAACATTCCATATTAAATAACGGAAGGATGTTAACTTATTAATCAACGAAATATATTCTCTCTTCCTTTGATAGGAAAAATAATTGTTTTTTTTTTTCATCCGCCCATATTTGAGGTGTGAGTGAGTCAAACTGACTGGGGACTCACATCAGGTTTGATTCAATAAAAGGCTTGTGAGTTGAGTTCGATTAGCTAAAGTTTTGAGCCCATTTGTTTAAAATTATTAATATCAAATACATTTAAAATATATTAATATTTAGGAGTTTAAAAATCAAGTTGTTATATATATCTATCTTGTTGCGTCCTGGAACATTCGCGGCGGTAGAGAGATAAAGAGCTTTAGCATCTTAGCTTTTAACAAAGATGCATCACACATATAGATAAAGAGAGACGGGTGCAATATTAATAAGAGACGCCAGAGTTTTTACATGGAAACCCTTGAAAAGGAGAAAAAAAACCATGGGATCTTGCCCAGTTAAAATGAATCCACTAGCGTTTCTTGTTGATTACAAAAGGGGCCCTTTCTCGAGGGAAGTCTTGGCTTAATGAATCAAATATGCATCAAACAGAGCACATTACATTGTTGGAGTTTGGAAGAATCTAGTGATATAATAGTTATTCTCAAGAGAGTGTTGGCCTGCTCGTTTGGTCGATAGGACCCTAGTCAGCAGGAAATAGAGGTTGGAGGGACCATAGTCGTCAACCGACGGAGGTCGAAGGATTCTCAGTCTGCGGGTGATGGTGGTTGGAGGGACTGTAGTCGACCGATGACGGAGGTCAAAGGGTGATGGAGGTTAGAGGAAACGTAGTAGGAGGACGAGGGAGGTCGAAGGGTCTTTAGTTCGTGGGCGACGATGGTCGGAGGGATTGTAGTTGACGAGCGACGGAGGTCAAAGGGATTGTAGTAGGCAGGCGATTGAGGTTGGATGGACCATAGTTGACGGGCAACGGATGTCGGAGGGATCATAGTCGATCGGTGATGGAGGTCAGAGGGACTGTAGTCGGTGGGCGACAGAGGTTGGAGGTCCGTTGTCAGCCGATGACGGTGGTCGGAGGAACCATAGTCGATGGGCGATAGAGGTCAGAGGGACTGTAGTCAGCGGGCAACGAAGGTCAGAGAGACCATAGTCGGCGGGAAATAGAGGTCGAAGGGACCGTAGTCGGTGAGAAATGGGTCCATAGTTAGCCGATGACGGTGGTTGGAGTGATTGTAGTCAATGGGTGATGGAGGTCAGATGGATCATAGTCGGCGGGCGACGAAGGTCGGAGGGATCGTAGTCGGTGGGCGATGGAGGTAGGAGGGACCGTAGTCGACGGTTGAGGGTGTTTGGAGGGACTATAGTCGGTGGACAATGGAGGTAAAAGGGATTGTTTTCGATAGGCAACAATCAAAGGTTGGACGAAGTTCTGACGTTAGTTGGTAGCTGGGCGGAGGTCCGATGATGAATGGCGGACAAACGATGGTTTGATGAAGGTCAGCGACCATGTAGTGGTCCTGCTAAGGTCAACCGAAGTTCGCCGGTAGTGCTGCTTGGGTGGAACTCTAGGATATTTGAAGCCTTAGTACTCTCTCCAATCTCCAGCCAAGAGTTCAAAGCTTGCATAGGTCCTAGCCAGCCTCCTTTCATGTTGGAAACATGGGGGTCTAATTATAAATTTTTGAGTAGCATGCTCCATAAATATGGAGAAGATTTGGGAAAATTTGAAATATTGCATCAAACAACCCATATTGATCCCCTCGATTATTGACCCATAATACTTACAATCCCAGTTATAGGGGGA